>CM062082.1:11513313-12113313 GCA_031163375.1 Conogethes punctiferalis | reverse complement strand
TTTTTGGTTATTTTTACAAAATAATAAAGAAGTATCTTAAATATTCTGTAGTAAGCCTGGTAGTTTCAAATAATAAGCTTTGTGTGATAATCCGAGTAAATAGACTTTAAATATCTGTAACAGTTTAATGTATTCTTACAATTAGATTGTATTTAGAGGATGCAAATTTACGCACATAAAATAAATTATAATTATCATCATTGTTTATAACACCACAGTAAGTGTTGTAATTCACAAAGATCTAAATAAATAATAAATTATCATTATTAACAATACAGCAAGATTAAGAATAGGGAAGGCATCCTATTCTAATTCTCAAACCTCTAAATACATATCTATATCTTTCTATCTAATTCAGTTAGCAAGAGGGTAAGAATCACAAACAACGCGGGGTCGTGACGCACCGACGGACGTCCGCCCCCGTGACAGTTATCGATGTATTCTGCCCCCGCAATAAATATAATTGAGATGAGTTATGACAAAATACGCATGAATAATACTATTGGACCGGATTTTTCGCTGCCCGCCTGCAATATTTTGTCAATATACGCGATACCTTTTTGTAGGTAGAGATGAGCGCTTAACTTCGTAAGACCGTGATTTCCAGACACAATAGTTTTAACAATAGACTAGCTGTGCCGGCGGCGTCGCACGCGTGGATATCAGGTTTCAAAGTTTAAAAAATAACGGACTTCCATAAAATACCTATCTATACTAGGTATAGACCTAGTGCCTTAATTTTAAGTTAGACCTCTAGCAATACATTGGTGAATAAATAAATATAAATAAATATAAATATAAATATCAGACAACATCACATACATTGCTCCGATCCCAAAGTAAGTAGCTTAAGCACTTGTGTTATGGGTATCAGAACAACGAAGGTACCACAAATATATACTTAAATACAAATATTAACACCCAGACACGGAACAAACACAAGTGTTCATCACACGAATGTTTGTCATACATACAGATAATAATTTCTCCTGTTTTCCCAACATGTCCCTTCACTGCTCTGCTCCTATTGATTGCAGCGAGATGAAAAGTATACTATAACCTGCCCAGGAGTGTGAAGTATAATTGTACTAAGTTTCGTTAAAATCCATTAAGTAGTTTTTGTTTCTATAACGAACATACAGACAGACAGACAGACAAAAATTTTACTGATTGCATTTTTGGCATCAGTATCGATCACTAATCATCTCCTGATTTTTATTTTGAAAATATATTTAATGTACAGAATTGACCTCTCCACAGATTTATTATAAGTATAGAAGAATAAGATATAGATGTAGAAGATAGAAGATATAGATAGAAGATTAGATTAGATTAGGTTTTAAAAAGGACATTCGATCTCATGACTTTACGAGTAAAGAGAGTCACTTCAAAACAATGATGGTCGATGATGTGAATTACAAAATATGACAATATTTATGCTGAAGATCCTCACATTAACATCAACGAAAATAATAATAAAATCATTATTATTATGGTTTGTCATTTACATCATCTGTACCAGTTACACAAAACAAATCTTTCTTACACAAGACAGATGTGATACTTGTGATGTAATAATTCGAGTTGACGTTGCCATGTCTGTATGAGAAATAAAGTGAAGATCGGTAAGACGTAGTGAAGAAGGTGGATATGGGATTAATGCTAGAGACAGCCATGACTTAGGCGGAGATCCAATGGTAGACCTGTCAACCGACGGTGGAATAACATAGCATCGATAGAGAGGAAGCATTGCACGTTATCAAGAGTTCGTGCAAAATAATGGTTGAAAGAAGATGCAATATACTCAGCAGTGGATGGATGTGAACTAAAATGATGATATAATCGACAGCTTTCTTTATAGTGTAGCACCATAGCAGTTACCCGTTTCACAACGGTATTGGTTATTTCAAGTAAATCGGATTACATTACGAGTGCGCAAGTCAGCATTCGGCTAGAACAAAGCCTATTGGTTTCGCTCGTACGAGAATAACACCTACCATAAAATTAAATATGAACATGTTCTCCTTGTGAACGTAGAATTGGCGCTTACAGTACAAATATACATATTATTAATTCTATTTTCGAGAAACATTAAATAAAAAACCCCTTTACAGTTGACAATCCACTATGACAAATTTTATATCCATTTCTTACCCTAATTTCTTTCTTCTTCTTGGGATGTAAGAGAGCGGCCTATCATATTTTCACTCCAAGTCAATCTCACCTGCCCGTGGTGCATCCTGCCGAATAACAAACGAGGCGCTGGCAACCGACTGGTATAACCATCACAATTGAAGGCGTAAATACCACAGACCGATGACGGGCAGCAGCGTCACGTCATGAGAAGCTACGCCCTGCGATCGCCAACCCGCCTGCCCAGCGTGGCGATTATGGGTATATCCTCCAGATATTTGCCGAACAGCTGGAGAGGCCTATGTCCAATCTGGACTGCAATGGGCTGGTGATGACCCTAATTTCTTTAATAGCTCGCAAAATAGACTTGAAGTGATAGTGTTTAGAATGAATAGGGCCTCCAAAGAAGACATTTTAAAAGGAATGCCTAATGTGACGACACCCGTAAAACAATCACCCTTACCCTTTAAAAAAATTATAAGTACAAAATAATAAAAGTGGTTCTTTGTGGTAGATGTAGGTTTATGGTAGCAGTTAATCAAAAGCCCTCCCTCCACATTTTGAATGTAGCTAGCTTCTTTAATTTGAACCGCATTTCTCTATCCCTCGGTTCCATCCATCTAATGCCAGAAATTTGACCAAGAAACAAAGTTGATCAGCCCAACGTACTTCTAACGCCCCGTCTAAAGAACCCAGGATTGTAAGAGGAAGGAAACACATGAGCTGGAAGGGCATTCCATGACTTAATGGCACGGGGAAGGAGGAACGCCGAGGAACTCAACCGCTTAGTGCGCGCCACTATTAATTGTCTGTATGGTATGCGGATGATAACGCTGTCCAGCACGCTACACTATGTTTACTTAAAAGCGGAGTCCGTTGCAAGACTCGTCTGCTCCCCCGATTGTCGGTTCTACGGCAGACATGACGACCTGTCTATTCAATCTGTCGGGCTGTCGATAACTTTCGTCCTCAGGCGTATATACGTTTCAAAGCCTATTTCATAGAAGGGTTAACAAGATATCAAGCATAGCCCTTTCCACAGCACCATCACGCGTTGAGCAAGTTAAAATTTATTAGTCTTCTTGTTACTAAATTTTAAGGAACAATTATTCTACAACAAAAATACGTTCATTATTGTAGCGGTTTCAAATATTGTGTTGTCACAAAAATAATTACGGTGTAGAGTTGTCTACAGTTACGACTAGGAATAAACCGTTGAATTAATTATTACATAGATACTTAATAAGTAATTGTGTAGTTAATGTTCCTATATACTAGAAAAATAATCACAAGCACAAATTCAATACAATAGAAGTTATTTAAATAAATTATTAATCCTGAGAACCTTATGATATGAATAATAAATAATTTATATAAACGACATGCGTATCTTTTTATAGGATATTTGACTTTATTTAAGTAGATGTTATTTCATGGTTACTAAATTTTAACAGTTAAATATTACACAGTCGGCTTTTATCCATTCAACGACTATGCTAAAATGACGTTCAGTCAAGACGTTGAACATTTCAATCAATAACTTGACAAGTTGTCCTTTAGGCATTCAATTTAATGTCGTCATTCAATGAACGTGCTAGCCATTCAATTGAATAGGAGATTCAACCAGATGACTGCGACATATATAATTCCAATATCATAATACGGATGATGACAAGGTATGAAAATGAAGAAAATAATTAGTCCGTCTCTTAGATAATAAAAAAATATAAGACCCGTGTTTTTTGTTTTGTCGAAATAACAAGAAAATACTTAGATATAGCGCATTAAAGTTACGGAGTGGGGGCTAACTACGTCACGTTAGAGTATATTTTGTACTCTAACGTGACGTCATGTGACATTTAAAATCAATGTATCTTCGTAAGTTTTTGAACAAGAGGCAAAATAAAAAATACGTATCCAATATTTTTCATTAATCTATCTGATGGACATTAAATTATTTTTTAGTCATCATCCCAATTGGGAAAAATATGAAAATGCTTTCTGTAATGAAAATACATTGTTAACCTTTAACTACCGACGTGGGGCCTGTGAGGCCGAGGCGGCTAGAGATTTTGTTAGATTAACCCCTTCCTCTAGCAGGAAAGCCCCGTACTCTTCAGTACCTGCGAATCTAGTTGCGTCAACGCCGATGAGTGTGGTAGTAATGCCGGCAAACACAATTTCAGTAAGCTATTTAGATTTAAAACTCCAACGAGGCCTCATAGGCCCAACGTCGGTAGTTACGTGACTTTTTTGTTTACGCTAAGGTCAACAAAAAGTGATTTTTTACAGGAACCTGATTGATAAGTTAAAATATAAATGTACCGGGAATGTCGGGTGGTAAACACAGTTTAGCTACAAACAATCCAAGAGACTACGATGTCATAGAAATATTTTGGATTCGAATCATGAAACTTTTATTGGAAGCTTAATTGTAAGAAAAAAAAACAAGAAAAATATGTGCATGTTGTCCACCTAAACTAAATAGAAAATCCTCATATTAGTAATGATGTAAAAAACATGTTTGTTTACAATTAGCTTAAATTATCATGCTCTAATTTTATGTAACTTGGTACTTGGATATTTTTTTTATTTGAAACATTCCAAATGCAGTTTATAATTTTTATAGTTATTTCAACCCTAAGATTTAAGAAAAGGTAACTTTTTTAGTTCTTGAAAAGTGAAATAATTTAAAATAATTTTTTTTTCGTCTGGCATTCATTTTTAGTCAAACATAATGCATGGAAATTAAGGCATAAAAGTAATAATTTCAATAAATTTGATTATTATTTTTATCTTTTTATCATATCGTAACATACCAAATTTACAATAGAAACCATAGTTTGAAAAATAATGACACACATTTACCACAATATTTAATGTTATATTAGCGGCCTCTCAGGCCCTACGTCGGTACTAGTGTGACGAAAAACTGACGTCGGTAGTTAAAGGTTAAAATAAGAATAATAACTTTTATGAAGACGTTTTGTTAAGAGAAACAGATAACAATGATTCTGTAAAATACAAACAATATCTTCATATTATATTATCTGCCTAATTAAAACCTCCAGGTGTTTCCCCAAAGTGGCGAACAACTACATAGAGAAGCAGCAGCAGTGGACTGCGATAGGCTGATGCTGATGAATGGACTCGATATGACTATTTATTTTTGCAGGGTAAGCTGGGATGGCACTTCGAAGTACAAAATAGTTTATTTTATATAACACTGACATCATGTTGTAATATAATTCTTCTTGGAAAAGCACATTTTAAATTCTTGGCTGGTGCCAGTAGATTGTAGGTTAGCAACTGACTGAACTGACGTAGTGCAATCTTCGTACTGGGATACGTATTCCTCTGCATTAAGAACAACTCTTGGACACACATGACTTTGAGATCATGAACACAATTGTTTTAAGATTTCGTTCTTGGAACCAAATTGATAGAATTCATCATACGTGTTAGTCAAAACTACATCTGTAATATTTCGGGCATAACCACGTCTGTTTTACATTTCCGGCTGCTATTTAGGAAATGTATAGATTTCCTAGAAAACGTGTTTAATATAATTAATTTCACACATTTCCTTGCGATTTTAGGAATTACATACATTCCCTAGGAATTGTATACAATGACGGTTTTAACACATTTCCGGTAACATATACATAATAATTAGAGAAAGTTAATAAAAGTACAAATGTAAAGAGAATCCGAAATATACACAATACAGGTTTCGGCTATACAAATGATATACGATTAAGAGAAATTAATTTTAATTGTACGTGAAGGACATAAAACCATTAGATATAATTAAAAGATAGAAGCTTTGTCGTCGAAACCTGTAATAAGACTTTTATGAGAATTTATTAATATTAAGGTCTTGCGCGAACTATATTGCTCTAAAATAAACTTAATTTTTAGGCAACTCAATGTATTTTTGATAAGCAATGAGTTATCGATATCGCTCAATATTTATCTGTGTAGATTTCTTTTTCATTTTGACAGCGCTTTCTATAATTATATTTTTATAGTAGCTCTACATAATGGCTTCCCTACGCTTGATGAAAAGCGAAAGAGAAGCCCAAGTCGCTGTGACAACGGGCAAGTAGCTGGTCAGTTACCTGTCATTTGCCACCGCCATGCCGGCCCCCACGAGCTCCGGAAACCCTACTCACCGGCAAAAACACGACCCGGAATATATTTGGCTTTAGGGTTAAGATCATTCCCCGGACAGGCAGCTCAATTCAAGCGAACATTCGCTATGCCCTACCTAATACCTATAAGTATATTTACCACCACCGACCACTCGCTATCAATATGTAAATTGTATTGTATTTAATAGTGCACCAAATATATATTTCTACTGGACTTTGGACATCTATCATTTACCACACCGCACAGAGGAACCTCCACATCTTCGTACCCCATAACCACATAAAACCTACATACGTGAACGGAAGACATAATAATGAATCCTACATCAAAGAAAATATTATGTTGTATTAAGTAATTCGAAGTTACAATAATTTGATGCAGTTAAATTAAGATAAAATGTATCGCTTTTTTTGCCTGAGATTAAAACAAGTTACTTAAACTAAGTAAATTGCCCATTACCCTGCGTCACGTAAAACAAAAAAAGAGAACTTTACCTAAATTGGTTTTAAGGCTCTGAAACTTTTTTCATAAATCAGTCCTCCGTAATAGCAAGGCGTGTCTTTAAATTATTTAAATTATCTTCGCTTAATTTAATATTTTTGTTCTCCCTACAGTTCCTCCTTTGCTAACAAAATAATTTGATTGCAAAGAATAACAAGAGATTATTTAATACAAGAAGCAAAAACATTTACGAGTACATTGTCAGAGCAATGGGTTGTAATAATAATATTATTTAACGAGCTTTTAAATAAGAAACAATGTCAATAATAACGGTAATATTATAGTTATTATTTCTTAAGTTTGTACCGTTCTAATAATAGTAGGTACCTCATAGCGTCTACCCTATAAATATTCTTCTAGTTCGAAAGTTTAATATACACGATATTATACTTGCATTCCAATTTTTGCAATAATTGCATTCATCGAGTATCGTCCCTTGAAATTTCTTAGTCATATAGGTACGAGTAATAATACGCCCCAGTAACTATAGATACATGTATGCTAGCTGATCACTACAAAAATGCTCAATACTCTCGCAATAATATTTAAGAAGTATATTTTTTTTATTTGAAACTATCAATTTAAGTTTTCAAACCTAAAATGTTTTATTAAGACTTTAATGCTAAGTGACTAGGTTTAATAAGAAAACTATTGTTCGTCGGCCACCGTAACAACTGTCATGGCTGAGCATATTTAGCTTTATCTTCCACGTAATAAGTACATAATTATTCATTGCCACCGGGATCATTGGCTACTTAAAAAAATCCTGTTAGGTACAAGAAAGAAGTCGTAACAAAAACTAACGACGTCTAGACGAGTTTTATGAAATGTGCTCCCATTTATAATATTGTATGTCTACGTTTCATAACATCGTACCTTATAATTGTTAGTTCGAATAGAATACTTACCCGTATGTCATCGATTTTGTATCTAATTATGGACTTAACAAAAGGCCGCTTGTCGTTGTTACGGACAATAACAGTGTTGTATATTTTTAACGTTGGTTTATTCAAGTATTTATTTCTGAGTGTACATAATTAATTAGGTGTGAGAATTCAAGGAATAGATTTATTTTATATTTAATATTATACTCTGCCCATGTTATGGAGGAGGTGTGATATCTTAACTAATATTATAAAGCTGAAGAGTTTGTTTGTTTGAACGCGCTAATCTCAGGAACTACTGGACAGAATTGAAAAATTCTTTTTGTGTTGAAAAGACCATTTATCGAGGAAGGCTTTAGGCTATATAACATCACGCTGCAACTATTAGGAGCGAAGAAATAATGGAAAATGTAAAAAAGAAGGGGAAAAAATAACTATTCCACGCGGACGAAGTCGCGAGCACAGCTAGTTTCAGATAAAATTGTACCGGCGATGATGCTATTATGATGATAAGATAAATGATTTATGTTAATCTATTAACCAACACTACAATTTAATAGGTACCTTAGAAAATATTATTGTTCCTTTTTCAAACGTTTTTTTTAATGTAAAAACAATAATATTTACATTGACATAAAATATATTTTTTAAATTATCATCTTATAAATTGTTAAAATAAAAATATACCCCTGTATTTTTAGCATTTGCTCCAAACTACACCCCTGTATTTTTAGGCAATATCTAAAATCCCTTTACAGAACAAACAATCAGAATCGGCAATCCAAATAAATATTATCCAAATGCTCACCTACAGAAATAAAGAAGACAAGTGTTCGGGCAAAATTCAATCCACTTATGGCGAAGTTGGCAATTGGGCTGGAAGCGCCATGTTTACCCTCCTAGTGACCCCATGTCAACGGAGCTTGAGAAGTTGTGAGCATCCCTTCACAGGGAGCTACGAAACTAAACAAGGCATTGTTAGTGGAGCGCGCAATACGCGTATGAGTATTTAACTTGCTCCGTATACCTTTAAGAACGCATTTTGCGTTCATTAGTTCGTAAGGGTTGTTATTTTAGTAAAGTGTAAGGTTCTTTAGCAAAATAACTGGTTCAGTTAAATTATATTATTAAAACGTTACGGTAAGTTTACATTATAAGAAAATTACTATTTTTCCAAAGTAGAACGGTTTTTTTATAATTTTTTTTTTCATTTGTCGATAACTTTAACACAAACGTTTCGCTAACTTAAAAAAAAAAATTAAACCGACTTCAAAAAAAACACAAACGACCAAAACTAAAAAGCGATAAATAACGTAAGTAATTCTATCCTTAATACATAATTATTTAAATATTACAATTATCACTTATTTTTGAAGTCGGTGCCAGCTTCTAGGTACCTAACGTAGACTGTTGTTGTATGACGCGCGCGGCCGGCAAATCCCCACGACAATATAGATACATTTATTTGTTTGGCTGGCACCGACTTCAAAAATAAGTGATAATTGTAATATTTAAATAATTATGTATTAAGGATAGAATTACTTACGTTATTTATCGCTTTTTAGTTTTGGTCGTTTGTGTTTTTTTTGAAGTCGGTTTAATTTTTTTTTAAAATAATTTTATTTCTCTATTTTTAGTTGCGTTAATGTGCTGTGACCTTGAATAAGGGCTAATTAATGTCCTTAAGAGTTTTACTGAGGAATGAAAAATTTTGCTTTAAGTCAAGTGAAGACTTTGCGATCTAGAATCAAGCAAATCACTTACCAAATCACCTGCCCTATTAGCCCTGCATAAGTACATACTACTACCCAGTTTCTATCGACCAATTTCAGTACTGTTCCCTAACTCCTAACCGTTAAGGAGTTCTATGGCTTCATCATCAGCACCAGATGTTGACGCCCGGAAGCATATACCTGAGTAGAATATGATAACGTAACAAAAACACCATATGAGCATACAATTTTCGGTTGTTGCCCTCAATTTCTCCAGGATCCCATCATCAGATCTTGACTTGGTGATAATGGGACCACCTCGGAAGTGTCCTCTGTCGAACAAAAAAAAAATTTTTGAAATCCATCCATAATTGACGGAATAATCGGTGAACAAACATAAAAAAAAAAAAAAAAAAAAAATATTATACATACAGACGAATTGAGAACCTCCTCCTTTTTTCGAAGTCGGTTAATTAGAAAAAAATTAACTATCTTCACAAATAATAATAATAAAGATTAATATAATAATTTTTGAAATGATATTTTTTTACTTTCATAAAAGATTTGAGTTTATATAGGTACATGATTTTATATTTTTATAAGTGTTTTTTTATTTACAAAAGCCAACAATGGTATTTTCATAAGTTATATTTAACATATTTATTCCAGCATATACAAAAAAATCAATATAGAATTCAATACAATGTACCGAAACTCAAGATTTGAAATAAAAATACACCTCAACCCAAATCCGAATGTACAACCAAATCAAAAAGTAAAAATGTTTACTTATAAATAAGAAAAAACCCGTAAGATCAAAGTGGCGCGATGAAATTTTAAAATGTTAAGGCAGGCACCGCATCCAATGAGCAGAATCCAGTGCGTCAATTATTCATAAATCCGGGCCGATAATGGAACAATCCTGTCGCCCACGCCGAGGGGCGCTGTCATCGCTAGGCGTAATGGCGCACTCGCAGTCCTCGGCAAAAACCTATCCTAGTTAATGTACCGGGGAGATGACAGAGACAATTAATGTGCATTCGTTGTTTTACACTAACTCTATTAATACTTCCAACCCTTTTACATTTTATGTCCCGCTGTGTCGGAAGAGATTAGCCGGGAGAACCGGACATTTTATGCGAGCTCTAGAAGTGGTAATGCGGGGTAGGTACGTAATAAATTATGTGTTGTTATCTATTTAAAAATTGACGTCAAAAATGATTTATCGCTTCGGTAAAAGTTAAATAAATGTTGTTCATATGTCGAAATATTGTTCTAAAACGACCTATTCGAAAATTGTATTTATACTATAATACTCGTAGGTAAGGTACCCTTATGACGCGAGTGTTTTTTACTTGAAATAATAAGGAAGTGATAGATAAATTATATTGCACCATAAAGTTGACTATAAACTAGACCAAATAAATATAAGAATATTTGTTTTGGTGATTGTATTAAAAATTTTATCTTTGTAGACCTAATTTAAGGTTGTACTTATAATCAATTTACTCACCAATCATTCCGTTTCCTGTCTTGAAGGTGGTTTTCCAGCATGCACTTTTTATACCTAGTACTCCTCTTGGAGATTTTCTGCGGACTTTTTCTTCTTCGTTAATGACTCATGTTTTCTGCTTACATAAAGCACGAGCATGATACACTGTTTTATAACTGTCACTTTGACGTGTATTTTACTTCATAGAGCGGCAATACACAATCCGTGGTTATTGTTCCGCTGCCAAGTTCTAAAATTCGAGGGTTACTTTATATCTCAAATATAGGCAATAATACTCTGTCTTTACTGTAATTTTATTGACCGGTTTCGAAGCGGGCGTATGGTAATCTTCTATGTATGAATGTGTAAAAGCAGTAATTACCCGGTAGATTGACGGTTATTTAATTAATGTCACATTATTTGATGTCAGTCATATAGGGGAGGTGTACCGACAACGGTTCGTTAGCGATACCAAAGTTAACCTAAGCTTGACTTGTTGATATAGATAACTATGTACGGATAAACTTATATTTAAGCTAAGTACGTAATCTTATGCGGGATGAAAATTCCAAACTCTTGTCTACCCTAGCTATGGTGTAATAAGATTAAATGTATCCCTTTATTAATAAAAAATTTAATTACCTACGTATCTTCTCTAATCCAACAACTTGTATCAAATGCGGTTAGGGTCTTTAACAGAACAAAATAATCATTAACTTTTATTAACTTTATAATACGAACCTACATTCAGTCATTTAATATAATATATTAATCTATATTTTTGAAATCACCCGCTTTGATATTATTAGTAATCAGGCCTTGGACTTCCTTTTTGTCTATAATATATCAATTAGTACTACATATAATATCTAGATATTACCTAATTACATTTAATAGATCCAAATTACCATTTAATTTTTCCAACAACCTTGATAATCTACTTTGTCACAGAAAGTAAACTAAAAGTGAAAGTAGACTTGTTTACTTAACTAACATTTACCTAAGTAGCTATTGGTTTCCAAGACTTCCTGTTTGATTGTGAACAATAAAGTGGGTGATTTTCTATTGGCTAAAAAATTATATTTATACTTTAAAAATATTTCATCCTTAAGTAAACTTTAAATGATTGTTTGCAGGTCGGGAACTAGCCACCGGACAAAATGTAGTATCTGTAGCACCTATAGAAGTTCCAGACGGTAAGTGATCCTATATAAATATAATATTGTAATCTCAATACTCATAATGAACAGATAAAAGCATTGAATAATAAAAAAAAATATAATTGGGGAGTAAAGAAACGATAATGGAGCAAGAATTAAAAAAAAAAACATTAGTCACAATGACATACATGAATGCCGTCTTGGCAAAAGTTGTTGAGTCTGATCAAATATTTTCATTAAAGGATCAATTTATCTATAAAAATATTAATGATATTTTAACACTCACAAGTTACAAACTTTTGTATTGCCGACGTTACAGTGCGCGGCGTTTGCGGTTATTGTTAACGCGATTGGTCTGAATTGGTACAAAAAATAGTGCTATCAATTCTGTACTGACTTGTTTTAGGTTGTATAGGTTTTTGTTTTTAGAGTTTACACTGTTTTTTAAAGAAATCCGGTTTATTTAATCAAAAAACAGCACACTACTTAATATTAAAATATTACTAATTAATTATATTTTCTGGAATTCCCCACCCCCATCATCAAATTCGCTAAATGAGACTGTATCGGTACTAAATAAATTTCCTATGGCTTCACAATTAAAACTTCAAACAGGATTTCCTTCGCAAGAGTTTCGTCAATGGTTTATTAGGCTACCATATTAAACTCACAGTTCCAATTTTGGATCGGCCTTATTACATTGTAGTGAGATTCATTTTACAAGAATATTCTAATTACGAACGCCTGCACTTTGTGAAATAGTCACCTTAAAACCACACGCTACTAAATGTCATGCTTTGAGAAATCCCTAAATGCTAATGTGGGCCTCGACGTACAAAATTTATTACCTATTAAACCGATATTTCCCGTAATGATAATTACAACCTTCTTGCGACAATTTTTAGCAAGATAAAATATTATTATCGTTTTGTTTTGGAATTTTGCCTTTAGAAAATTTAAAATTCGAATTAAGCAATTCTATGAATATTTTTTTAATGATGGTTTTCTGAAAAAAGAAATCCACGAGAAGGCTCCACATAAAAGGTAGTTCCAACTGTTACGTGATTGGTTCATTTTGACATGGCACTGACATTTACATAGCAACTGACCAATCACATGATAGCTGGACCGCAAGCCTACATAATGCCGTCTATCGGTTATTTCATCTTGGAGCACCCTCATGAGACGGAATCTGTAATCAGATAATGTAACGATGTTACAATAAAACAGCCTAAAAATTTAATTTGTAGGTAAGTAGTAGTTAGTAGGTAAGTCTTTATTGCAGTTCCATCCATTTCAAGCAATTCGATAAAACGAAACAATATGTTTATACCTTGTTATTTTAATTCAGGTTGCATTTTACTGGGATAATTACGGATAGGTAACTTTAAACCTCGTATAATTTGGTGCCGTATGGCCTGTGATAAAATGATCCGCGTAACAACTTTCCACTGCGGCGTACCACTATGTCGCTTTATCATTAACCTTAGCGGCAATTCAGTGTAGTTTAAATATTGTGGTCAACCAATCCATCATTTGACCGGGAATATTTGATTTTTAATATGCATATAACAGTTTGTTGAAAAATATATGTAACTCGATATGTAATAGGTTATGTTAGGTATTGTTTATAGTTAGGTAGGTATATCGTCCAGATCATATTCGGCCACGGTGACTGTTATTCCAGGAGCGTCGTTGGTGCATTCTTATATCCCTCTGTAGTATGACTACTCTTATAAATCGTTTTTCAGCAAACGACGGTATGAAAACCTACAGAACTGATGTACTTTTTTTTTCTAAATGTCTACGATTATGGTCCTTGTCATCATCACCGGACCGTTGCAGCAGCGGAAGGCTCTCATCGCTAACCGATGTAAATTTGAAAATGGTAATTGTACTGAATTATGTATAGAAATATAAACTTTATAAGAAAATATTTGAAGAACAACTTGCAAAATCAGTCCGCTAACAAAATCGCATACACACAATGAATGATTTTATTTCCGTTACCTACTCGTACCTACTTGCTGGAGCAAGAATTATTTTTAAGTTTCAAACATTGCTATAGCGGTTGGAATAAAATTCAAACACAATTCGCTATGTAAATTGAGTTTCGCTTCACACATTCGGCCTATCCATATCGTTTGTTTCTTATTTCCAATAAACGCCAATGGCTGGATAAAATGTACCTCGTTTTATCATAAAGTGCACCGTATTTTATCACGATGGTAGCCCATTTTGTCCCATACCGTCGCAACGAGCGAAGGCTAGTTTGACACATATTTTTGTGGAAAGAATGATATCACGACACACCGCTATTTGTTGTCGGGAGCCCGTGCATTAATCACGCGCTTCCAGTTTGGGTGCGCGACAGCAGACGCGCTGGCACCGGACACGCGGTCTCTATGACAGCGGCGATTATCCTTAAATGAGCCACTCAATTGTGTAAGGACAGGACATCATAATCCTATCGTAGTCCACTGTTGAAGTCCAGTCCAGACCGATCGCAGAGCAATAGCTCCTCGCTCTGGTGATGCTGCTGCCCCTTTAATCTTTGGGTAAACGAAGACTCCGGTAGGACATGAACGGGGAAAGGGCGAGCTGCGTGACACCCGCCCACACCTGAGTTCCTCTATTCGGCAAGGACTCTAAATAGTTTATCGTTAGGGTAACACATTGTTCATTTGTTGGCTGATCGAAAAATATCACAGTGGTACAAACATTGGTAAACAACTACTCTGAAAGCAATTAGAATCCCCAAGATATTAGGTAGGTATCATTGTATTCCGATAAATTCCCCTAGTCATTATCACCACGTAATTTTAACTAGTACGTGATATTTCTCCAATTAATTAGTTTGTATAAATGACTTAAATGTGTCTGTAAACATTTTGTCCATAAGGTTTGATTTTTTTATACTAGCTCGACATAACAGCTTCCCTACGCCTGATGAAAATCGAAAAAGAAGCCAAAGTCGCTGTGACAACGGGCAAGAAACTGGTCAGTTACCTGTCCGTTGCCACCGCCATGCCGGCCCAACTCCAACCCCCCATGAGTTCCGGAAACCCTATTCACCGGCAGGAACACGACCCGGAGGTCATTTGGCTGCGGTATTCTATAGGGTAGAGGTCCTTCCCCGGACGGGCAGCTCAATTTGAGCGAAGATTCGCTATGCCCTACCTCTCCTAATTAATGCGCTATAATATTGTGTTCTAATAATCATCAAGTTCAAAGCCAAACCAATTTTTACATAGACATCAAAATGTTAAACTGAATATAATTTTGATATTTTTTATTATACTTTTTTCATCAAGAAATAACCGACGCTATCGTATAGGCCGCATCCCTAGCGTACGTAACAGTATGATGTTTGTGACTTTTTCCGCAGCCCGCCCCAATCGATCTAAAAGTTTTAGTCTAGCAAACAAGTTTACTGCTATAGTTCCTTGAAAAATAATATTTTCCTTAGTGAATGAAGATTGTCTTGTCGAAATTTTGAATTCTGTTCAAGCTGAGTCAATATGTATAAGGTTATTATAAACAAAACTGGTCATTAACACCTTGTGTTTTGAAAACCATCACAAGTTTGTGAAATTATAACCAGTTAGTGTTGCTCAACGATATCCGTGAGAAAACTTTATGGACATTAAGCGAAGGTCACCATATCTTAATACAAAACACACACTCATAGCTTAATACAATCTTTGGATGCTCCCATATAATGTATAATAGTATATAAGTGGGAAAGGAAAAGTGAGGGGAAGGTTTTTATGCGAGTAGGTAGTTACAATCATCATCATCATCATATTATGCCCATCGCAGTCCGCTGGACGACATAGGCCTCTCCAGTTCGCCACTTTGATCAATTATCAGGAGACTTTACCCATAATCGCAACCCTAGGTAGGCGAATTAGCGATCGCATGGCGTAGCTCCTCGCTCCGGTGAAGTTACTGCCCGTCCCAGCCCGTTGCATTTAGCTACGCGTTCCATCGTGATGGTTATACCGCCACCAGTCGGTTGCTAGAGCCTGGTTTGTTATTCGGCCAGATGCACCACGGGCAGGTGAGGGTGGTTTGAAGCGAAAAGATCGCTCCCATACAATCCAACAGTAGTCTGTATTACAACAGCTAATAAAATTAGCGAACATTACTAATGCAGTCGCAATCGTCCATTTAGAAAAAAACAAATCGGCTAGTCATTTAAGGTTTACGATATAAACATATAGTATTGCAGTTTTGGATTAATTTTGCTTGGGATTGTGACTACCAACCCATGTCATAACCAGACCGTGTCTCTTCCACTGTAGGTACACTTGAGTAATATGATATTTTTGTTTCAGAATCAATGTACCCGAGATTCGCGGAGCCTATACCCAATGTTACAGTTACGATAGGTAGAGACGCATTACTAGCTTGCGTCGTAGAAAATTTGAGAGGATTTAAGGTAAGTACCTAGAACATAGTTCCTAATCTTTGCTTAGATCATAACGCAATTCTCAATTTTTTTTTGTGATGACTCTACATTAGCCACTTACCTCCATGCTTAATAAATGCAATAAAGGTAGTTTTTCGCAATAAAATATTATACAACATAACTCGCATTCTGCATATTCATAAACATGCGTGTAAAATGTCAATTTCACGCTGAAATTACGTCAAATGAAAGACGTAAAATTGTTTAATGAGTCATTACTTCAAGTGTTTTTGATGAGGTTTTTATAGTTTCGTAATTCTAGTTGTTTATTTTATAGTGCGTATTTTTGTATCATGGCCGGTAATGTCATAATTTCGAATATCATTAACGAAAGTGCTTTGTGTATGTTTTTTTTCTTATGAATGTATATTTAGACCAATGTTTTCATTATGTTAAACAAGGCCGTTGCCTTGACCAAAACTTGTTTTTTCCGTGACCCCAACTTGCCTGATATTATGCGACGTTAGGGCCTGCAATAGAGTGCGCTCAGACAATAATAGCCAATTCACACTCTCCTTTTCTGGAGAATATACTCGTTTCCATCAAGGAACCCTGACTTTGGTAGTGAGTTCCAATGCTCAGCCGTTCCCACTATGAATGCAGAAACAAAGAGTTTTATGCGAGTTTTTGGAACCTGTACCATATGTTCATAATCATCAGCCTATTGCAGTCCACTGCTGGACATAGGTGTCTTCAGCTGTTCGGCAAACACCTGGAAGATTTACCCATACTGTGACGCTGCTGCCCGTCATAGTCGGTTGTCAGAGCCTCGTCTGTTATTTAGCCGGATGCACCACGGGCAGTTGAGGGTGGCTTATAGCAAAAAGATGATGGGTCGCTCTCTTACATCCCAACTATATTGTCTTCAACTGTGAAACTGATGAATGAGCTCTCTAATCCAATCAATTTTTGTTTTAGGTAGCATGGGTTCGCATGGACACTCAAACGATCCTCAGCATCCACCACAACATCATAACGCAGAACCCTCGCATAAGTCTATCCTACAACGACCACCGGTCGTGGTACCTGCACATAAAAGATGTCCAGGAGGTAGACCGGGGATGGTACATGTGCCAGGTCAATACAGATCCTATGCGTTCAAGGAAAGGCTATCTACAAGTCGTAGGTTAGTATTCTTTTAACGAGTTTGCGCTTGATCGGTGGTTCTTTTGACGAGACCCACGCCATCTGAACCCAGAGTCGTGGGTTCGATCCCCACCAACAAAAATTCACGTATTTCATGATGAGCTGATGGTTCTTTTTAAGTAATTCGTAGATTCTAACTATACATATAACTCATGCCTATTAGATATGATTAGTGCTGTACTCAACCACCTATGAACTTGGCATGCTGAGGTCTCCTATAATTACAACACCAATATCTATTTCAAATGTGTAGGTCCTTAAAGTCTAATTAATATATATGTGCCCTCTTGGAGATCCTTTGTGAAATAAATGTCAGCAAGCTTTTTGAATCTCTAATTATCGCCCTATTGAAAACCAAGTATACATCAAAAATAGGTTCGTTTATTTACTACCAATTTATCGTAAAATAGACAAAAATATACAATGTACAGTGAAAATAAAATCAGAATTGCCTGAATATGGACAATATACGAAATAGATATACAGTCGTTTAAAGAAAAAGAAAATATATCTTACCCTTTCACTTATTCATAAGTTCTATCCTGTTTTATGCTCCAAATAAAATGATTTCATTTCATAAACAGATTTTTCTATGACGCAAATGTAACGTGACGTCATCCGTACACATCGGATCTCTCGGTCTAATCAGCAACTTTAAAGCTTTACAACTCGTGTAATAGCACAGATATTGAAAAAAATCTTCGATATTTGTGTATGTGGTTCCCAATAAAACAGTTCAATAAATCCATTAATAAAAGTCATGCCCAATCTATTGGTTCATGATGATATAAACAAACCAGTGTCGCAACATTAATCCTACTAATAATATATGGATGTTTGTTCCTCTTTCACGCATTAATTACTGAACGGGTTTTAATGAAACTTTACAGTAATATAACTTATACGTTGGATTAAAACATAGCTTATGTATTATACGAATTTTCACGCGGGCAGAGCCGTGGGCAGCAGCTAGTCTAATATAAGTAGATCAACGCTTCTTGTAATTTCATTTCCTTGTACATTTTATAATATAGGTATTTGGAAGGTAATGTAAGCAGTGTGTACACCTACTGACAAGATAATTAATCTACCACTTATTGCTCCGCGCAGTGCCACCATCAATCATCGACAACATGACGTCAACGGACATGGTGGTGCGGGAGGGCTCCGACGTGACCTTGGTGTGTCGGGCCTCAGGCTACCCAGAGCCGTACGTCATGTGGCGAAGGGAGGACGGGCAAGACTTCAACTATAATGGAGAATCAGGTACCTACGGCAACAATTGGTATGTACTTACTGCCATAGGTGACCACCTTCATACAAACGCTTTGTCTAAGGTCGCAGTCAAATGACCTCCGGGTCGTGTTTCTGCTGGTGAGTAGGGTCTCCGGAACTCATGGGGGTTTAGGGTTGGGCCGGCATGGCAGTGGCAACTGACAGGTAACTAACCAGTTACTTGCCAGTTGTCACAGTGATTTGGGCTTCTCTTTCGCTTTCCATCAGGCGTAGGTAAGCCATTATGTCGAGCTATTATAAAAAAAGGTACGTTCATTTTCACAAAAGAATAGTATATACTTGTTTATGTAAATTGCCAAAACTAAGCAAACGGTTTAAATATTAATTATCTATTTGTATTCAAAATAGTTAGTCTGATTAATGAACGGCTTATTGTTATTGTGCCTGATATAAAATCCAGTGAACTAACACGGGAATATTAGTTAGGCAAACAAGTGGAATAGCGGAATATGAACGCATAGTACGTTTAGTCCGAAATTATTGGCAGCGTTTATTTCCGTATAACATACAATAATATTTAGTCGTAACTGTTTATTGAGAGCAAATTTACCGTTGCAAATACAAGAAAACAAAACTGTTATATTATGACATTGTTTATTTTGAGATCTATTATGAGAGTATTCATGCAAAATAATGTTTATTGAAATTATAAAATTACTTTTATCTGTGCAGGAAATTAGTTATATACCTATGTGATGATGGGTGCACGCGCTCCATCCTACCATCAAGTGAAATACAGTCAAACACTAACCTATATTGACTAAAAAAAAAGAAAAAGGAAATGTCATTTTCTAAAGAGAGATTCTGAATAAGCTTACTTACATTTTGAATACTAATACTTAGTGTTTCTTGTTCTGATCTAGTAAGCGTGGTCGACGGCGAAACCCTCACCATCACGAAGGTGTCACGGCTCCACATGGGGGCATACCTTTGTATTGCATCCAACGGAGTGCCCCCCTCTATCAGTAAAAGGATAATGCTGATGGTCCAATGTAAGTACCTTGATATACAGTGGGAGATATTAACCCACCTAGCACCAATTTGATCACACAATATTCCGTCAATTCTACAAATTGAATTGAATTGGTTGAAATACAATTGTCAATTCTACAAATTGAATTGAATTGGTTGAAATACAATTGTTCCTCTATTAATGAAAGTAGACTTAAGAGACCCCAGACAAACAAACTATCGACAGATTTTCTATCGGTCGATAGTTTGTTCGGGCTCATAATCAGTATAAAGATACTAGCTGTGCTCGCGACTTCGTCCGCGTGGAATAGTTATTCTTCCCCGTTTTTTTTTTACATTTTCCATTATTTCTTCGCTCCTAATAGTTGCAACGTGATGTTATATAGCCTAAAGCCTTCCTCGATAAATGGTCTATTCAACACAAAAAGAATTTTTCAATTCGGACCAGTAGTTCCTGAGATTAGCGCGTTCAAACAAACAAACTCTTCAGCTTTATAATATTGCACTGCAACAATTGTTTTGATATCGGCTGATCTTCATACTGATTACTAGTATGAGCCCGATCAAATTATAGGATGATAGAAAGTAGAATGAAATATTTGGTAGATCTTACATGATTGTACCTATACATGCTAGCCCTGGAAGTACCCTCCAGCCACAAATCAATTATCGCGTGGTTGTCGTAGAAGACGACTAAGGGAATATCAGGAATCGAGTAGCAGCGTTTACCTGGGTACAATTCGAAGTTATTTCGGTCATCAACCCGCCTGCCATGCGTGGTGACTTAGGAAAATCCCCACAAATGACAATTAATTGTCTTTGGGGAAGGCATATGTCACGACGTTGATGATGAAGATGATAACTAGATAGCACATTTTGAAGATTCAGATTCGCAGCTGTTTTTATATACCTGGTTATTCCACAGTTCCCCCTATGCTGTCCATACCCAATCAGCTGGAAGGTGCGTACATCGGACAGGACGTTACTCTGGAGTGCCACACGGAAGCATTCCCATCGTCCATCAACTATTGGACGACAGACAAAGGAGACATGATTATTTCCGGTGAGACTTTAGTACTTATTGTCATGATTTTTTTTTATAGTGGCTCGACATAATGGCTTCCCTACGCCTGATGGAAAGCGAGAGAGAAGCCCAAGTCGCTGTGACAACGGGCAAGTAACTGTTTAGTTACCTGTCAGTTGCCACTGCCATGTCGGCCCAACCCCAACCCCCCACGAGCTCCGGAAACCCTACTCACCGACAGGAACATGACACGGAGGTCATTTGGCTGCGGTATTCTTTATACTTAATGTAGCAAAAAAATCCGGCTTGATTAACATCTTGGTATCTTTTGTTTTCATTGGTTCCCAAAGAGGTTTAGATGGACCCTCCAAGATCCACAGGTGACATTGCATTTGGTGTTGATTTTTCATGCCATAGATATATTATTGGTAGGGATTATTTAAGGCTCTTTGTATAAGGCTTGGATTGAAGTTTCAGTTTTAAGTACCCCAGTATACGAGTAGTGCAATCTCGTCGCTTGATGGAAAGCAAAAGAAAGGCTCAAGTCGCTACGAAATGGACAAGTAACCAAATCAAAGAATATTTTGACGTTCGTCCACAAACGTCAAACCATAGAGAAGGTTAAAATAGTCAAAATGTACTTACGTTCGACAATAGTGCCTCGCCGACATGTATCTAGATCTGTGATCTAGATATAGCTGATTATTAAAAACACAAGTTTGAGACACAATACAATCTCATTCCTCATATTCATTCTAGCGGTATAAGCACTAAGCAGCGACTGTCCACCAATGAATAGAATCGATCCCATCACTGATTTATTACTTCATAATGAAAATAGTTTCTCGTGTTCTCCTATAGCCTGATAAATAAGTGTTCGAAACGTATTCTCTCATGCGCAATGCCTTATAATGAAATACCTTAGCTTCGCTAGCGGGGAACATTGATAAATATGCGACTTATTTTGGTACGTCACAGTTTGTGAGACAGCTTTGAATCAAAGATGCTATTGTTCTTTACAAATCTGTATGTGTCTACATACTACGGCGAACATTTGAGATACATTTTAATCATTGGTGCATTATGCATTGAATATTGTGTATTGAACTGTGTAGTGAGAACCAAATTTCAAAGCCCATGAGAGACTTAACATATAAGTTTTACAAACGTTAGATTACAATTTATTCGAAGGTTATATTATTTATTTTTTAATGGAATATACTCGACACTCGCATTTTTTGAACTTCTTCTTATTTATATCGGTGGCTCGGCTGGCTCGGTGGCTCAATTGGTAGTGACCTCTGCCTTCTGAGCCAAGGGTCGTGGGTTCGATCCCCACACATTACAAACATTTGTGTGCATGAACATGTCTGTTTGTATGTCTGTCTGGGTGTTTTCTATGTATAATATGTATATTTTTACAAAAAAAAATGTATCTAAGTATGTTTATCACTTGTCTAGTACCCATAGTACAAGCTTCGGCTTAGTTTGGGACTAGATGGCGCCGTGTGGCCCAGCGTGGCATGTCTTGGGTTATTTATTATTTATTTATATTTATATAAAACGGATTATAAAAATTTCTGTAATAAATAAACAGGTGTATTCTATCTACAACTAATTTTTGAATTGACAAATTTATTTTATTAGGTATACAAAGTTTCACTTGTGTTCCGAAACTTTTCATTAAAAATCGTTTTTTTTTTTAATATTTAGCATAAATGGAGGTCATAAATATAAATACGAGTTGTAATACCTGTATCCGTTATATGCACCTATAATACAATAATGTAGGTATATGCGTGTTTTCTAAGCAAAATTGACTTCTGGGCTGGTCTAAGCAAATTTGACATTCTGAAGCGCAAGACTAGCCATAGGTACTTAGGCTACCATTGACAGGTTTTATATTTAAGTAGAAATGGAAATTGTAGGTGGTAAATACGAGGCGTTCCCAACGGATAGCGGTTACAACAAGTACATGATGCTCAAGATACGGAACATAACTAAGGACGACTTCGGCTTCTACAAGTGCATAGCCAAGAACTCCCTGGGGGAGACCGACGGGATCATTAAATTGGACGGTGAGATACTATTACTACTTTTATGTAATACCTACTAAATAGTTTAAATTTGCTTAGCGAGCTATGGAAAGGGCTATGCTCGGCGTTTTTATGCGAGATCAAATCCGAAATGAGGTGATCCGACAGACCACCATCGTCGATATAGCTCACTGGACTAATAAGCTAAAACGGCTGTGGCTGGCCACATCAGCCACAGAACCGATAACCGTTGGGGTAAACGTAGTGTAGGACGCCCTTAGGCTAGGTGAAGTGACGATTTGCGCAAGATGGCTGGCCAGTGCTGGATTCGAGAGGCCCAACATCGATCAAAATTGCTTTCGAACTTTTGGAGAGGTCTATGTCCAGCAGTGAACTGCGAAAGGCTCATGATAATGAGGATGATGATGATGATGAATCGCTTTTCCTACATAAGGGTAAGTTCCCACAGAAGCAAAGTTAGCAAATGTTGACTAACATTGACAGATCTATCAAGTGAAGCGGAGATAAGATATGTGATTCGAGTACCACCTTTTCATTCACCTACCTAGTTACTATCGAAAATATAATTTGTACACCGTAAAGGTACGACATGTTGGGACTTTTTATGCAATATTATACAAATATCATCTGTATTATGTACACATGTTCGAACAAATAAATGATCTTTATCTTTAGTAATATCATTGGTCATTTTTTGTGCGCTCCCGCACTCACCTTATATGACAAATATTTACAACAGCAGCAATTTGATCTCTTTGCAAAGCATTGCTGAAAAACGTTGTATCTCTTTGCAATATCACTTTGAAGTCTTTCTCTTTGATTCTAACTTAAACATTTTTTTACAGAAATCCCAGCTCCACCTTCAGCGTTGACGACTACACAAAAATCTATTTTAGATAACCAGACAATCAAAAAACGTAAGTATGAAACTAATATCTAACACGTTATTTTTAATTAATTTATGATCAGTTTTAAAAGGTGAATACCTTTTAAAACTGATCATAATAACCTAATGACTGATCATAATAACCTGATAATAATTTTAATAACCTAATTGATTGAAACTGAAATTGGCTCCCTAATAAGGATGTTAATTTTGTAAACCAAAAAAAAAATTACAATATAGACTTACGCAAGGGTAAATTAACTCCAACCTTATTATAAACAACTCAATCTAATCTTAATTACTCAATAGGAGTAACATCTTGTATGCATTTTAAGCAGCGGTTATGTATGACTGTCTTAATAAAAAGGCTCATGCCTATTTCCTTATGAAATTGATCTGAAATTAAAACTTCTCCTTAACAACTCTGTTGAGTGGGAGACATATAATTAATTTCAAACAACATTCTTGTGTATTTATAATTTTAAGTTAAAAATAAACTTTACCTTTTATTTCTATAGATAAGTATCCCACAGTACTGAGGAGTGATGTCATCAGCTCAAATTTACACGGAGCTTACGTCGAGCAAATTAATGACTATGGTGAGTAACTTGATAAGGATCGGACAATACCTTTATGATTACTAGTTGGTCCGTAAATGAAAATACTACACAATGAAATTCTTAAAATACCTAGATGCCTCTACTTCGTTTTTTTAACATTAGAAACAAAGAAGCAGGGGGAAGAAGAAGTAGTAGGGAACGTTTTATAGACGTGTTGTGACAACCAGCAACCTCGTTTAATAACACCCACTCGAAAAACAATTCTATTTTAAAAAGCATTTTATCAACACTGACAATATGCATATTTTATCGTATCAAATCCCGTTAAACTATTTTAGCGTTCTTCTTTGGGTCATTTATAGTGCTATCTTTTCACAATGTAATTTATTGGTATTAACTTACCTAACGAGCATAAAAAAGATTCAAGTGTTTCAAAATCGAACCGTAAAACGGTCTAGGTACTATAATTTTAAATTAAAGTTAAGTACATCTTAACAAATTAGGACGCCTTATATAATAAAGAATAGTAAAAACTAGGTAAAATATAATTATACTTATTATAGGTACATAGATAGTAAACACCGACCAGTACTACAGACATGATCTGGTACACAAATGTTTGTACTGTGCGGGAACCGAACCCGTGGTCACTGTGTTAACTAGAGGCAGCGTTCAATACCACTGGATCAAACTGGTCGGCAATAAGTGATTGTACTTTTTTTTGCAGACTTCGGTGATGGCAGTTCAGCGTGCCCACGACAAAAGTGTAACATTTTATTTTCCATTTTACTGTGTCACATAATTACATTAGCAAGACATTACTTACTTTCTTGATAACCATCAGGATAATTGAACGTCGTTTACAGTTATTATTGTTTTTAAGCTAAATAGACAATAATATTTTGTAATATTATTTCATCAAAACGACTCTTTTTTATATTTTTTATCGCCAAATATTTATTTAGAATAACTTCTTATGTGGGAATTTTTTGGTTGTTTTTTCATAATAATAATTATGTTAAAGTGATAACAATTTGTAATATTTTTTCTACTACAACGACTTGTATAAAGTAAATAGATTTTAATGATATGATACTTAAATCTGTCCACACATACCTACCTATAACAATATTGTTTCGCAAAAAATGATTTCAATTTTATGTTTTAAGTGACATATTGTATAGTAACGAAATAAAATAAAAATTAACATCTGCTTTATAATAGTTAAATAATGATTTGAACATATTTTAATTTTTTGCTTAGTGGCATGAAATTTACCAAATATTGCAAGGATGTACATTAGTATTTGTAAATGTCCATAAAGTTAATTTGCTGTAAATGTTATAAATTTAGGAATAGCATTAGTATCATAAGCAATTAGAACATTTTGTAATATCAATTCGATTATTTCAACCATTGCTACAAAATGGAACTGCCAAATAAATGTGTAAATGGAAATAAACTATTGCTTTAATGCTTTGACGTGTTATTTACATATTTACCTATGTCTGTTTACGTTACACTACATAATATACCACTTAAAGCGACATCTGATGAAATAGAGGTATGGTAGTCGATGACGCAAACTCTTTTAAATGTTAATAATTTTTATGTGTATCAATAAAAAAATAAAGAAGCTATTTAACGTTAGTTAAATAAGCTTCAAATTGGTTCATGTGTAGGTACGTCAGTATAATTAGGTATAGATAGGTACCTAATGTAATTGGTACCTAATAACTAGGCAAACTAAGTGCTTAGTTAGATACCTACAGCTTAGCATCAGGCTGGCCGTAGGCTTATTGCCGCCTTAATGATATAAAAAAAAATCACAGAGACCTACAACTTAACCATACATAATTATATGCAATGAAAACAATGAATAATTAAATCACGAGGCTGTAGCGGCTAAATAGATAAAAATAATAACTGTCATCAGAAGAAATAACGTTCCGAAACCATCAGATGCAAACAATATGAAATGACAACAAATTCTCTACGGTATTTGGAGAAAACAAAATACCGTCTGTTATTTCATTTTTACCGAGTTATGGCTATGGTCAAAAACCAAAAAAGATTCTAGTAATTGAATTCTGCATACTTTGATTCTGAATTGGACTGGATATTATCCAGTCAGTAAATTTATGCTTAACTACTGTGTAATCAACTAGCCTACACTAAGTGTAATATTTCTTAGGTCGTTATTGCCGGGACTTAGGATTTGAATTTGCTTATACAGATGAAAATTTAATTGTTTAAAATCTAATAATGTAATCTACATACGGAACGTAGATAAAGCGTATTTGATCCTTAGAAAGTGTTATCCTATCCAGAACAACTAAGTACTTATCTTTATGACAGATTCAGTTTAAGCCTAAGGTCGTAACAAGCTGATAATATATCTAAGAATGTAAGAATACTGTTTATTCAGTGTCATTGCTTAACAAATATTAATTTAGATACATAACAATATGATCATATAACCTCTTTTGATTTTGGGACCCTACTGTCAATTTTCACCAAACGAATTTCATCAATATATTGTGTGTTCATAGTATATAGGAGAAACTTGACAGTTAAGGGTTTTGTTATGTTTTAATTTGATATTTCCATGGAAGTATTAAGTACTAACTTCCATGGATATTTCATACAAATGTAATAAATACATACGAACAAAAAATCAAATTACGAACCGAATCTCAATTAAAAAAAAAGGATCTACCCAGGATTCCCTTCGTTTATTCTTTTC
Source organism: Conogethes punctiferalis (assembly GCA_031163375.1). Classification (NCBI taxonomy): domain Eukaryota; kingdom Metazoa; phylum Arthropoda; class Insecta; order Lepidoptera; family Crambidae; genus Conogethes; species Conogethes punctiferalis. The sequence continues at coordinate 12,086,115 of CM062082.1, read as the reverse complement.
TTTTTGAGATTAGGCTTCAACTGATAAGCCATATATAGTATGACATGACAAGTGTTATTGCCCTATCACTACACCGACAAGGATGGTTTGGCAGTTAGGTGACATTGACATGAGGGCGTTAGCGTGAAACAAAAATGTTAAAAATCAGCGTCACGAATGACATTTTGTATGGGAACAGACGTTAGTTCCTATTTCCACCACGTGCAAATACATTTTTGTCGGTTTGTAAGCCGAATTGTATCTGTGGTGTCATTTGCTCAATCTCACTAGGAGCTACGCAATCGTCAGTAAATAAACCATTAAGCTGCATATCAAAAAGTAATTTCTCAACATCGTTATAAAACGAATGTCGTATGTTTACCATATTTCATTAACGTTATATCATTGGTACGGTGACATTTAACATAGCATTTTGCAGTTCAAGTAGTGTTCCTTGTAAAGTATATTACTTTCTATAAATATTTTTTTTAATAAAATGCATCGAAGTGACCGATATATCAGTAATAACATCGAAGTGGAGATACCTGCACATTTGAATTTTGGAAAATACATTTTGGACCGCGTACGAAATCAACCTAAAGAAAACATAGCTTTGGTAAGATTATGCTATTTTTTATGAACTTGAGTAGATACATAGTTGTATAAGTTGGTAGATATGTAGGTAGGTATACTTATACCTACCACCCTAGTTTTACCATTTACTAGGTATCTAGCTAGTAATAGTTTGGATTTTATGATTCGGTGTCCATATTTAGGTTCTAAAATATTCAAGAAGAAAAGGGACATACAGTATTAATTACACCGTTCTAATAGGTTTTGTTATTAAATATAACACACTAACGCTTTATTGATGTTGCACCCAATAGATAATAAAAAGTACCTACCTATACAAAATCAGAAGTAGATAGTAGTTTCTTATTTTTCAAATCTTTGGTATTTTTTTTAACGAAATAAAGGCAAAAAATACCTTAAAACGCACGTAAATACTGGTAGATACCATAATAATAACCATGGATTGGGATTGAAACTGTAGATATTTTAAATAAGATGAAAATATAAGCTGGAAGCTATTTTTAAATTTATATCTCCAAGGGGGGTGTTTGAAATTGTCATTGGGGAAAGAGGACGGAAATGGGAACGGAAACGAAACTAGGCTTAGGATTAAATATTGAATAAGAATAAGATAAATTTTATTTGGTACACATTCATTATTGATTGTGGTGATACAAAGTTCGCCGAGTGAACTACTTCGATAATATGAAAATATGAAAAATAATTATTTTAGATAAACGGAACAAATGACACTCAATTGACGTATGGAGAACTAACCCAATATGCTGTGGATTTGGCTACGTCATTGGTTGAGCTTGGTACTGGCCCTAGAGACGTGGTAGCCATTTGCTCGGAAACCCGAAATGAGTTCATGTCCATTGCTATCGGTATCTCGCTGACCGGTGCTGCTTATACACCGTTGGACCTAAGTGTTGGTAGAGGTAAGAATATAATGGTATTGTTACCAGACCAATCGATCGATCGTCGTTCGAAGACATCGCTTAGTCAGAATCAATTGGTCGAAATATGTAGATCGATAGTTTCTTTCATACTGATTATTATCGATCGAAGTCTAACGTCATTGATTCTTACAATGATCGATGTCTTTATGTAATAAAGATGTTTGGTCTGTAAACACCCTTAGACTAAATAATGCCACTCATTGTTTTTCGATATGTCCGTCTGCCTTGTGCAAGACAAATTTAAAGTAGTATGGCCTTACAGTCAACAATGTCGTAAGAAGATATGGGACAATACGAGGTTAAGTCGCATTCTTTGTTAAATAGAGAAAAATAGTATTATTGTAATTATTCACGTGACAATTCGCTCGACATTAGATGCACGCTAAAAGACGATAATAATTTAATTATTGAATCTATAACATTATCACTTCACTGATCTTTAGAGTACAAAACACACAAGCGAATTGTGTAGGTATTAACTACTAAAATCCATAAAAGAAAGCAATAAAGTAGATTGATCACGCTTCTTGTTCAAAACTATCCTATAAAGAATCCTGCTTAACAATGCAGTCATTTTGACGAGCTAATATTAAAAAGAAACGAATCTATCAAACATAATTTATTAAAATGTGCCAAGCGTTCATTCTTCGCTATGAACAATATAATTTTTAATCATACTGATGTCAACGACATTTTTAAGGTTCCATTCGTCCGTCGTTCCGGATCGGAGCGATACGCCAGATTTCTGTGCTTCTATTTTTTTTATCAACCTATACCGTCCCGCTGGGTAGTGGTCTCCCCCAAATTTTACCACAGTTTTGTTCAATAAATATATTGCGACTTTATTTTCAGTAAATCTAAAACACAAACTGAACTTAACGAAGCCAAAACACGTATTTGTTACCCAGTCTTTTTGGGATAGCTATAACGACATATTGGAGGAGTTCAATTTTGAAAAATATATTTCGGTTGACGATATCAACTGGGATGGGGCGATACCTATAAAGAAATTAACTTCGAGAAACGTCAATGTAGATGAATTTGTACCCGCGAACGTAGAAGGTCAGAAGGATATAGCCCTAATAATGTATTCATCTGGAAGTACCGGTTATCCAAAAGGAGTGATGAGGTCCCACCTCAGCTATATTTGCAACAGTTTAATAAGCAGGTAAAACATATATTATTTAAATATTAGGCCATTTTCTTATTTCTGGTTCTTTTGTCCAGGCAAGAGAATATAAGCTTAACTACTTCAAAGGGTAAAATTTATAGTAGGTACAATAATGTTATTATTATACTTTCTAGTAATTCCATTTTTTCTTTACTGCTTGGACATGTGTGTTTATGATTTATAATAAAAATAAATAGACAATAAACATAATTTAACCCACGAATGTAATATTGAATTTTAGTATTGTGCAATTAATTCGCGTAAGATAGTATTATATTTTTGGTTTGACAAAATCTTTTTCAGTTTCAAGGATCCCGCTTTGAAAACATCAATTTGCTATGGCAATTGGTGTCATGGTTATGACAATCAGATGACAATGAAATTCCTCGCAGCTGGCAGAACTGTCATATATTATGAAGGAGTTGTAGATGTCTTTCTTAAAAGTATACAGAAGTACAAGGTATGTTCATATACCTACATGTAAAATAAAAATAAATATCCCAAAACATATTACACTGGGCCACACATCGCCATCTTCGCCAAACTGACCTCTAAGTTGAAGCTTGTGCTATGGGTACTAGATAACTGATAATAATCTTACTCATATACTTTTTTGTAAATAAATACATATTATACGTATTAAACACCCAGACTAATACAACAGACATGTTTATGCACACAAATGCTTGTACCGTGCGGGGTTCGAACCCACCACCCTTGGCTCTAAAGGTACTTCAAAATTGGCATAGGTATAGGGGATAGGATAGGATTATTTTGTGGCCATCTGTACCCATTCACAAATAAAACTCTATTTTATCCAAACAGGCAAATATAGCATTTCTGTATCCTTCATTTATTTACGAGTTTATTGCACGAGATGATATAAACCAATATGACTTAGAATCACTGCAGTACGTGTATTGTGGAACATCAGCTCTCTCCGACGATATAAGAGATGAATTTGTTAAAAGGTAAATTATACATTTTAATTCATATTACTAATTAAATTCAATTCCTAGACTGTCTGTGAACTTTGATTTAAATTCCATCGCATTAGATACTTTTAATAACAGTAAATGTAGTCTGGCTCTTTATGACTCGATATTAAGATTTTTAAAACTGATTTAGGCTACCTAAACTGAAAACGTTCATAAAAGCGTACGGTATGACGGAAACCTTTGAACTGACCTCGGAATGTTGGGGCGAGCCGGGACTTCGACCAAAGACTATTGGTAGACCTGGACTTCGGATAACTATGAAGGTAAGTTGTTGGTATCGAATTATTTTAACCAATTTAAAAAAAAGGAGAAGGCTCTCAATATTATCTATATATATATATTCTTTTTTGTATGTTTGTTACCTCTCCGAGAATCGAGAACCGATTTGAAAAATGTTTTTTTTTTATTCGAAAGGGTCTCATTGTCACCGGTTTTTTTTTTCCAAAATGTTATTGGTTAAAGATACTGACACTAATATTCTCTTTTCATGACTTCATAAACTTTTGCATTTCGTCCGTAAATACATTCCTATTCATCATCAGCCGGCAAACGTCCACTGCCAGACCTAACGTGATACATGAAGCGACGTTTATCTCATCATCATCATCATCAGCCTATCGCAGTCCACGTCCACTTGTACATAGGCCTCTCCAGTTGTTCGCCACATAGGGCAAACACCTGGAGGATATACCCATAATCGCTACGCTGGGCAGGGGGGTTGGCGATCACAGGGCGTAGCTTCTCGCTCCGCTGAAGCTGCTGCCCGTCATCGGTGTGTGCTATGTAGCTACGCCTTCAATTGTGATGGTTATACCGCCACCAGTCGGTTGCCAGCGCCTCGTTTGTTATTCGGCAGGATGCACCACGGGCAGGTGAGGTTGGCTTGGAGCTAAAAGATTATAGGCCGCTCCGTTACATCCCGATCGTCGTTTATCTAGGGAAGTCATTTAATGAAATTGACATGATCTTCAAAATCAATTAACTTTCAGGTTGTAGATTTGAAGTCACGGCAGCCTTTAGGTCCGAATGAATTAGGAGAAATATGTGTGGATGTCCACAATATATTTATGGGCTACATAGGGATAGAACCCTCAACATACCTGGACCAAGAAGGTTTCCTAAAGACTGGTGATTTGGGGTACTATGACAAAGATGGATATTTCTATATCGTCGACCGAATAAAGGAAATGATTTCTTATGACGGATACGAGGTAAGATAAAATTTGAAATTATGCAATCTAAACATCATGATGTGAAATTTTAGTTATTATAGTTTACAATTCGTCAAGTACAACCTACCATGGAATGTACCATCTGCCAGCTGTGTCCCACTACGTGCCCGGTAGGTGACCTTTGTGTTGGAACCAACCAGATCGCTAGGTTGTAGGCTGGTGGTGGCTGGCTGGATCAACGTTTTCCTATGCACACGTACAATTTCCTGACTCTGGACCTGCAACTGACTACTGTCCTTATAGAAAAATCCTGAAAAAAATTTTGATTCGGCTCGGTGTTCGAACTCAGGACTTTTAGTTCTCACGTGGCATTGCGACCATTAGACCAAGGAGACTCGTGGTTGATTACTTTTTTAATATACATACATACATACATGACCGAATACACTTGTGCAGTTTGTGCACTCTTATATATAAGAAGGTATACCTAGGTATTTTATATCTCCTGCTCACCACTTAGCTAGTCTGCTTGTAGATCGGTTGCTGTGGCCAAAATTCGGTAAAGGTCTTTGGAGAATATAAGTAAAATAAATAGACAAAGACTTTTAAATAAATACTCAGTCATGTCGCAACTATTTTAGAATAACCTGAGCTAATATTATTGCTTTCAAGATTTCACCGGTAGAAATAGAGATGATACTTCTTAAGTATCCAGGTGTGAAAGACGCAGGAGTGGTCGGGAAACTTGTGCCTGAATATGGGGAGGAACCAGCTGCATTTATTGTGAAAGAGCCAGGTTGCAGTATAACTGAGAAAGAAATACACGACTACATAAATTATGAGGTCAGTTTTATCAAGTTTTAACAATGTGTGTGAGTTGACTAAAAAGGGACTTCAAGGGAAAATACGAGTACCTAATAATTGATTTCGAGTAAATTGCATTCAAAGTCTCGTATATTATGATTGTTGTACCCTCGGCTCATAACAAAGTAGGTAATAAAACAAACACGGAACTTAAAAATAGTTCCAAACTAAAGCTAAAAACCACAGATACAAAGGAAAACAAGCAATTTCCAAACCCTTTTTGGTCAACCACTCACATCTTTATAAACAGGGTTTTTGCCGTACCTTCGAGGATTCGAGGTTCTGATATTTCTTCACTTTTGATCACTATGATCAAGGATAGGTGTTCCATCTAACAGACAGAACGTTTGGATAGCCAGAGAGCATCGAGCGATTCATCTTATTTAGAAATGACTTGTATATGTCTTACTTACTTGTCTGACTTATATATGTACTTCTATGTCTTAAGTATGACTTATCCATGGAAGTATTAAGTACATACTACTTATTACTTCCATGGACTTATCTAAGTCTACAAATGACTTATCTAAGTATGTCTCCCACTCCTAACTTTTGATGCCTTTTATCTTTGCTATTTTTTATTTGAATGATAATTGGAAAAATACGTGTCCAATACATTTTCATAATCTAAAATACGGACTAAATATAATGTAATTATTGACTAATATTGACCCCCAAAACATCCCTATTGTGTCGGTCAATTGAAATATGTCACTTAACTTTTTTATATTCCAGGTCGCATCTTACATGCAACTTCGAGGAGGCATAACATTCGTAGACGAGATACCAAGAAGTTCCATTGGGAAAATTATACGACCCGATCTAAGAAAAATGCTTAATGCGTGAAAAAAAAACAATCAACCCTTCATACAAAAAGGATGGAAAAAGGCTGGTCCGGCGATAAACTCTTTAAATAAAATACAAACTATAAACACTAAAGAGAAACCTTATTCATTTTAAGCATTTATAGGTTTCGTCATGTCCGACCGCAATTTTGTAGGTAGGTACACATTTAGGTTTGTTTGTACCTCCCCTACACGAAAGTTTTTTTATCGCGTTTATTCCATAGACAAATCTTAAAAAAAAAACATTTGAGAGTTGTTAAAAACATTTAAGAGATCACGATTTTTGACTTATGTATCTGTTTGCGAGATTATTATCCAACTTTAAAAGCATTTTTTGTTATTAATTATGATATTATAGAGGTCTAACTTATAAAACGCTCTTACAAAGTTGTACAAAAATAACGAAGTAAATAGGAAATATGCGACTGACGGTATATGAAGGAAAAAAAATTAGATTAAGGCGAATGATTTTTCCTCGAATATAGCCTCCTTACTGATATCAGGTCTGCAGCTGATATGGCGAGTTCAGTACCACTTCAGCTTATTAATCGGGTGAGTTATGAATGACCTTGGTTACCCATGTTTCGGTCTCCGCATGTCACTGGTTTTGACCAGTAAGATGCACTGATGATTGAAGATTTTTGCCTTCAAGCTCTGGGGGATCGACGATAAGAAGACTGTCAACGTAAGTACTTTCTCAAATGCTGCCCAACCTTAGTGAATTCATTACCTCTTCGTGAAAGTTGTTTCACACTAACTGCAATGTCAGCTCAAAGTATGCATCATTTACTGGCCAACTGTCTGTTTGTATTGGTCTGGGTGTTTGCTATGTATAATTATGTATTTATTTACAAAAAAAAGTAATTATTTATCAGTTGTCTAGTACCCATAGCTTACAAACTTCGGCTTAGTTTGGGGCCAAATGAAGGTGGGTGGCCCACCCTGGCATGTATTGGGTTATTTATTTATTTAAATTATTTATTTGGATGTCAAAATGTTTATAAATGAAATGTCGAGATGTAAATTAAAAGTTTAATATATAGAAGTAGATGCAAGTAGGTACAGCAAACTCATGTAGGGACCTACCAACCCATTACTTATTCATAGACCGGTTTGGCAATTAAGATAATTCATTGACCATTTCCTTGAGGCGACGTCGCAATATTTTTCCACTGGGATTCTTCGGCAATTCTTCGACGAATTTTATCCCTCCCTTTAGCCGGATGTACGGTGCGCCCTGAAAAAGTATAATTTACCAATTATTGAATTAAGTTTAAAACTTGTCATATATTCTTAAAATGGAAATTATACATTTAAATCAAATTTAAACGACCAGAACAGCATGCAGGGTTGTCAGAGGAATATTTTTTTTACGTAAATATTAATCAAAACTTTCATACGTAGGTTCTATAAATAAATACACTTCTCCAAGCACACAAAGTTGTTGGTATGTCTTTAAATATAAATAATATCTATTTATTTATTTCTCAAAACGACATAATATAATGTGTGTACAAAGACCAGGATAATGCCATGGAATTGTACCCTCCGCGAAAGTATTGTTATAGTTAAAAGAAAAGTAAAACACGTAACTACGAGTATATTGGCACATACCTCGCAAGCAACATAATCTACCAATTCTTTCTCAGTAACTTTGGAGCCCACTTTACGAACGACAAAAGCTATTATATCCACCTCAACACCAGGCATTTCTTTTCCTACAACTCCAGCCTCTTTTACCTCTGGATGTAACTGGAGTAGTGTCTCCAAGTCTATAGGAATGATCTGTAAAAATCAAAACGAACGTCTTTTAGGTCATTAGAACACCGTAGTGTAGCCAATAGTTACATAACCTAAGAAGTTTGTGACAGGATTCTTGGTTTACTGATTCACGCATACTCTGAAGTTCATTCGATATACGCCTTTGTTCTCCTACCTTGCTTCCTCTGGTATAGATTATGTCTTTCATCCTGTCCACAATGAACAGATATCCATCTTCATCATAATACCCCAGGTCACCAGTCTTGAAAAAACCTTCCTCATCTAAGTAAGCTGAAGGATCAATATCTACATAGCCTTTCATAAGAGCAAAGCCGCCGATCCGAATCTCTCCACATTGATTTTTTCCTAAAACCTCATTGGTTTTTAGATCTACAATCTGCAACAAAAATGCGTGTTCATACATGAAAAATACATTCAATATTTTAAAATTAAACAATACCAACCAAAAACCGGAATCAGAAGGATTTTTTTATTACCTTCACAATTGTTCCCGGAGATACCACACCAACGCTTCCAGATTTAATCCCTCTTGTTCCTAGACTCTCACAAGAAGGTTCTCTGCATTCTGTTATCCCGTATCCTTGCATTACGTTTTCCAAGGTGGGCAACCTTTTATAAAATAAGATGATTCAAAATGAAATTAATCTAAGACTTGATATATTGGCTCACAAAATCCTAAACTTAATCTAGTCTCAAACTATGCTGTAAAGGAGCGACCTATCATCTTTTCGGGGATGTAAAGGAGCGACCTATCATCTTTTCGCTTCAAGCCAACCTCACCTGCCCGTGGTGCATCCTGCCGAATAACAAACGAGGCGCTGGCAACCGACTGGTGGCGGTATAACCATCACGATGGAAGGCGTGGCTAAGAGCGAGAAGCTTCGCCCTGCGATCGCCAACCCGCCTGCCGCAGCGTGGCGATTATGGGTATATCCTCCAGATGTTTGCCCTAAGTGGCGAACAACTGGAGAGGCCTATGTCCAGCAGTGGACTGCAATAGGCTGATGATGATGATGAAACTATGCTGAAGCTTGTACATGATAAACTTGCTTAGATCATTTGTTTTGCTACAAATAAATGCACTTTATATATTATAACAAACACTAGGACAAATACAAACGCACATGTTCATGCACACAAGTGTTTCAATGTCCGGGGATCAGATCCTCGACCATATTTTATCTGAATAATCATTGACTAACTCACCTTTTCTTTAAACCTTCTATTATTTTGACATGGAGCGGCGCGGTACGCGAATAAACTATTTTCAGTGAATCCAAATTGAATTTTTCCAATTCATCCGAAGTATACATACTTGCGACAAAAAATGGGATGAGCACTGCTATATTAACCTACACAAAATAAACCTCAAACTATAGATTTTAAACTAAGTTTTAAGCATAGAAGGTCGTACCGTACTTAAGTGCCCATCATGATCGTTGAGACACACTGGTTGAAGACTTTGTTCTTTAAACACTGTAGAAATGACAATGAAACGACTCTACGCAGTCTCCTAGACGCTTCCCAGGCTTGAATTCTTCCTCCTATTAGAGAACAGGTTGTCTCAAAATTACTCTAACAACAGACAGGAAACTACAGTTTCCAGTCATTTCTCTTTGAGGCTATGGTTTTATTCAATGGTAAAATTTATTTTAGATGCTTTTTTTTATTCGAATATTTTGCTATTAACTAAACTAAACAAAATCTGAGATAAGATTCTCTTTTTTAACAAAGAAAACTATTAAACATACTTACTTGTTGATCTTGAATGCATTTTAGGATTCCAAGAGGGTTGAACTTCTCGATGTATACAACCTTTTTACCCATAATCAGAAACTTATACGTCATAAAAGTATCGTAGCTGTAAAACCACAGACCTCTAACATACATCGTTTTTAGTGAGTCATCGTTAAGCCTAAAACATTTTTATAATAATTTAGTCTTATCACAGCAAGCGGTGAAATGATCCTTTCAACGAACTTGACTTACCAATCCGGACGACTACGCATTAAGCAGTTTAGATGAGTAAGCTGCACTCCCTTCGGCAACCCAGTAGTACCAGACGAGTACAATATGTACGCCACGTCTGTCTGCCCCTGTACCTGCGCTGGTTCAAATCGTTCCACATCCACGTCCTTTGAAAACAATCTCTTCATAGGTATCACCGATTCAAAATCTTCATCATCAAGCATTAAGTGTACTCGTATGGTTTCAAACGATTTCAGTATATCTGAATACATAATCCAGAAACGTTTCGAGCATATGAAATATTCAGGCTTCGCTATATTTATTTTGTGTTTCAACTCAACTGTAAGTTAATAAAATGAAGTCAGTAACTTATTACAGTTTCAGTAGGGATTTAAGGGAGCGACCCATCATCTTTTCGCTCCAAGCCACCCTTACCTGCCCGTGGTGCATCCTGCTGAATAACGGGCGAGGCTCTGGCAACAGACTGGTGGCGGTATAACCATCATGATTAAAGGCGTAGCTAAATAATACTACAGGCCGATGACGGACAGCGTCACCGGAGTAAGCAGCTACGCCCTGCGATCGCCTACCGACCTGCCCAGCGTGGCAGTTTTTAATTAAATAAATGTTAAATTCTTACAATTCCCACTGTCCAAAGGATACAGAGTGGCCGTCGCTCCAGTGAATAAAACTCCAAGAGTAGTAGGCAAAAAATCATTTCTCGTCTCAGATCCGACTGCAACAATTTTCCCAGGGCCCACGCCCAGATTCCCTAACGCAACTGCCAAATTAACCGCGAATTGCGTGAACTCCTGATAACTTAATTTTTCGCCAGTGTCATTTCGTTCCTGTAAATTAGACATAAGACCATTTTTCACTTAGCTAGCAGCCTGTGCTAGTGTCATACGAGTATATTACTAGTCTAACACTTTCAGTTTGAAATCATTATGACTGGCTCGGTGGCTCAATTGGTAGTGACCCCTGCCTTCTGAGCCAAGGGTCGTGGGTTCGATTCCCACCCGGGACAAACATTCGTGTGATGAAAACTTGTGTTTGTTTCGTGTCTGGGTGTTTATAATTTGTATTTAAGTATTTATTTTTGGTACCTTCGTTGTTCTGATACCCATAACACAAGTGCTTAAGCTACTTACTTTGGGATTAGAGCAATGTGTATCACACACATATTTGTCTGATATTTATTTATTTATATTATCACATTCGGGAAATAGTACGACCTCAGCATTTTCCATGGTACATTAAATCGGGTACGAAGTAAATTGTGTTACAAGTACAAGTCACTAAGAAACTCGATGTACAGGATCATCAGTTTCCTTCACATAACAAATTATACTAAATAAATAACCCAAGACATGTCATGCTGGGCCATACAGCGCCATCTAGCCCTAACTAAGCCGAAGCTTGTACTATGGGTACTAGACAACTGATAAACTTACATAGATATTTTTTTTTTGTAAATAAATACATATTGTACATAGAAAACACCCAGACCAATACAAACAGACATTTTCATGCACACAAATGTTTGCAATGTGTGGGGATCGAACCCAATAATAATAATAATACTGGGAATAATATTCCAAGCCAATTATTAAGACACCAACTTAGACATGTTTAATTAAGGCCCTGCATAGAATTTTAAAGATACAAATTCCTTGTAACATTTTGAAATGTATAGGTATCGGTCAGACATGTACTTACAATTGCTATTTCATGTTTCCTCAGGCGAAGTTTATCTAGTATGTATTTCCCGTAATTCAAATGTGCTGGAACTTCAATACATTGATCACCATAAATGTAGTTTTCGTTAGTAAACATCTTTATACACCTTTAGATGACGACTCACTTGTTTCCACTGTTTAAATTAATTCTATGAGGCTACCTTATATTGAGCAGCTTCATAAAACTTGCTTAAAATAGCTCAATAACATTTGTCATAATTTTTTTAACCCATAACACGTTCAGTGTTTGAGATCTAACTATAGCTCCTACGGGAGTTACAGAATTATACAAAATCATGTTTTTTCCTTTTATACGGTCGTAATCTCTTTATTTCCTAGGTATGATAAAAAATATATGTACCGAAAACATATTATGTATGTACTTGCTTCCCATTTTAAGAATAATATTAAAATAATAAAATAAAAATAGTTGGACATCGGGGAGATCACTAATGCAGTACTCACTGCATTATTGATCTCTCAATTATCCATTATGTTCGTTTCGTCAGAATTTAGAACATATTTTGGTTTTTGAACGAGTTATTCAATAAAAATAAATTATTTATGTGATTATTTACATCTCAAAAACAATGTAATTGAATGTCAGTTACGACACGAGTCCTATTAGGACTCTAACGCCCTAACTACGAGTATAAGGAGTCTAAAAATTCCATCGCACAGAAAGTGTTAACCGGCTTGGTAAATTACGTAACTGGTATTACTTCTAGTGAGCAAGTTTTAGCTCTGTAGTACGAGTATATCTAATAATAGTTCATAGTTGTTAAATAATAAGTAGGCTTGTTGTGTGTTATGTAGTAGTATACTAGTTTTTAGTCACATATTTTATCGTTATTTTATAGAAAGAAGAGATCACAAAACAGTGACCACATTTTGATATCATAAAAGTAGCTTACCAAAAAACCATAAGTATAACTTTGCTGTAAAAGGGTAGTGTCCCAGCCGGGAACACATCAGAACAGCAGCGAAGCCAGGTTAGTGAAAAATCTCCCATGTTTATTTTTCTATTTGCGTTCTCACACGTCCACGTCTTGACAATTAGTAAGTTATTTAATATAGGTATTATTTTGGATGTCAAAATGTTAATAAATGAAATAACAATAGGTACATGTCAAGATTTAAATTATTATATTCAAGTATATTGTATAAATGCATGTTAGGACCTTCCAACTCATTATTTATTCATAGAGCGGTTTTGCAATTAAGATAATTCATTGGCCATTTCTTTGAGCAGACGTCGCAATATTTTTCCATTTTGATTCCTGGGTAATTCTTCGACGAATTTTATCCCTTCCCGTAGGTCGATATCCGTTGCGCCCTGGAAATGTTTATTATTATTTAATTATATTGAAAATAAAATAAATAAATAAATAAATAACCCAAGACATGCCACGCTGGGCCACACAGCGCCACCTAGCCCCAAACTAAGCCGAAGCTTGTACTATGGGTACTAGACAACTGATAAACTTACTTATATACTTTTTTTTTGTAAATAAATACATATTATACATAGAAAACACCCAGACCAATACAAACAAGACATGTTCATGCACACAAATGTTTGTACTGTGCGGGGATCGAACCCACAGCCCTTGGCTCAGAAGGCAGAGGGCACTACCAAATGAGCCACCGAGCCTGTCAAATGTATTTTAGAATAATATTAATCAAATTTTTAATACCTACGTGGTATTATAAAAATATACCTCAGAAAGATATACTTCTTTTAGCCTATAAGCTGCGGTAGGATACCCGCAAAATAAACATAATATGTAATTATTTACTTTACAAAACGACATATCTGTTTGTGTACAAGGGCTAGGATAGTAAAAATTAAAAGAAGAAGAAAAAGAAAAACAAAGCAACCAATTAAATTGGTACACACCTCGCAAGCAATATAATCTAACAATTCCCTCTCGCTTACTCTGGAGCCCATTTTACGAACGACAAAAACAATTGTTTCCATCTCAAAATCTGGCATTTCTTTTCCTACAACTCCGGCCTCTTTTACCTCTGGATGTAACTGGAGTAGTGTCTCCAAGTCTACAGGAACGATCTGGAAAAATTACAAAAAGGACTTTTGATGTTATGTTCTTAGGTACTATCCCTATCAGTTGTAAGTCTCTACTACGAGTATGAACGATTTGTTTGAAATCAGTTCAAACCACAGATTATCTGTGGTTCAAACAAAGGTTCTCCTACCTTATTTCCTCTGGAAAAGATTACATCTTTAATCCTATCCTCGATGAACAAATATCCATCTTCATCATAAAACCCCAGGTCACCGGTCTTGAGAAAACCTTCCTCGTCTAAGTAAGTAGAAGGCTCAATACCTACATAGCCTTTCATAAGAGTAGGGCCGCATAGCCGAATCTCTCCACATTGGTTTTTTCCTAAAACCTCATTGGTTTTTAGATCTACTATCTGCAACAACGATACGTGTTATTATTATACAAAAAAAAAACACTTTAAAAAATTCAATACATATCAGTGTTTGGCCCACGTGCGCTGTGACTGCCCCTCGGCGCGCCGCGTCTACGCACGGCGTGCTTTTCACCAATGTTGTATCGTTGTATGGCATTGTAGTCCATCGGGGTGTGTCGACGGCGCCGGACGTATATAGGACGCAACACGTCCTGCAGCGGGGTGATTTTGCCGTGTCATGTACAACCTAGCACGTTTTTTCAACCGTAGGCTAAATACACAATACAGTTTGATAACCGTATCGTGGATCAATGATATGAATTGATGGATAACGAAATGACTTTCGATCGACTTCGACCAATAAAATTGATTCTTTCATTGAGACATAGATAAGCTAAATTATTTATTACATAAAGCATAAAATATTACCAACATGAAAAAATATAATACACAATGAGAGATGTCATCGATCGACATTGATTAGTCCGGTAAGACTTACAGATTTAGAAGTTATCAGATTGTGCAGAACTGTATTTTTAGGTATTACATGAGTAAATATTAGGGACAATATTAAAACTTGAAACGGTGTTAATTTTTTAAACGTAGGTAATGTATATTTTAGTTTGAAACCAATGCATCAGGTTTCAAACAGAGGTCATCCTTCATAATACCCTTTGATACATAGATATTTATTTATATTTATCCGCGGACAGAATTTAGATCGATTCTTTTTTCTTACCTTTACAATGTTTCCCGGAGATACCATACCAACGCTTCCAGATTTAATTCCTCTTGTTCCTTGACTCTCACAAGCAGGGTCTCTGCATTCTGTCAGCCCGTATCCTTGCATTACGTTTTCCAAGGTGGGCAACCTTTTTTAAAATAAAGATGATTCAAAATTAAATTAATCCAAGACATGTCAAGCTGGATCTAACAGTGCTATCTAGTCCCTAACTAAGTTGAAGCTTTATAGGTACTAGACACCCGAAAAACTTACTTAGATACTTTGTTTTACTACAAATAAATACATATTATACATAGCAAACACATCAAGACAAATACAAACACACATGTTCGTGCACACAAGTGTACTGTGCGGAGATCGAACAGGCGTACACGTTGTCAGAAGAAGTAGCGTTCACCTTCACTGCACCAAACTTTAACTTGTCGTCTTATAGCTGAATGAATAATTTTGCGCTAGTATGTACCTACTTGACTAAAGAATCTATGAACATAACTGAAAAACTCACCTCTTCTTTAAACCTTCTATTATTTTGACATGGAGCGGCATAGAACGCGAGTAAACTATTTTCAGTGAAGTCAAATTGAAATTTTTCAATTCCTCCGAAGTATACAAATTTGCGACCATAAAAGGGATAAGCACTGCTATATTAACCTAAACAAAATATTTTATTTTAGAGTTCAAACTAAGTCTTGAAATTAACTGCAAACATACAACAGATTAGTAATCTGGTGAACTATGTCGATGGCTTTGGTTCTCTATCAGATCACCTTATTTCGGATCCGATCCCGCAGAGAGACCAGTCGTACCGTAAGTGCCCACGTTTCGACTGCGTATGTCATAACACTGATTGAAGACTGTTGTCTATAAGCACTGTAGGCTTTTTTTTTTTTTTGTATATGGACTCTATCACGCGTTTATGTTGACGCGGATAATTCGCCAATGTCAAGTGTTTAGAGAGACACGTCAACACTGTAGGCTCATTTTTCCTTCTACCACCTCGTAGTCAAAGTAACTTTCATAATTGACATGAAACCATAGTGTACATAGCCAATCAGTCCTCATTGATGCTATGGTTTTATTCAATGGTAAGATTTATTTTAGATACTTTTCGACTTTTTCTATTTACTAAAGTAGACATAATTAGACCGTCTCTTTTAACTAAACAAAACATACTTACTTGTTGATCTTGGATGCATTTTAAGATTCCATGAGTGTTGACATTCTCGATGTAAACTACCTTTTTACCCAACATCAGAAACTTATACGTCAAAAAGGTATCGAAGCTGTAAAACCACTGACCTCTAACAAACATCGTTTTTAGTGAGTCATCATTGAGCCTAAAACATATAGCACTAGTTGATATTAGGTAGGTATATAAAGCCCCTGCGATTGGATTACTCGATGGCAACTTGCTGCTCGCATGGTTGTATTATGTGAGTTGAAAAAATGGGTCCCAGGGAGACTTGGTCATGCGAATTAACTCGTTGGCTTCGTAAAGTTCACTCGTTAGCCACGCGACATTCACCAGTCTCTACACATGTCACAACGAGTGTACTCTAAACTTTATGGATCTGGACTACCGGATCTAATAAACCTTTAGAGGGAACTGAACTTACCAGTTCCTACGACAACCCAATATACAGTTTAAATGGGTCAACTGCACTCCCTTCGGCATCCCAGAAGTACCAGAGGTCTTTATTATATAAGCCACGTCTGTCTGCCCCTGTACCTGCGCTGGTTCAAACCGGTCTACATCCACGTCCTTTGAAAATAATTTCTTGATAGGTATCACTGATTCAAAATCTTCATCGTCAAGCATTAAGTAAACTCGTATAGATTCAAACGATTTCAGCATATCTGAATACGCAATCCAGAATCGTTTTGTGCTTATGAAATATTCAGGCTTTCCTATATTTAATTGGTTTTTCAACACGTCTGTAAGATAATGAAATAAAATCAATAGCTGATTACGAGTATTCCTTATCCTTCACACTAATTACATTAATTTGATTGGCTTGATGGCTCAGTGGACCTCTGCCTTCTGAGTCAAGGGTTATGGGTACGATTCCTGTACGGTACAAACATTTAAGTTCACAACATGTCTGTTTGTATTGGTACCGACCAAAAAAAACAATAAATACTTATTTATTTACAAAAAACCGGCCAAGTGCGAGTCGGACTCGCGCACGTAGGGTTCCGTACCACTGATTGAATGGAAAAATTAGGTAATTTGATATATGACGTTTAAAAAAAAACTACTGTCTAGATTTCATTCAAACCAAATTTCGTTAGTAGTTTTTATAGTAATACACATCATATATTTTTTTCAGTTTTATCATGCCCGTATCTTAGAAGTTACGGGGGGGGGACACTCATTTTACCACTTTGGAAGAGTCTCTCGCGCAAACTATTCAGTTTAGAAAAAAATGTTGTTAGAAACCTCATCAAACATCATTTTCAAATACCTATCCATAGATACCCCACACGTATAGGATCGATGAAAAAAAAATTTTTCAGTTTCAGTTTTATGTATGGGGAACCCCAAAAATTTTGTTTTTTTTTCTGATTTTATTTTAAAATCTTAATGCGGTTCACAGAATACATCTACGTACCAAATTTCAATAATGTAGCTCTTATAGTTTCGGAATAAACTGGCTGTGACATACGGACGGACAGACAGACAGACAGACAGACAGACATGACGAATCTATAAGGGTCCCGTTTTTGCCATTTTGGCTACGGAACCCTAATAAGTAAGTTTATCATAGTAGGTACAAGCTTCAGCTTAGTCTGGGGCTAGATGGCGATGTGTGGCCCAGTGTGGCATGTCTTGGGTTATTTATTATTATTTATATGTAGTCTCCTTTTGGATTTCATGGAAAGGTCCTCCTCCCAGTTCTTTGGAAGGCTTACGTGAGGGCACAGGTCCAACACGTAGTTGAGACATTTTAATATGTATAGTATATGTGAGATAGGATAAACCGGCCAAGATGCTACAATAATAAGAAGAGAGGTAGGGCATAGCGAATCTTCGCTCGTATTGAGCTGCCTGTTCGGGGAAGGACCTCCGCCCTATAGAATACCGCAACCAAATGACCTCCGGGTCGTATTTATGCTGGTGAGTAGGGTCTCCGGAGCTCGTGAGGGGTTAGGGTTTGGCCGGCATGGCAGTGGCAACTGACAGGTAACTTACCAGTTATTTGCCAATTGTCACAGCGACTTCTCTTTGGCTTTCCATCAGGCGTAGGGAAGCCATTATGTCGAGCTACTATAAAAAAAAATCTTACAATTCCCACTTTCCAAAGAATACATATTGGCCGTCGCTCCAGTGAATACAATCCCAAGAGTTGTTGGCAAAAAATCGTTTCGTAGCTCGGATCCGACTCCTACAATCTTCCCGCGACGCACGCCCAGATTCCCCAACGCAACTGCCACATTTATCGCGAATTGCGTGAACTCCTGGTAGCTTAATTTTTCGCGAGTGTCGTTGCGTTCCTGTAAAATAGACATAAATCCATTTGTCACTTAGCGAGCAGACTGTGCTACTGCCATATAATTATGTGTCTATAAAATTATGTGTCTAATTTAATACTTTCAGTTTACGAAATAGTAGTTTCCCATGGTAAATGTTTAAACCGAACAAAAAAGTCACTGAGAAATTCGATGTAAGATCAAAGATGATTTGACTATTTTGTTGACTCCACAGGATCATCAGTTCTCTTTACAATACAAATAGGTATAGAACCTACTGAAAATGCATACCAAACCGATTATTATGTAACTAAGGCCCTGCACAGAATTCCAAAGATGACAAATCTCTTGTAAAACTCGTAAGTATTTTGAAATGCTGTCGCTCATGTTATATGTACTTACAATTGCTATTTCATGTTTTCTTTGGCGAAGTTTATCTAGTATGTATTTACCAAAATTCAAATGTACTGGAACATCAACACATTGATCACCATAAATGTAGTTTCCGTTGGTAAACATCTTTATACACGAATGGGTAATGGAAGCCACCTATTTCAAGTGTTTAGATTAATGCCGTGAGATTCCCTTAAATTACGCAGTTATACAAAACTTACTTTAAATTAACAGTTGTCTAATTAACATTTGTCAATCAATAACCCTTAACACGTTCAGCGCTCTAGGAGACCCACTAGACCTCCTAAGAGTATTTCACCCAGTGTGGCATCAAAAATTATGTTTTCTCCCTGTGTATGGGTGGTCGTAATTTCTTCATTTCTATAAGAATGGCAGAAACAAATATATGTGGAAAGCATATTTATGGTACACTATAATGTAGTATATTTATTATATTAGTCGATTTTATACATATTTACTTTTTTATTTATTTATTTATTTATACATTCATTTTATACATCCCGGCTCACAGTCTCCCAAAGCGCCAGGATGCATCAATAAGTCAAACACAATAAAATAATGTATTATGTATATAATGTATATATGTAATTTTTGATAACTCACCGCACATAAACCTGCTGTTTGCATGTCCTAAAGGTTAACTGATAGATAATGGTTCTAGCATTATGTTCACTTTTTGTACCATATTGTGCAGTAAAGTTTAAATAAATAAATACATGTACCTACTTAAAGATTGTTGTAATGACAAAATAATAACAGTCGGAGATCCAAGAGATTTCTAACGCCCTGAGTTGTAAAATTTTTATTGATGTGCTTTATGAAATGTTTTATATGAGACCTAAGGATAACGTAATCGATGATCTATAATTCACGGAAGATCTAGAGTCATAACTTGTTTTTTGAATTATTCTTCGAATTATTAATTCCTTAAGAAAACATTTCTTTAAGAGATTGTTTAGATCTAAAGGGCACTGTAATTAAGCATAGTAACCAGTCTTAATAGATCTCTTACGTACTGACTATAAGTTTTCTGAAAATTGCTTCGCAGTAAACGTGTTAACTGTTATGGTAAATTATACATATGTAACTGGTATTGTTAGGGCCGTGTGGCCCCCATAATAATATAATGTTTGCTTCTAGCAAGCAAATTTTAATTCTGAGGTAAGTTAAATGTTTTTATATGACAAATAATAGACTTGTTATTGTAATAGGTAAAATAGTTTTGTAGTATAAATAGATCACAAAACAGAACACATTTCTGATGATAAAATGATTTATATTAGCTTTCCGAAAAAACATGTAACTTTGTCGTAAAAAATATAAATTAAATAATAATTTATATTAGGTACACAAGTAAGTGTTAGCGATCCGCCCCGACTTCGCACAGGTGAAATTTGTCTTAAAACCTATTCGATAAGTGAATTTTTCGTGGCGTAAATATAACTAACCTACGAAAAACATTTTCGCCCTGAAAAGCACGTTTTTAAAAGTTAGTAATAATAATCTCACCAAGAACATTCTCTAAAAATTTAGCCAAGTCTCGATGGAGTTGCATGGTTATCTCTAAAAAGTTATGAAATCTAGACAAGTCGTGCCAAGTCTAAGATTCCTTACTACGATTTATTTATTATTATAGTTAATGGTGTTTGACATGGCCATTGAAGGAAGGGTACACAAGGATTGACGATGGAAAATCGCCACTTGGAAAACGTTACAAACAGATATTAATTTTTTTGTACACAATATTGACTTATATACTATCATTCATCAACTATAATTCTTATATACTATAATTCATTGGCCATTTCTTTGAGGCTACGTCGTAATATTTTTCCACTGGGATTCTTAGGCAATTCTTCGACAAATATTATCCCTCCCCGTAGCTGCATATACGGCGCGACCTGAAAATGTAATTTACAATAATTTATCGAACTTTTGAAACGTGATTTATATACCGCAGCCAAATGACCTCTGGGTCGTGTTTATTATGCCGGTGAGTAGAGTTTCCGGAGCTCGTGGGAGGTTAGGGTTGGGCTAGCATTGCGGTGGCAATTGACAGGTAACTGACTAGTTAGTTCTCACAGCGACTTGGGCTTCTCTTTCGCTTCTAAATAAACATAAATCTATTAATTTATTTTACCAAAAGATATTTTCATGTACAACGGCCAATGCCCTATATTTGTGTTTGTTTACACTCTGCGTAAGTATCGTAAAAGTTAAGAGAGAAATACAATCTACCTAACTACATTATATTAGAACATACCTCGCAAGCAACATAATCTATCAATTCATTCTCAGTAACTTTGGAGCCCACTTGACGAACGACAAAAGCTATTGGTTCCTCCCCAAAATCTGGCATTACTTTTCCTACAACTCCGGCATCTTTTACCTCTGGATGTAACTGGAGTATTGTCTCCAAGTCTATAGGAATGATCTGGAACAATTAGAAGGAGGATTTAATTTAGATGTAAATACAAGTAATTTACTATCTTCATCTGTTGTAAATCACCATTATGTAGCCACTAGTTGCACCGCCAACGAAGTTTCTACAAATTGTTTGTGAAACTGATTTGTTGCTGGCGACCGAAGTAGCGCGTAACCAAGATGTCCTAATGTGATCGGGTTCTAAAGGTGATAATGAACTTATGTACATATCTACAACAATGTGCACCAATCTCGTTTTCTATCTACTGCCAAACTGCCATCTACGGGTTAATCCACTACACATTTTTACTTATTTTTGTTCTCTTACCTTTCTTCCCCTAGAATAGATCATATCTTTAATCCTTTCCTTAATGAACAAATATCCATCTTCATCATAAAACCCCATATCACCAGTCTTGAGAAAACCTTCCTCGTCTAAGTAAGTAGAAGGCTCAATACCTATATAGCCTTTCATGAGAGCATCGCCGCCGACCCAAATCTCTCCATATTGATTTTTTCCTAAAACTTCATTGGTTTTTAGATCTACTATCTGCAACAATGAAATGTTTCCTTCATTAAAATCAAGTCAAAGTTAGTTTAAAACCTACCAATGTTATCGATCGAGGATGATAGGTCCAGTAACACCCTTGCGGTTTAGAGTACTTATAACATTTAATACCAGTTGACGTGAACAGGTGTCGTCTTCCAAAGTACCCAACTAGAGCCCAGGAACATTTTGTGCGATAAAAATATAACAAGTAGCTTTACTGCATTAAACAACACTAACCAAAGAGCGGAATTAAAATGATTTTTTCTTACCTTCACAATTGTTCCCGGAGATACCATACCAACGCTTCCAGATTTAATTCCTCTTGTTCCCAGACTCTCACAAGACGGTTCTTTGCATTCTGTCATCCCATATCCTTGCATTACGTTTTCCAAGCCGGGCAACCTTTAGTTAATTAAGATTATTAATCTAGGACAGTAGGACATACCACGCTGGGTCATACAGTGCTATCAAGTCCCAAGCTAAGCTAAACCTTGCTATGGGTACTAGACATAATCTGATAAACTCATTTAGATACTTTGTTTTACTACAAATTACTGATTTGTAATTATTATAATCTCTGAACAATCTTTGACAGACTTACCTTTTCTTTAAACCTTCTATTATTTTGACGTGAAGTGGCGAGGTACGCGAGTAAACTATTTTCAGTGAATCTAAATTGAATTTTTCCAATTCCTCCGATGTGAACAAACTTGCGACGAAAAAAGGAATAAGTACTGCTATATTAACCTAAAAAAATAAACCTTGACTAGTAACTTGATTATTGTAGTATAAAAATAAAGTCTTGAAATTACTGTATTAAATATAACCACAGATGTATTCAGCATAGAAAGCCCATCATGTCATAATTTACTAAGTCGCTGGCTTGGCGCGGTTGGTTCTCTGTCGGATCACCTTACTTCGGATACTATTCCGCAGAGAGACACCGACCCTTTCCATTGCTCGCTGAGCAACTTTTTGCTTGTGGGACCAGTCCTGTCGTAAGTGCCCACTTTAGATATTATTTTTAAGAATTCGACTGTTGCTATATACTAAACTAAGCAATTAGGCCGCCTCTTTTGACTAAAAAATGGATATAACTACTTACTTGTTGATCTTGGATGCATTTTAAGATTTCAAGAGTGTTGACATTCTCGATGTATACAACTTTTTTACCCATTACCAGAAACTTGAACGTCATAAAATTATCATAGCTGTGAAACCACGCACCTCTAACATAAATCGTTTTTAGCGAATCCTCTTTGAACCTAAAACATTTATTAATAAATAAATAAATAACCCAAGACATGCCACGCTGGGCCACACAGCGCCACCTAGCCCCAAACTAAGCCGAAGCTTGTGCTATGGGTACTAGACAACTGATAAACTTACTTATATACTTTTTTTTGTAAATAAATACATATTATGTGTCTTCTAAAACACACAGCGTTGGTATGAAGAAAGCTGATGTGAACATGCCTTTAAACCAGTCGTCTATGGCTGAAACTTACCAAATTGTCTATGTTTCCTACCAGTGTGCACCCAACGAGGGTGCCTGTCACTAATGACATCTCATAGCGTTTGTGAATTTTGCCGGCTAAACATCGTGAAGTTTCAAAGTTTTATTTTTGTGATAAAAGTAATAATGAAACTTATAAATAAGTGTGTTATAAAATCACACAGCGTCCGTATTTCTCGGGATTTATGTTTTTTCCGCAAAATTGTAGTGAAATACCGTGATGAAAACGGAATGTGTCGAACCATGCGGTAGAGGTAAAGAAGTCAAGAATTTTTCATCAAATCTCCCAAGGAGATTCACGGTGAGATCAACGCTCAGAGAGCGTGGTTTCTGATCTTTTGTCATCTCCCTTATCTGCGGAGGATGAGGAGGACATATCATCATCTCGTCATAACGAGACTCGCAAGAAATTTTGTAAGTACAGACCAGTTTTAACCGGCTCGGAACCGCGTGTTGGTGCTTTAATACCTACAGCATTTGGGACACATCTCTCAATATTTAACACTATCACATTTAGATACTGTTTCTAAACATACTTGCGATTTTAATCCATCTGTACAACCAACTGCCCCACTTCATTTCAATTCATAATCTTACATTCCATTTTTTCGACAAAGCCAGTGAACAGGGAATGTCTACGAGATTTAGTCCATCTGCAAAATCTAGCACACTTATAGAGTTTGACCAATGTAGAAAGGTTTTCAGTACAAGAGAGCTTTGTAGGTCTTAGACTTGTTATGGAACTGTGCCATGTTAACAAGGATGAAGGTTATTTACCTATCACTGCCTATTGGCAGGTTTAACTAACAATATTTCAGGACAGAGACATTTACATTTAGATTATTACATGATTACATGAAATACCTACATGTCTGGACTTTCACAAGCCCAAATATTATTATTTGATATAAAAATATTTTTTGGTTGGTACCACAGCCCTACTGTTTTTAATAAATAGGTAGTGTAAATGTGGAACATCTAATGCGACCATTACCTGGTTTCAGATGTGTTAATGATACTTTTTGTAGTTTTTATTCTGTAAAATAAATAATTCAGATTCTAATATGAAGTGTCTATAAGATAATTGTTAGTTTCTACATGGCGGGCTTGTAGGAAGTCTGAGACCACAATGCAAATTATATGTGGCTACAGGGCTGAGTGCATTGAAGTGAGGCAGTATAAGATTCAGAGGAAATAGAAAACCCTAATTTGAGAGGTACTCATATAGATAGATCTATACATTTCACATATAGGAATGTCAATTTCACTGATGATTGATGCCTTACAGGCTACTATAACTTCACAACAGGTTATCACACCTGGCTCAATACATCTTCCGAGAGGGAGAAAAGAGAATCAGGCAGATCAGAGCTATGTTATTTGTTTCCCTAACCTGAAGATTGTCTGGAAGTGATCGCTGGTAGCAATAACTGTACCTAGATTGAGTTATGTTCAATTTTTAATGTACCTTCCTATAACATTGAGTTTGTGCATTAGAGAGTTTCTATCTCAGCACATTACAGGTTCAGGGTGCAGAGGTTTATAAATTACAAAATAATGACTATAAATTAGTAGTAACAGTAATTTGTGTAACACCTTAATACATAAAGAGATTGATCACAACAAAAAGTTGATGACAGAACTCCTAAATTAGTGGCATAAATCTACCCCTCTTCTCACGGAGGGAAAGGGGGGGGGGGGGGAGCATTGCAAGTGGGGCAAACTAAAGGAACCCCCCTTTGCAGTTTCCCAATAATCAGGTTTATAATGTTAACCTCAAGTGAAACTCCTGTATAACCAAGCATTATCAACTTTTCTTAGGTACTATTTATCTCAAACTGGAGTTGAGAGGATCTTTTTTATAGACCAATGAGTGGCTGGACAATAAAGTCCTTAGTTCATTGCTTGCCCCTTGGAGCTCTTATCAGTTCCAAGAATGTTTGCCACAATATTTAATTGGGTTGCGGAGACCCTATGACCTCAAGGTTTCCATATAATTTTATACCTGGCTAGATTATATTAAGCTTGTGAAAGACCTTCTGACAAACTTCTTACTCGGGTCTCGGAGACACTGAGAACAACTGGAAACCTAATGAGTGAGCTAGCATGTGTTAACAAAGTCAGTTCTAAAGCCTGTTCAGGAACTAAAATATCCCAGGTGTTCCTATTCCCCATGGAACATTAGACCAGAACAAGATAAGACTTCGGGAGTCTTAGGGAAGGTAACAAAGAATTAAATTAATCAACAAGATATTGAGTTGCACAAACAGTTCACTAAAACAAGCTCAGGGCTTATTTAGTTTGCAAAACTTTTACAACTTACATAATTTTGAATAGTAGACCTTGATGTGGCAAGTACACAAGTCTCCAATTTTCTTTACTCTGGTTTCCTTTAACTGAGAGAATATTAAGTACAATATCAATAGTACTGATAGTAGTGCTTCATTTCCTGATAACAAATGCAGCGGATGCAGACTAGGGAGCTCGTTTGAGCAGTTATCTATCAGAGATTTGAGCACCATACCAGTTCCCCTGTATACTATAGGTGGGGTTTTTGCTTATAAGTACTGTGTTCTCTTTATACACTCACTGCACATATTTTCTGCTCTCTGCATGACCCAGACATTGACTGGTGGAGAATTCTCCTAACATAATTATAATTATATTTGCAACAATAAAAAGTCAGCGGATGACTTTAAACAGAGCGCATGATTTATTCGAATCAGATATCAGAAGGGAAACAATCCCTAGTATTACTGAAACTGACAACCAGGCTCTTAGAACTGACCGAGAGGCTTCTCATGATACTCTCAGCCACCCATCTCCCGGAGAGATTACACAAAATTGCAGACTGCCGGACAAGGTGTTGCAAAGTACCAGAGTGGCATTTTTCCCCCAGCCGCGGAGGCTATGTTCAGAGAGTGGGGGTGTCCCAGACGTAGATTTGTTCGCGTCACGAGAGTCGGCTGGTGTACCCAAGTATGTAACTCCAGAAATGGCTTGCAAATTTTTTGCAACTCCCATCAGCCGACAATGGGACCTTATGTTGGGACGGGCATTTCCCCCACCCAGCTTAGTATTTGTATCAAGAATACCTTAATACTGGATCAAAGGAATTTATATACTAAGTTAATTGTTCCAGAGTGAACCAAGTGCTTTTGGTTATTAGACCATAAGAAGCAGGCAATTTTTGCCAATACTGGACCTGCGGAGGGTCTTAATAGAGAACACCACGGGCACCTGGCCTCTTTAAGTAGACATGTTGTCTCTTCTGACTTTTGAGGGTAGACTAAACAAGTTGCCCTGAATCCATAGGAGAACAAACTTAAAATTAGTTGGCGGACATCTACCTTAACATCATACAGTTCCCCAATTAAGTTGACTTAGTGTGGGAATTATCAAGTGGTTGCTCAAGGGCCTGAGGGCTAACAAGTTGCCCAATTTCTAGCAAGATTATTTCTAGACTAGAATAAAAGCTAGCATACAGAACTATCAGTATGCACAAATCAGCTGTATCTACTTACTGTATGGCATCAGAAGTAGTTTTCAAAATTGTCTTCTTTATCCAGCAGGTATTGAAAGCATTTTCTCCTACCTGATCTGAACAACAAAATTACTTGTGTCGGACACTAAGATTTTGTTAAATATCTAAAGAATTTTTGCAATATTTGCTAAATATTGCTTTTAGATGGGCAGCTTTTTAGTTCTGCCTCGTGTTTCAGGTCATAGAGTCTATGATCTCACCTTACTTAATATATATTCTTAAAATCGAATAGATATGACAGACA
This sequence comes from Conogethes punctiferalis, assembly GCA_031163375.1. Lineage (NCBI taxonomy): Eukaryota > Metazoa > Arthropoda > Insecta > Lepidoptera > Crambidae > Conogethes > Conogethes punctiferalis. The sequence goes on along the minus strand of CM062082.1, from coordinate 12,058,715 downwards.
AACCTACTATAGGGTCTAAATTTGACTCTCAAGACTGATTCCAGAACCCGCAGGCATTCTGCATGGTTGCTACGGCAGCATCCGAATCAACAGATTTGTTCTGTGATGACAGATGATGTCACATCAAGGATACGAATCCTATATGATGATATCTAACTATTAAAAGGGTACAGATCAGAAGACTAGTTTGTTCATACCATTATCAGAATGGTGAACTATTATTGCAAACTGGATTGTAGTATCTTAAAGGATGCTAAGAGTGATGCCTCACCAGGCAGTATCAGATCAGCTGTAGCCTCAAGAAGTTGGCTAGGGTATTGTCTGATTACCTGTCCAGAAAATATTAGAATGTCTGAAATGCATTCAGGCAATTAAGGAGTATTATTTAATGGTCATCCAATGAATAGTGTACTTAGTACCAATTCAAACAGTATTTATTTACTGTGCCAGCTATTCTAATATGCAAATAAGTTGTTATTTTTCTTATTAATTATAACAAACTTGCTTCTTTGCAGGGCACTTAGCCTTGTTGAGACATTTGATCTCATTTCATTTAGAAACTGTTAGTAGTTTCACCTACAGCATTTACTGTAAGTATGTTGATTTTATTTAAATATACATATATGTATATGAATACAAAATATGTAGTTCATATAGACCAAGGTATGTGGATGTATCAGAAGAAATAAATTAAGTTGTTATTTGTTTTTAATTTTGAATAAACAAATTGTTCTAAATACTTTTATAAACATATTCATCATAGCGTTTGTGTTTCCCACCAGCAGATACCAAACAGGTCTTCATACCAACGCTGTGTGTTTTAGAAGACACATAATATGACTGTTTTGCACTCCAACAAAACAGGTATTATGTGTTGAATAAAACACACAGCGTTGCAGCAATGCTCTTGCTGGTGATCTGAAGACTACTATGAGATGTCATTAGTGACAGGCACCCTCGTTGGGTGCACACTGGTAGGAAACATAGACAATTTGGTAAGTTTCAGCCATAGACGACTGGTTTAAAGGCATGTTCACATCAGCTTTCTTCATACCAACGCTGTGTGTTTTATTCAACACATAATACCTGTTTTGTTGGAGTGCAAAACAGTCATATTATACATAGAAAACACCCAGACCAATACAAACAGACATGTTCATGCACACAAATGTTTGTACTGTGCGGGTATCGAACCCACAACCCTTTGCTCAGAAGACAGGGCTCAGGGCACTACCAAATGAGCCACCGAGCCTGTCATTTATATTTATTAAAAGTAACTTAGTCTTTGCTAGACATTAGTGAGCCCGAACTTTTCCAGGTATCTCGTACCTAGGGGCCCTGGAGCACGCGTAAGGGTCAGCGCAGACGACAGACTATCCGTAACGCACTTTTTAGTCTAACCTATGCAATTATATGCAGTAACGCACACGAATCTGTACGCGAATATTTCACAGACGACGCACGTCTTAGATCATTCTGTCGGCGGAGCTGTAGGGACCTAGACGCTCTTTTTAAATGTCGCAGACTCTATTGCATAAAAAGTCTGTCGTCTGCGCTGCCCCTAAAGGTATTCCCGACGAAAAGTAATCAATCACAGCAAACAACAAACTAAGTTTTGCATCAAAGTTGAATGGATAATGTAACTTCCAAGTAAGTACTAAGTATCTATTTTTTCAATAAAAATTGCCCCCTTCACTGGCCCAAAACCAGGATACCCATGCTTGTAATAATGAACCTTTAAAGGAAACTGAACTTACTGGTCCGGACAACTACGCAATATACAGTTTAGATGGGTCAGTTGCACTCCCTTCGGCAACCCAGTAGTACCAGCGGAGTAAAATATATACGCCACGTCTGTCTGCCCCTGTACCTGCGCTGGTTCAAACCGGTCTACATCAACGTCCTTTGAAAATAATCTCTTGATAGGTATCACTGATTCAAAAGCTTCATCATCCAGCAATAAGTATACTTGTATGGTTTCAAACGATTTCAGTATATCCGAATACGCAATCCAGAATCGTTTTGTGCATATAAAATATTCAGGCTTCGCTATTTTTAATTTTTTTTTCAACACGTCTGTAAGATAATGAAATGAAATCAATTGTTAATATTCCTTATCTGTCACACTGTTTATATTAGTACGCCAATAATATTTTGTATAATAAGTGTCGCAAGAAAGTGACAGTGATGCATATACACTTGCACAATAATAATATGAATTGAGTTCAGACGTGTTTCGGGGTCACTGAGTGTTTACCCAAAACAACCCACAGGCTAGCCGGCGGCAACTGACAAGTTACTGAATTGGTTACTTGTTCGTTGTCGCTGCGACTTGGGTCTTACTTTTGCTTTCCACGTGGCGACGAGGGGCCGCTATGAAACCTATAAAAAATTACTAAAATCTAAATCTTCAAAACCGTTTTTCAATTAGGAACTAAGTTGATAGTTTTCCAACGGCTTGACAGATTATTTTAAATTATGACTTAGAATACTCTCATTAATGCCACTTTGCGAGTACGTGATCATCATCACCATCATCAGCCCATCGAAGTCCAATACTCGACATGCCTCTCCAGTTGTTCGCCACTTTGGGCAAACACCTGGAGGCTATACCGGGTACCCATAATCGCCACGCGGGTTAGCGGTCGCAGGGCATAGCTTCTCGCTCCGGTGACGATGCTGCAAGTAAATACTAAATTCTTACAATTTCCACTTTCCAAAGGATATGGATTAGCCGTCGCTCCAGTGAATAAAATCCCAAGAATTGTTGGCAAAAAATCGTTTCGTGGCTCGGATCCGAATGCAACAGTTTTCCCGTGGCCCACGCCAAGATTCCCCAACGCAACTGCTATATTTATCGCGAATTGCGTGAACTCCTGGTAGCTTAATTTTTCACGAGTGTCGTTGCGTTCCTGTAAAACATAGAATACCGCAGCCAAATGACCTCCGGGTCGTGTTTCTACTGGTGAGTAGGGTCTCTGGAGCTCGTGGGGTTAGGGTTGGGCCGGCATGGCAGTGGCAACTGACAGGTAACTAACCAGTTACCTGTCATATATATGGAAGTATTATGTACTACGTACAAATACTTCCATGCATCTAATACATTCAGTTTTGCGAAATAGTAGGACCTCAACATTTTCCATGGTAAATGTTAAACCAGACAAAGAAGACACTGAGAAATACAACAAACGATTTAACTTATTTTGTTCTCTAGTTGTAGTGTAGTACAACTGATGAGTACCCTCATCAGTTGTATTAAAAATATACACTAAGCCAATTATTATGTAAAGCTAAGGCCCTGCATAGAATTCCAAAGATCACAAATCTCTTTTATGACTTGTAAATATTTTGAAATGCATAGATACTGTCGGTCATATTATATGTACTTACAATTGCTATTTCATGTTTTCTTTGGCGAAGTTTATCTAGTATGTATTTACCAAAATTCAAATGTGCTGGAACTTCAACACTTTGATCACCATAAATGTAGTTTCTGTTAGTAAACATCTTTACATGTAAGGGTAATGGGAGCAACTTTTTTCAACTGTTTAGATTAATGCCATGAGGCTGCCTTATATTGAGCAGTTTAACAAAACATGCTTTAAATTAACAGTTTGTCTAATATCAATTAATAACCCTTAACACGTTCAGCGTTTAGGAGATCTACTAGAACTCCTACGAGTGTTTCAGCCAGTACGGCACCAAAAGTCATGTTTATTTCTATATATGTGACAGAAACAAATATAATTATGTAGAAAACATGTACTTAAAGATTGTTGCTATCATTAAATATTACACCGTTACGCCCCGAGTTGTATCTAGGAGATCTTTAAAATCTCCTGAATCGAAGGCCTCGGGCTCGTAGTCACAATTAATGAAGAAGGGACTTCGTGTATTGTCATATTATTTAATTAAAATACACTACGAGTTTTATTTAAATAAAAAAGCTCAAAGAAAGCATTTTTTTGAACTGAAATGATGAGAACTATAGTATACTAAGGAATCAGACGAATCATCAAAATTTAGGGAGATGGTAAAACATAGGTAAGTTCATACGAGATTTGTACCCGAAGGGCGGGTTTCCCAAGCTATTGCGACAAAATTTGTGTTGATTGTACCTATATGAACCCTTAAATAAATAAATAATTGTGTAATCGATATCATGTTTCGATTCTGCTTTGCCCTCACTACTCAAACAACACAATCTTCACTTGCAAAGCATCATACAGTAGTTACCTCTTTATGTTCTATTTTGTTTTCTCTTAATCCACTTTTCAGACCTTTTTTATACCACAAAGGTCATTAATCCATACTAATATTATAAAATAGCTTTTGTCCGCGGCTTCGCTGGCATTAAATTCTGGGTGGATGCTCCATACAAACTTCCACCCCCTCCCCCCCTTTTAGGGAAGTGGGGAGTTAGAAAGAGGCCAAAAGTAGCCTATGTTACTCCCATCCCTTTAACTATCTTCACTTCAAAAATCACGCCAATTCGTCGTTCCGTTTTGCCGTGAAAGAAAGACAAACATACAGACACACACACTTTCCCATTTATATTAATATTAGTATGGATTAATGAATAATAATTCACGGAATCTAGAGTCACATCTTGTTTTTTGAATGTGTTTTTTTCATTCAAAAAATTCATTCCTTAAGAAAACATTTCCTTAGGATATTGTTTTGGATCTAAAGCGCACTGTAGTTAGATACAGTTTCCAGCACAGTTACGAGTCCTAATAGATCTCTTACGCTATGACTATAAGTTTTCTGAAAATTGCTTTACATTTAACGTGTTGACTGTTATGGTAAATTTAACTTACATAACTGGTATTGTGGGGGCCATGTGTGGTCCTAAGCCAAATGTTCAAGACTTGTTTTTGTAATAAACTTAAGCAAGTCTCTATTAACATTAGTGTGTAGTTTAGTTAACATTTAGTTGACGTGTAGTTATCATTGTTTTGTAGTAACAAGGGATCACAAAACAGTAATAGATTCGAAAATAAGCTGTATAACCTTGTTTGTAATTGAATCATTTTATATTAATATTTTGTACCTTAATACAGTTTTATGACTCAACGGGGCCGCATAGAGATACTAAGTAGTACGACGCAAGACGGTCATCTATCAAGAACGTGAGTTTCAGAATCGGCGTAAACCTGTCTTCATTCTAATATGACCAGTTATAGGCTCGTCCACCTGCTCATGCTCACTAAAATGTTTCTGGGGTGGTGGCGCTGTGTGGCGGGTCGTTACATTCCCTCAAATATGGTTGAATGAAGCGATGGCTGGTACACACGTCATACTTGTGAACAGGTGCTGCCTTGGAGACTGGTCTACTCCTGATTGCCCTATATAGAGTATGTTAAGGTTAATTTTTTTTTTTAATCTAATTTATAATTAATTTTGTAAGGCCCCAGACTGTATGACGTGGTCGTAGTTAAAAGTATGAATGTGATAATAATATTGTAAACACCATTTTGAAAAGAGCAACTACACGAGTTTCTTGCCGGTATCTTCTCGGTAGAACGCTGCTTTCCGAACCGGTGGTAGCTTCGACGATTTGTAAGTGTTTTTCATAAAAACCTATACAAATAAAGATTATTTTGACTTTGACTTTGACTTTGCTACCGTATCTTATCGCTACCAGAACGGTGTACTTAGGTGCCCTCCATATTGACGAAATTTCCCAGCAAAGATGGAGAACATAAGCCTTCTTTGAGCGCATGAACGCATAGTCAACGGTTAGTAACCGAAATTGGTCATTGTGCGACAAATATCATGTATTTGTAATTATATATCTGCGTCCACATAGTATTTAAAAGTTTTTTTAAAAATTTTGCGGTTAAAATATAATATTACAGAAGCCTAACTTGTAAAATGCGCTTACTTGAAACTCTTCATGAAAAAAAATATTAGACCAAAGCATATGTTTTTTTTATTGATATAGCTTCGTTGGGTACTATATATCTACGTGAAGAACTATGACTAATAAATTAGGAATAATAAACCTTACTAAAAATAGGTACATGAATAAACATAGAAGAAGAGTGTTGCTCCTAACACATGAAAGTAAAAATAAAACTGTGCAACAAGTTATTGAATTATTTATTCATTGGACGGCTGAGCTAAAGCTAAGTTAATTCATTGAGCAGTGTCTAACAGGGGCCGACGCGTCGCAATATTTTGCCTCTGGGATTCCTCGCCAATTCTTCCAGGAATACTTCCCTTCGTAGTTAGGATGCGACCTGTAAGAAAGTACGTCAAAATAACTATTTTTTTTTTGAGAAAGCTATATAAATTGGTCAGAAGTTTCATGATCATCAGTCTCTCGCAGTCCACAGCTGTAAATACATAATCCGATCTATCATTATCCGAATCCCGTTCCCGTCTGCGTTCATTTTTATAAACGAGTGTGATATATACTCGTAGATGAAAGTAGTTACAGCAATCACGTAGGTACCTACTTATTACTTATTCTTAGAGGAGTTTTGCAATTAAGACAATTCATTGAGCAGTTCCTTGAGGCGACTTCGCAGTATTTTTCCTCTAGGATTCTTCGGCAATTCTTCGACAAATTTTATTCTCCGTAGTTGCATATATGGCGTGACCTAAAAATGTTTAATTTATTTATTATAGGTAGGTACTCCTAATGAAATTTAATTCGTGTTTTATATTTTCAAATTAAAAGAATATTACATATTTTTATCTTCTTCTTCTATACCTACTTATAATAAATCTGTAAAGAGGTGAATTCTGTACATTAAATATATTTTCAAAATAACTATCAGGGGGTGATTAGTGTTCGATACTGATGCCAAAAATGCAATCAGTAAATTTTTTGTCTGTCTGTCTGTCCGTCTGTCTGTCTGTCTGTCTGTATGTTCGTTATAGAAACAAAAACTACCGAAGGGATTTTAAAGAAACTTGGTCCAATTCTTCTTCATACTCCTGAGCAGGTCATAGTATACTTTTCATCACGCTACAATCAATATGATGAGATGAGGGATTTAGGAAAATGTTGAGAAAACGGGAAAAATATTTATCTGTATGTTTGAACGCGCATCACGCGAAAACTACTGCATGGAATTGAATGCGGTTTTCACCAATGTATTGTTAAAGGTCTAACTTAAATTTAGGCACCATTTCATGGAAGTCAGTTATTTTTAAACCCGATATCCACGCATGCGACGCCGCCGGCACAGCTAGTGATAGGTAGGTACATAAACGACGAGAAAAACATAGAAGCGATTTGGCCCAAAAAACACAAAACTACATTTTTATGTATAGCCAGAATGATGCCATAGATTTGTGATCTCCGCATAAGTATTGTAAAAGTTATTAAGGCATAGATAGATACATAGATCTCTTTACATTAGGTACATCATAATAATATATTGACTTCGAAATAAGAAAGTTAGTGTACAAGTATTTTTTTTAAATTCAGGCGGTATTATAAGTAGTACAAAAGATGAGTAAGTAGTACACATACCTCGCAAGCAACATAATCTAACAATTCTTTCTCAGTTACTTTGGAGCCCACTTCACGAACGACGAAAGCCACTGGCTCCTCCCCAAATTCTGGCATTTCTTTTCCCACAACTCCGGCCTCTTTGACTTCGGGATGTAACTGGAGTATCGTCTCCAACTCTAAAGGAGCGATCTGAAAAAACATACGAAAATCAAGTGTAACCTCTAAGTAATTTTACTATAGTCACTTCCTAGTTCTTCCTAGCCACTTAGGTGGCAAACAAGCCTATGGCCTGGGATGTAAGGGAGCGGCCTATCATCATTTCGCTCCAAGCCAACCTCACCTGCCCGTGGTGCATCCTGCCGAATAACAAACGAGGCGCTGGCAACCGACTGGTGGCGGTATAACCATCACTGAAGGCGTAGCTAAATACCACAGACCGATGACGGGCAGCAGCGTCACCGGAGCGAGAAGCTACGTCCTGCGATCGCCAACCCGCCTGCCCATCGTGGCGATTATGGGTATATCCTCCGGAAGTTTGCCCTAGGTGGAGAGCAAATGGAGAGGCCTATGTCCAGCAGTGGACTGCAATAGGCTGATGATGATGATGAAGCCTATGGCCGACCTGATGGTAAGCGGTTACCGCAGCCTACGGACGTCTGCAACACCAGAGGTATCGCACGCGTATTGCCCACTCTGATCCCCAGCTGCCGATGCAGCGCTCCCCCATAAGCTCCAGAAACCCTACTCACGGGCATAAATATGACCCAGAAGTCGTTTGGCTGTTAATGAGTAATTCTTTTACAGAAAAATCCAGAAACAATTTTTGGCCTGACTCGAGATTCAAATTTTTAAGTTGTCGTTTGTTTGTCGGGTATGGCTTGGCTGGCATCAACTCCACTACAGATCAACGAGGTTCAAAGGCATGAGCCATTGAACCAATCAACGTTCGCCTCACCTTCGTCGGATGATTTTACGGCAAGACCCCGTAAAATGATCAATTTACTAAAATACATACGTTAAATAATACATTTCAACTACCGTTTGTTATATTCCGAAAGTTAATCAACTACCTAGGAAGTTGATCAACTTACGATTCTTGCTATTTTCCGGTGACATATATAATCCTACACATACTAAAGCAACTGCTCCATTTTTGGCGTTTCGTTTGAAATGACAACACTCGCTGTTGTTTGATTTGGTATTTCTCCTTTGGCAGCTGGTAGCTCAAGACACCACGGTAGCGTGGCTGGTGCCACCACCAAGACGTCTTGATGAGATAGGATTCTAAAGATGATAATGGGCCTATAACAATGTGCACCAATCTCGTTTTCTATAAAATGTCATCTGCGGGTCAACTTTTACCTACTGACTACTATTTTCGGGTTCACACATAAGTAGGTACTCTGAAATATGAATTTCGATACGCATACAAAAAAATTCTCCTACCTTTCTTCCTTTGTTATAGATTATATCTTTAATCCTGTCCACAATGAATAAATATCCATCTTCATCATAATACCCCATATCACCAGTCTTGAGAAAACCTTCATCATCTAAGTAAGTTGAAGGCTCAATACCTATATAGCCTTTCATAAGAGCAGGGCCGCTGACCCGAATCTCTCCATATTGATTCTTTCCTAAAACTTCATTGGTTTTTAGATCTACTATCTGCAACAATAAATGTGTTCTTAATTAGATAAAACACTCTTTAAAAGACTCAATTCATATCCAGGTCGCTTAGATTGAGAGATAAAATGAAAGTACCAAACCAGACTGACTGAATCATCCTTAGGGTGTTACCACACCGATAGATCGATGTGGAAAAATCTACCTATTGAGCGATGAATCGATGAATAGCAATCATAGAAAAAAACTATCGATCGAAGTCGACCAATTAAGTCTTCCAATGATAGATGTTATCGATCGACCATCGATGATTGGTCTGGTTTACAGATCTGTAGTCATTTTTTTTTAAATAAATTTCAGACAACGTCACATACATTGCTCCGATCCCAAAGTAAGTAGCTTAAGCACTTGTGTTATGGGTATCAGAACAACGAAGGTACCACAAATAAATACTTAAATACAAATATAAACACCCAGACACGGAACAAACACAAGTGTTCATCACACGAATGTTTGTCCCGGGTGGGAATCGAACCCACGACCCTTGGTTCAGAAGGCAGGGGTCAGTACCAATTGAGCCACCGAGCCAGTCTAATATTTGAATATGCAGAATGTGTGACAATGTTTTTGGTATCGTGTAGGTACCTAAATAAATACTATATAGACGTCTCTTGTTACCACATTTTGACCGAAACAGGCGTCGTCTCCAAAAATACCAAACTACATTCCAAGAACATTTTGTACGTTAGAAATATAACTATTATATGACGATTTTTTAAATAAAACAATAGCATTCACAGACCGGAATTAGAACGAATTCATTTCTTACCTTTAGAATTGTTCCCGGAGACACCATACCGACGCTTCCAAGCTTGAGTCCTCTTGTTCCTAGACTCTCAGAAGAAGGTTCTCCGCATTCTGTCATTCCGTATCCTTGCAATACATTCTCCAGAGTGGGCAACCTTTAGTAAAAAAAATGAATTTAATCCAAGACCAGCCACGCTGAGTTATCCAGCGCATATGACCCAGTCGCAAGCTAAGCTATGGCCTAATAAACTTACTTAGAGGTTTATCAATTATATAGTACTAGCTGTGCTCGCGACTTCGTCCGCGTGGAATAGTTATTTTTTCCCCGTTTTTTTTTACATTTTGCAGTCGCAGCGTGATGTTCTATAGCCTAAAGCCTTCCTCGATAAATGGTCTATTCAACACAAAAAGAATTTTTCGATTCGGTCCAGTAGTTCCTGAGATTAGCGCGTTCAAACAAACAAACAAACAAACAAACTCTTCAGCTTTATAATATTAGTTAAGTTAAGATTATAATAAACATACAATGTATATAGCAAACACCCAGACCAATATGAACAAACATGTTCAATCATACAATGTTTATAGGTCCTATGCGGAAAAAGTATTCGCGACCATTGTGTCACAGGCAGCGTTTACTTCCAATCACAGCTTCCATTGAACCAAACTATAGTTCATTCGCGTTAAGAAAATAGTGACTAACAGGTCACTGACAGGCCACTAGCCAATTAAAACGCTAGAAATTATAATTTCAGGCCACTAGCCAATTAAAACGCTAGAAATTATAATTTCTAGCGTCAGTCACTATTTTCTTAACGCGAATGAACTATAGTCGTCTTATAGGTACCTAAGTATATAATAAATTCGTTTTAATTTTAGACTAACGTCTAATTAGTCTTTGAAAACTCACCTTTTCTTTAAGGCTTCTATTATTTTGACATGGAGCGGGGAAGAACGCGAGTAAACAATTTTCAGTGAATCCAAATTGAAATTTTTCGATTCCTCCGAAGTATATAGATTTGCAACGCAATAAGGGACAAGTACTGCTATGTTAACCTAAACAAAATAAACCTTAACTAGTTACAAGATTATTGTGGAATTAAAAATAAGTCATGAGATTACATAAGGTAAAGTTATAACAGTATATTTGAGCGAGAAAAAACCGACTTCAATAGATATAATGTACAATAAAAAAAAAGAATATTCAGTCGAATCCTCATTCGTAAGAACCTCCTTCTTTTTTGAAGTCGGTAAAAATGGGTTAGAGTTGCTCTAATAACCATAGGGAAAGTCTTAAGTCAATGTAGATGGTAAGATTTATTTAGGAGTAGGTGCTATTTTAGAATTTGACTTTGCTATTTACTAAAGTAAATAAAATAGAAGGTTAGAACGTTCCTTCAAACTAAAATACTGATACACATACTTACTTGTTGGTCTTGAATACATTTTAAGATTGCAAGAGAGTTAGTATCCTCGATGAATGCAACTTTTTTACCCATCATCAGAAACTTATACGTCATAAAGGTATCCAGGTTGTGATACCAGGCACCTTTAACATACATCGTTTTTAGTGAATCACTCTTGAACCTAAAACAGTTTAAATGTAACTTAGTAATTTAGTCTTATTATTAGTCTCAGTCACTACCAGACTAGTACAGCACTTTCATCTCATCATCGTCCTATTGCAGTCCACTGCTGTACATAGGCCTCTCCAGCTGTTCGCTATTTAGGCCAAACATCTGGAGGATATACTCATAATCGCCAGGGTAGGCAGGCGGTTTGGCGATCACAGGGCGTAGGTTCCCGCACTGGTGGGCAACAGCCTATTATTGGTCTGTGGTATTTAGCTACGCTTTCAATTGTGATGGTTATACTGATCGATTGCCGCCTCGTTTGTTATTCGGCAGTACCTTCATAGTGGGATGTAAGGAAACATATAAATTTTTCACTCATTAGCCACGTGGCATGTACTCGTTGGCTTTGCGACATCCACTTGTTAGCCTCGCAATGTCCACCCTTGGAGCACCAGACGACAACGGGTAATGCCAAACGATGAGGCAGGCCTGGGTCTAATGATCCCTGCAAGGAAACTGAACTTACCGGTCAGGACGACTAGCCAATATGCAGTTTAGATGAGTAAGCTGCACTCCCTTCGGCAACCCAGTAGTACCAGACGAGTACAATATGTACGCCACGTCTGTCTGCCCCTGTACCTGCGCTGGTTCAAACCGGTCTACATCCACATCCTTTGAAATTAATCTCTTGATAGGTATCACTGGTTCAAAAGATTCTTCATCGAGCGATAAGTATACTTGTATGGTTTCAAACGATTTTAGTATATCTGAATACGCAATCCAAAATTGTTTTGAGCATATGAAATATTCAGGCTTCGCTACATTAATTTTGTGTTTCAACACGCCTGTAAGGTAATGAAATGAAATCAATCTAAACTAATATTATAAAGCTGAAGAGTTTGTTAGTTTGAACGCGCTAATCTCAGGAACTACTGGTCCGAATTGAAAAACTCTTTTTGTGTTGAATAGACCATTTATCGAGGAAGGCTTTAGGCTATAAAACATCACGCTGCAACTATTAGGAGCGAAGAAGTAATGGAAAATGTAAAAAAAAAACGGGAAAAAATAACTATTCCACGCGGACGAAGTCGCGAGCACAGCTAGTAGCTGATATAATAATTTGTGCTTTCGTTATAAGTGATGCAAAATAGTGACACTAATAGTTATCCCAGACTGGGCAGCTGTTTATTCAGGCAGCTGATATTACTTCAAGGTGAGAGTGAACCGGTTCTTTCTTTTCTGAACGCCCTCAACGTTACATCATAGACCGCATATAACAATCAGGCGAATTGCAAACAACCATCAAGCGCAAACTCATTTGGAATGAACAAGGGCAATATGACATACACTGGAGTGGATAGTCTACCTACCCCACCTAAGGTGTTACAGTGCAAAGAAAAAAAAATAAACAAGTGTCTCTAGAAATTACTACTAACCTACTTAAATATGTTTGTCACTTGTGACTAAGTAAACACAGTTGTCTTTACTGTTCGAACTTGACGTATGCATAACTAAATGTTGACAACAATAATGACCAAATTATGTATTTCAACCAAAGTCTTAATTTAAAATTTTATAAATGGTAAATTCTTACTTTTCCCGCATTCCAAAGCATAAGGAGTGGCAGTCGCTCCAGTGAATATAACTCCAAGAATAGTAGGCAAAAATTCGTTTCGTATCTCAGATCCGAACGCAACAGTCTTCCCGCGGCCTACGCCAAGATTCCCTAACGCAACTGCCAAATTTACCGCGAATTGCGTGAACGCCTGATAATTTAATTTTTCGCCAGTGTCGTTGCGTTCCTGTAAATAAGACATATAATATAATATATAAGTCCATTTGTCACTTAACGGGCAGACTGTCCTTAGAATCACATTTTAAATTAAGTGTGTAACTAAAGTTTGAGGTCATTACTTCAGGATTTAGAACGGATCATCAGCATTTTCGTGATTGTAGTCACTGAGAAATTCGATGCACGATCAAATACGATTTGACATTTTCATTAACTTTACAGGATTATAAGTTCCCTTTACAATACAAATTATACTGAAATTATATACCAAGCTAATTATTATGAGACCAAAATAGACTTCTTTACCTAAGATCCTGCAAAGCATTTCAAAGATAACAATTCCTTGTAATACACGGTAAGTATTGTGAATCGGTAACCGTCGGTCCGTAAGATAGGTAGGTACTTACAATTGCTATTTCATGTTTTCTTAGGCGAAGCTTATCTAATAGGTATTTACCAAAATTCAAATGTGCTGGAACTTCAACACATTGATCACCATAAATATAGTTTTCGTTAGTAAACATCTCAATAGACGTATAGATAACAAGAGCCACCTGTTTCAACTGTTAGGATTAACACAATGAGGCTACTTTATATTGAGCAGTTTCACAAAAGGTTATCTTGCTTCAAATAGCTTGTCTCATTAACATTTATTTGTCGATAAATATCGTGCAACTGTTTAAAGTAGGTGAAAATATTAATTTATATTCCACTCGCGAGTTAATAGATTCGAAAACAAGCTGTACACAAACCTAATTTCATATTTATATCTTTTCGCTCCAAACTACCCTTACCTGGCCGTTGCGCATCCTGTCGAATACCAAATGGTTATACCAATAACCATCACAATTGAAGGTGTAGCTAAATACCACAGGCCGTTGACGGGCAGCAGCGTCACCGGAGCGTGGAGCTCTACGATCGCCAACCCGCCTGCCCAGCATGGCGATTATTGGTCTAGGTTTTTTCTCAATGTGACGAATACGTGGAGAGGTCTATATACAGTAGTGGACGAGGATATGCTTATGATGAATATTTTCTTCTATACCTACTGTTGTCTCAATAAGAGCCCTTGGAGGCGCAACCACAAACATGACGCAAGATAATCATCTACAAAGTACGCTGGTTCCAGGACCAGCGGAAACGTGACTTGATATTAACATGACCAGATGATGGCTCGTCCACCTGCTGCGATAACTTACCGATAGGTTCCCTCAATAGGCAGTGTCAATACAAAGAGAGTGTACCTACATGAGCGCCAAGCCAACGATTATAATAATATGAGTCAAAGTGGTAGCCATGAGGGAAATCGGTCGGATTTAATTACAAATTCATGATAATTTTACTTCATTATAAAGACTGGCTCGGTGACTCAATTAGTGACTCCTGCCTTCTGAACCAAGGGTCGTGGATTCGCTTCCCACCCTGGACAAACATTCGAGTGATGAACATTTGTGTTTGTTCCGTGTCTGGGTGTTTATCTTTGTATTTCAGTATATATTTGTGGTACCTTCGTTGTTCTGATACCCATAACACAAGTGCTTAAGCTACTTACTTTTGGATCGGAGGAGTATGTGATGTTGTCTGATTTATTACGATTATGATTTATTATAGGCCAATTACCTACTTACGTAACATTGTGTTCCTTACTTAGGTAAAGTCTTCAATTATTATGAACCAAATTGTAAGACAAATTTCAATAAAACAAAAAGTAACTTACCTATTTAATTATCATAAAAAACATACAAGTAAAACAAAATATAATGAACAATTACGTACACCAACATTAGAATGTTTTAATTGAGAAGTTCCCTAAGGCGTCGTCGCAGTATTTTCCCTCTGGGATTTCTTGGCATTTCTTCTAAGAACATTACCCCACCTCGTAGCTGCATATATGGTGGGACCTACAAAATATTACAGAAGAAATTATGTGCATAAGTAATTAATATTTTAATGACATTTTACTAAAACAGGTCTAGATCCATGTTTCACTTTAAGATGTCAAAATATATGGCATACATTTTCGCATCTTTAATGATCGTTATTTAAGAAAAAGCGAGTTAAGGAGCTCTAGAGTGTATACCGGTCTTCGGCAAACGTAGTGCAGAACAGGTGGTGTGACGATTTTCGCAAGATGCCTGGCAAATGCTGGATGCCAGAGGCACAAAATCGATCAATTCTCTTTTGTTTAAAAAAAAAAGCTTTCAGGTTGACTTCACTTCACCTGATGGTAATCAGTTGTGAGGTCCAAAAGTCCCTAAATTGGCGAACATTTGGCCTAGAATACGAAAGGTGATGATGATGATTTAAAAAAAATGCTATCATAAAGCGACCTTTTTGTATCACTTTTCCTCTCCCAATAACTCATTTTATCTGTTACTAGCTTTTGCCCGCGACTTCGTCCGCGTGTTTAAATTTATACATACAAAAGTTTTTTCCCGCTAACTCCCGTTCCCGTGGGAATTTCTCAAAATACAGCCATAACTAAACTTTATATTTACTAAGGTACCTGCATGCCAAATTTCAAGCGTCTAACTTAAGCGGTTTAGATTTTTCATACAAAAGGATTTTCCCGCTAATTCCCGTTCCCGTGGGAATTTCGGGAATTCCTTTCTTAGTGCACCCCTACGGTACCTAAGCTACGTCCCTTCCAAATTTCAAGTGCCTACGTTTAGCCGTTTGGGCTGTGCGTTGATATGTCAGTCAGTCAGTCAGTCAGTTTCTCCTTTTATATATATAGATTTAGGCACTTACTTCACGGGCGACGTACGCTTCCAAATCCGATGCGGTCACATCAGAACCCGAACTCCTAACAACAAAAGCGGTGGGCTCTTCCCCAAAGTCAGGAACTGGCTTTCCGACAACGCCCGCTTCCTTAACTCCTGGATGCAGCTGTAATATTGTTTCCAACTCCAAAGGGGCAACCTGGCGGGACAAAATAATAGGAGTTATACACACATAGGTATACAGACTTTTTTATTATGGCTCTACGCAGACCAGTACCCGTCAAACGTCGAGTTTTTAACCTGCATATCAGTTTTTAAAACCAACACGACTTGGAAAAGTGTTTGTAACTATATACCTACAATAAGAACACGTTATTCAAAGGGAGGGAGCGGCCTATCATCATTTCGCTCCAAGCCAACCTCACCTGCCCGTGGTGCATCCTGCCGCGTAACAAACGAGGCGCTGGCAACCGACTGGTGGCGTTATAATCATCATAATTGAAGGCGTAGCTAAATACCACAGACCGCTGATGGTCAGTATCGTCACCGGAGTGAGGAGCTACGCTCTACGATGGTACCATTTGGATACCTCGTGGTACCATTTGGATGTACCACAGGCAGGCAAGGGTGGCTTGGAGGCCGCTTTATTACATACCCTAGCTTCTGGCTCCCTATTTGTATTAGACAGAAGTTACCTAGAATCATGTTCATGGTCGTGGCTGATCCGTAAACTTTTACATTTCTAAAATGCATAAATATTTTTTACCTTATTTCCATCATAAGAAATCATCTCTTTAATCCTATCCACTATGAAGAAATATCCGTCCTCGTCGTAATATCCCAGATCACCCGTTTTGAAGAAACCTTCTTCGTCTAAGTAAGTGGAAGAATCTACTCCAATGTAGCCCTTCATAAACACTGGACCCCTAAGACGAATTTCGCCGCGTTGATTAACACCTAAGACCTCATTGGTTATTGCGTCCACAACCTGTAATAATAAGTAAATAATTTTTTTTAAAAATATTTTTATTGTTTATCTGTACAAAAAATACACAAAAATAATAGCTTAGGATGCTCAAACACGTGCAAAAATACAAACCATAAATTATTTCCAACAAGTTACGAAACGTGTACCTCCCTAAATTCCACCCAATGAATTGTAAGGATTCGCGTTCCTTCCTTTTTTAATTACATACAAAGAAACATAAATGTTAAACAAAGTTACGTTTACAATTATTCTTACCTTTAAAGTTATGCCCGGGGATGCCATACCAACGCTACCAAACTTAGGGCCCTTCGTTCCCCAACTCTCAGAAGTCAATTCTCCAGATTCAGTCATCCCGTAGCCTTGTAATACATTGTGTAGTTTCGGCAACCTTATGTAAAATAATTATATCAATAAATCGGAATAAGTAGGTACATAACATGTGACAAACTCGTGTAGTTTATTTTTAACCACGTCTGTGCCACAGTCGGGTGCAAACTTTCTTCCAAATCAATTTAGGTTTATGCCATAAGAATTATCCAGATTTGTTGTCATTACTTATAAATACCGATTGATTGATACATTAAGGCCTTAACTTCCTACGTTACAAAACAATTTTTGTTTTTTAATTTCTACAGCATCCATTAAGTACCATTTGCAAATAATCGACAACAAAGAAGGTTACCTTTTTTTAACATTCTCGATTGTTTTGACGTGAAGAGGGGAAGAACGGGAGTAGATAATTTTTAATGAGTCCAAATTAAAATCTTCCAATTCATCCGATTTGGACAAGTAGCCGACGAGCGAAGGGACGATCATCGCAATATTTACCTAAAAAGATAAATATTTCATTTTATTTTTGTAGTGCAATATACTCGTATGATGTAGGTACAATACAGAATCCATTTCTAAACACTTTCCTGTTTTGTTTGATAGATGAAATACATAGCATGAAAAGGATCAGCCTGTAAAATATACAAACCTTAAAATACTTAATCCATTAGACTGACCCGATGACTTGTTTGGTAGTGACTCCTGCCTCCTAAACCTAGGATCGTGGATTCAATTCCCACCCGGGACAAACATTCGTGTGATGAACATTTGTGTTTAGTCTGGGTGTTTGTATTTGTATTTAAGTAAATATTTGTCGTACCTTCGCTGTTCTAACACCCGTGACACAAGTAGGTATTTAAGCTATTTAATATGGGATCGGAACAATGTACCTATGTGATATATTTTATTTATTTATTAACCAGATCGGTGAGAGTCCTTATGCGAATTTAGGCTAGTATTTTATTTTTTAGGGAAATTCGATGCGTTTCAAGTATATAAAAGTTTTATAGGTAGAGTAGGTATATAAGATTATCCTACATAGCTATTAGCTATTTCCTTTACCAATGTTGGTACCATACTCGTATGTACGAGTATAGTCAGAAACCAATACTTAACCATCCTTAGTTATACAACCATAATAAAGTTAATTGAATTTATAGCTTTCATATTAAAATTATATTACTTACATTGTAGTCCTGAACTGTTTTCAGGAAAGAATGTGGTGTAGGGTCGTCAACATATACAATTTTTCTTCCCATAGACAAGAACTTGTATGTCATAAACGTATCGTAATTATGATACCACTCACCATACAGAAACATAGTATTCAAAGTTCCATCCTTGAAGCTAGAAGTAAAATTGTATGAATAATGAAAATAAATCTGTAAAAGACTTAAAAAGAGTACACGAAAGTACTTAGTGTCTAATATCAGGATAAAATATATTTTACCTTAAACCTTTAATAACCTTTAATAGCTTAACTGTTATCTTGTTTACTTTGCCTATTAAAGAGAATTGCAACTTCTCTAAATAAATGAATGAAGTTTTCCTCTACTTACTATGAGTATGATGCCCATAATCAGTGATGCCCATTAACCCGACGATGTAATAATAATAAATGAAGCACAAACAGGAAAAATACGGCTATTAAATTTGCGCAAGTATGCAATTCGTGAGAAATATTGTTCGAAGTCTTCTAGGAAAGTGCGTGAAATAAGTCACATAACTTAGTTACGAACAAAACGTTAAATTTAAAGAATATTTATTTTCTCATAAAAAGCCCTACATTGGCTTACAATGAGAAATTAAAAAAGGGTTGGTACCTACGTAGATAATAATCCGTCGAGTACGGAACATAATAATTCGGGAGCTATCAAGGTCTATATACTTATATAACTGGGAATATTTTCATACAAAAGCACATAACTTTAGATTTATAAAAAGCAAAAATCTTATTCATGCTCTCACAGAAATGAACGAAATGTAAGGTTGGAACTTATGGGTCCATATG
Source organism: Conogethes punctiferalis (assembly GCA_031163375.1). Lineage (NCBI taxonomy): Eukaryota > Metazoa > Arthropoda > Insecta > Lepidoptera > Crambidae > Conogethes > Conogethes punctiferalis. The sequence continues at coordinate 12,039,393 of CM062082.1, read as the reverse complement.
CAAGCAATGAATCAAAATGAAACACACCTACCACACGGTATAAAACTCTAGACACGACCGTTAAAAGTCAAGCTTAAATGCATTCATATACCGAAACGTATGTGTTACTTACTCGTCAGGCAAACTATTCAGTATGCAGTTTAGATGCGTTAATTGCACACCCTTTGGCATGCCAGTAGTACCAGAAGAATACAAAATGAAAGCTACGTCATTTTGCCCCTGCACCTTCGCTGGTTCAAAGCGATCTACATTTACTTCCTTTGAAATTAAGCTCTTTACAGTGGTAACTGAATCCGTAACGTCATCGTCGAGGGTTATGCACACCTGTATGCTGTCAAAAGACTTCAGAATATCGCCAAATGTATTCCAGAAGAGACTTGAGCATATGAAGTATTTTGGCTTTGTTATACTCAGTTTGTGCTTCAACACGGCTGAAATGAAGTTTATTAAAATTAATTTCATCATGACAGCATTATTTTTAAAATTGTACCTATTAAATTCTCCAATCGGATTTAATGTCATTTAATGAAAAGTTAAATACTTGGATTGAAACTTTTTTTTTTTATAGTGGCTCGACATAATGGCTTTTCTACGCCTGGTGGAAAGCGAAAGAGAAGCCCAAGTCGCTGTGACAACTGGCAAGTAACTGGTCAGTTACCTGTCAGTTGCCACCGCCATGCCGGCCCAACCCTAACCCCCCATGAGCTCCGGAAACCCTACTCACCGGCAGAAAAACGACCCAGAGGTCATTTGACTGCGGTATTCTATAAAATCATTAGTGAATCTTTTGAAGTGTTGAAGTTGTATCTAGATATGTCTAATTCTAAACTACTAAGTACGATAAATTGACTGTTTTCCTTAAAGTCTATACTTTTCCTACCTATACCTATGTATGATAGATGTTTTTTAAAGTTTTCCTTTATTGATAAATAATAACCTTCTTTGAAAATAACTACAATTGAGTTATTGAATAGATACTTATCTAAATATATTAGGTACGTACACTACTATCTATGTATTGTAAATATGGCGTGTATGTGGTATAGACTTCTATAGTATGTTTACGATTGGACTTCTTGCATTCATATAGCAGATCTTTGACACACAGATCCGTACAACAGTGTGATCACAATGATCCTGTTGCCTTTTAATGCACGCAATCGTACAAATCATTTAATCAAGCACCCGTCTGTCGTTCACTACAGCACAAAGCTAACATTCGAGGCGTGCAAGAGCCGGGCTTTTAACTACATAACCGGCTAACTACAGATCGGACAAACATATCGAGAGTTCCGTACCTTTAAAACGGTACCTAAATATTAGACAACATGTCAACAACAAGACCACCTAAATTGTAAAACAAATGAATACTGTAAGTACCTATGGGACGTAAGGGAGCAACCCATCACCTTTTCGCTGTAAGCCGCCCTCACCTGCCCGTGGTGCTTCCTGCTGATTATCAGACGTGGCTCTGGCAACCGACTGGTGGCGGTATAACCATCACGATTGAAAACGTAGCTAAATATCACACAGGCCGATAACGGTACCTATCTTGGTACGGTATATCTAGACTGTAAACAGTAGGAAGTACCTATGTATGACTTTAAAGCTTTGCATTTAAATGATTAATTTCGGCTTAGTACCCAAAACCTTGGTAGGTACTGAACCCTAAAAATAACAACGCAGACAACCACTGCGGTTTATTTTCAAGTTTTGAAGTTAGACATAGGTACAATACGAGCATTGCTAACCCGCATTTGAAGACCGACGGTTTCCAACAAATGGGAATACCTATAGCACCATGAATCCTTTTTTTAAATTTTGAAATAAACTCACATAACAGTTTTTTGAATAATTATGAAGGCACTGATTACTAGACAGCCATTATTATGCCTCCTGCGTTTTGAACGAAGGGTTGTGGCTTCGATCCCCAGCCGGGACCTCTCACTTCGCTTCGGATATTTAAAATTATTGCGACTAAGTATAACAGATAGACGTATTCTGTGGATAATTATACTTATGTGTCGATAATTATAATGTTCTGCAAAGAACGTAGTAGGTACATTATTTTGTTCTAGTTATTGCTTTCGTTTTCGCAGCGTTCGCGGGTTAAGAATGTTTTTTGTTCTTTTTTTCACCTTGGGTTACTTTATTGGAGTTTTAGTATGAATCAATAACTTATTAAAATTTTTATGTAGTGTAGCTTTCCAAATAACTTCATTAGTTTCGGAGTCCTATCAATGCAAACAAACAAACAAAAAAACGATCAAACCTTTCTTCTTGAGTATATTTAAATTATTATAGTTAAATAAGTATACGCGTATGAGTTCCAATAATAAAAGTTTTAATTCTTTCTTTCTTTTTTTTTTTATTTAAACAAAAGTCTCACCTCTACCGCTTTTCAAATCGTAAGGTGTATATGTCGCTCCCGTGAACACTATAGCCAGAACAGTGGGTATAAACTCGTTTCGTTTCTCCGAGCCAACTGCAACCGTATCTCCGACAGTCACACCTAACTTCAAGAGTCCGGCAGCCAAGCTCACTGCATAATGTGTCAAGTCCTTGTAACTTAGCTCCACGCCGGAGTCAACGTGTACCTGAAAAGCCGCGGAAATGCATATTTTTTTTATACCACTAGTGTGGCAAATAAGCTTATGGCCCGCCTGATGTTGAGCGGTTAACGCCTAAGTATTTTTCATCGTCGTACATCTCGCACCAAATCAAGATTTCATCCTTATCATCTTAATAGTTGGAAGTATTCCACGATGCGTTTTGCGCGCAATTTTCTGCCTCGTACAATTGTTCTGTGGAATCAGCTAATGGATGCAATTTTTTCGAGTGGATACGACTTAGGTGCCCTCAAAAAGCGAGCCTACAGATCTCAAGGGCTGGCAACGCACCTGGTGTTGCGGTGTCTATGGGCTGAAGTGATCACTTACCATCAGGTGACCTTAAAGCCCGTTTGCCCCCTCTGTTACAAAAAAAAGTATCACACGCGCGTTGCCGACCCTTTAAAAATTAAGAGAAGTTATAACAGCAACTAAAAGTAAAACGTTACCATAGCTACCAATGCAACACTCATATAAGGAGCTCCGGAGAACTAACTCACCGACAGAAACATAACCCAAGGGTTATTTTACTGTGGTATTTTGTAAGGTAGAGATACTTCCCAGGAATTTGAGATTAAACTATAATAGTGATAAAACTTATACCACTTGAAAGCTTTTGTAAGCTACAAAAGCTTTGGACTGACCTTCTGAACCAAGGGTCGAGTCGGTCGAGGTTGGTCGAACATTCCCATCTGGGACCAAATATTCATGTGATGAACATTTGTGTTTGTCCCGCGTGAGTGTTTGTATATTATGTATTTGTATTGAAGAGTATTATATTTATTGAACCTTCGTAGTTCTAATACCCACAACACAAGCCCGTCAAGGTCTTATACTTTGAAGATTCTTATTATTTAAAGATTCAACATGTGTTTTGTTATTAAAATATTTCATATTATACCTACAAAGCCCGTAATTTCGTTAATTATAGGTACTGCCCATTCTCAGAAACACTAGATATTTGTCACTTCGATTTTGTAGGTAATTGTAATTCATAAACAAAGATATTAAATTCAATCTGTTCTAATACATAATTATTTTACCTACTTTGAATCCAGGTTTAGTGGTTACAATAACGGTTTTTAACTTACAATGGCCGGTTCATCTTTTCTTAATCGCAGTTTATCTAAAATATATTTTCCAAAGTTTAAATGCGCTGGAACTTCAACGGACTGATCACCATAAACATAGTTCTCGTTATTAAACATTTTTTTAAACACTACAATAACAGACCTCTACTGAACTATTAAATGACGTGTTAAAAACAATGAGGGAATATTTATAACTTCTGATATGATTCAATTATAGTATGACGGTGCGTTCACACTGCACAATGCAAAAGTAATCCTGCTCAATTTTAACTGTATAGGTACAGCACACTATTAAGATACTCGTAACTAGAACTAATATTTCGAAACTATGACTGATATTTCCATATGAAACAAAACAGTAATTATGAGAAAGATACATTTTAGTGAGGATGGGATCATCCCACTAATATTACCACTAGGCCGGCAGCGACCCCAGAACTCAATTTGAGTTGCGGGTGACCATGGGCGGTGTCGACTGCTCACCATTATGCATCACATTTGCTCGTCTGCCGCCTCTTGCATAAAAAAAAACATAATAAATGCGAAAGTTTGTTTAAATGGATGGATGGATGTTTGTTACTCTTTTACGCAAAAAATTACTGAACGGATTTTAATGAAACTTCACAGTAATATAGCTTATACATTGGATTAACGCATAGGCTATGTTTTATACGAATATTCACGCGGGCAGCAATACGTCTAGTTTATTATTTATTAGCTAGTAAATTGGTGGTTGTTGTAGAAGATGTAGGAATATCAGGAAACGCTCAGTAACGTTTACCTAGGCGCTAATAAAACAAGAGACATATTATACATATATGGAACAACCCAATATAAATGGGTAGTTGGCCGGTTATTATACCTACATAAACTAGTGCACACTTAATATGTGCTTACACCCTAATGGCATGAATTAAACATAACAATAACTACCTATGTGGTTATCCGCTTCATAAGGCATGTACACCAACCTATAAGTACTGTTATAGGAAACCAAACGGGTACAATATTCTTCAACTATCTCACCTTTAGCTTACCTCAGCCTTTTTAAAGCTATCCTCTACCGAATGATTGTCTGGAAATGTGGGGTCACCTTCCAGACGGGATGGACACACTCATTAAGCCCTGTGTCGTCAGTGAGCAGCAACTTGCAGGGACTTGGGTAGCGCCGAAGCATACGGCCGCATAGGGATGTAGATTTGACTTTGACTTTGACTTTGACTTTGAGTGTAGCTGCACCCACCACACCGTTACATTTCAGAGAGTGAGATCGCGCTTCCGCGCTCACTACTCAGGGCACGAAGGAGTGGCTCAAAGGGCATACGATGTATTCTATGCCCTCCGGACGCCCGGGTCGGGAGCGGCGTTATTTATCTTGTTATTAATATGTATAGTAAATACCCATCCATCTATGGCACACCTACTTCAGTGCCAAGCGTGTCCGGACTCCTGTCTGTACGAAGACCTGCTGACGGCCACTGATGGAGCTATCCGTGTCTCAGAGTTTTGGTCTCACAACATATAGTTGTTTTGTCATCGATTCGAGAAGAAGAAGAATACCCATCTAGAAATTATTTATCCGTAACGGTAAAAAGAAGATTGTCTAATTACATAATAATAGGCCATAATAATATAATACATAGTTCATTATGACGTATAAAATAAAGTAAGGTAATAGATACCTTCTACAATCACCCACTTCATTTTATACGTTTTTTGACACACATTATACTTAACCTGATAATATAACCACAACAATATAAACACAATATTAGCCGATAATATATCAATTAAGCGTGCTCTAAATTGTCTCGTAATGGCAGATTACTAGAATCATAACAAATATCATAGGTACAATGCATATTTTCTTCAAATAAATGATTTAAGATCAATGGGTAAACTTATACTGATAACTGTTGGGGTAAACGAGTTCTGGACTTCTGTAGGACGTCCTCAGGCCAGGTGGAATGACGAACTGCGCAAGATGGCTGGCAAGTTCTGTATAAGTGAGGCCCAAGATAGATCAAAGTGGCCGAGTAATTTGGAGAGGGCTATGTCCAGCAGTGGACTGCGAAAGACTGTTGATGATGATGATAGATACATTTATCATGATCATCCAATTTGGGTTTGTTTTTACTTTAGGAGTAGTGAACGATCAGCCATAACTAAGATACACCATTATCCTTAGGTACCTATTCCGTATCCATAACTAGTCGGTACGATGATAATTACCTTAGGCCGATGAGTTATGTAGGTATGTTATGAGCTAGATACTTATTAAGAGTTACTGCTAATATTGTAGGTTTTCCCTTTACCAGCGAAAGGACGGTAAATCCTTTAAAGAAATACAAGAAATATTCCCAGGCGGGTTGGCGATTGCAGGACCTAGCTTCACGCTCCGGTGACGCTGCTGCCCGTCATCGGCATATGGTATTTAGCTACGCCTCGGTTATGGGGCTTTACTATACCGTTATTGCTATCTACTATGGTGCTTGATGTTAAGCAAGCTACCTATCTGACTATAAACTGTAACCAACGCTCATAGACACCAGCAATGCCGGGGGCATTAGTAAACTATGCCACAAAGAGCACTATATTCCTCCAACAAATCTGGAATGTATAAAACCGAAAAATCACACACAGCATCAAAGATGTTCTGCAAACAGCGAGTCTTATAGTAATCCAATATAAAGTCCGCGCCATTTGGTACGATTTTAAAATGGCCGACTATTGCTGCTCGCTTTCGTGAAGATTGCCACCTTAGACCGGTCCGATTGGAAATTCACCAGCATAAAACTGGAGTGTTGTAAATTACTAAGTAACGTATCGATTCCGATCCTTTAGACAGCAAGGGCACTGCACCGAGATTGGCTGTTACTTATTAATGGAATTGGCGGTCGAAACTCCTAAGATTCTAAGTATGCCACTTGATAGGTAGGCGAAGTATAAACACTTGTTACAAAATTAAAAAACTCCATGGTTAGCGGATTAGTTAACTTTAATTTGTTATATAAGAGTATCTGTCGATGTTAATATCATTTCATTGATGTTATTGTTAATAACATCAATGAAATGATCGTTTCATTTATGACTGACTGGTAATATTAAATGCAAGCTGAATTTTCTAGGAAAATTATTTAAATTATAGTATGGGTATTTATTTTATTAGCGTATTATTATGACCACATTTATCTAAATTGATTTCTTCTTCTCCTAACATCAGGTATGCGCGACAATGTAGATATCTAGGAATGTGTGATTTTTTCTATAACAAACTCGCTGTACCTACCTTTTTTTTTACGATGTTTCATTTTTTTTTTGGCTTCTGCTTTTATTCGTTATCTAAGTCTTTTTATTTTTTATACTTATGAAATAATTTTAATTTTTATCCTAATTGTTCATTATTTTAATTAATCTTAGGTACTCTAAGCTTCCAATATATCTTATCTTCTTTCTTGTTCATATATTATACGATGACGAATGATTGGGTCTGATCGACGATCACGGTGATCATCACCGAACAGTATAAAGAACGGAGGGCTTACACTTTTATCTTAACTTAAAGCTTTAACACCCAAATCGCTAACAACACCGAACAAAAACCTTACCTTTATATTCATTAAGCACTTTCCGCCCTAATGTATTGTCTCGGCCAAAACGCAATAAGGTCACGATCACAATCTGGAAGTAATATTCCCCCCACCGACCATTTGCATCGGCAATTTTTTAAATGAATCTCTTTTAACATTTAAATTGACTGGTTCCACCTCGAAGCAATTTAGTTCGTAGCTCTCGTCGAGAATGGTCCCTGCGGCCTGTAATAGGTTTCTCAAAAGGAAATCGAGTTAAGCAGGCGTGATTGACTTAATTGCGGTATAGCTTGGCGAGATTAAAGAATTGTGTTGTGTTGGGGCGAGACCAGGGATTAGTCTCTTGAAGTAGGACAAGGTAACTTTTATAGGTAGGTACTTCGCGTGTCCGCGTTAGAGAAACACAATTTTAGTTTATTTTTTTAAATATATAAGCATCAGACAATATGGCATAGATTGCTTATATATCAATGTATCTAAAAATTGTTAGGCACTAGGTGGGTAGGGACTTGATGCGCCTTGTCTAACGTATTTATTTATTATAATCATAAAAAACTTTCATCTGTACATAGTCGTAAAAATTATTCAGACATGTGCCTTCTTTCGGGACCCCTTCTCTAAGGATCATCATCATCATCATTGTGATAATAGAATAAATTTATTTTGTTAATTTTTATATAAAATTATCTGCGTTCTAGATACAAGAGAAGTCGAACGATTGTTAATCGTAACAATCGATCGCTTTCGACGCAGGTACTCTTTCGTTAACGATTTGTTTCGATCGATATGGAACGACGACGGGTCGCATCGCACCAATCGATCGCGCCGTGTATGTCTTATTTTAAATGTAATTTTTTATCAACTGTCAAAACAAAAAACGGTTGCAAAATTTGAACGCGGCTTAAAAAGGGTTCCAAATTCAATTACTGGTACGTGTGACACAGCCTAGAACGGCGCATTGGCTGCGCGTAATTACTACAGAACACCTTTGATGGTGCCTTGGAATGGAGCAATTAAGTCCCTCGAGTTAAGGGTTTACCTTACTTCTTTAGCTCGAGCGCTCACGTGTCGAGTGGACACGTAATTTTTAAGACACCAATTAGCGTTTGGGGGAGCGGTTTAGAACTTTTCCACTAATTAAGACGTAGGTATTTGTTACATTAATGAGTAAGCGTGTATACTTACGATATAATATTTTTTGATGTATTAGATACCTACGATGTAATTCTTTGGTGTAGTACTACTAAAAGTAGCTTAAAGGGTTTTTTTGAAGGAGGAACTTTTAGTAAAATGCTAGTATGTAGTAGCTTTCATTAAAATGGTAATTTAAAATATGTAGGTAAACAATTATTTATTTATTGAAACAGTTTGCACAACGTAGCCCCAATATTCTTCAGAAAATTACACTTCCTCTACCTGAAGCTTATCTGAAAGAGATTGCTTACTAGCGATAAGACCGCCTGTATTGTGCCTCAAGATGTCTGTAAAACCTTTTCTGTAAATTTTGTGTATTTTGTGCTCTAAAGAATATCTATCTAAAATGACTAAATCTATAATGATTGGTCCTGTTAATTGGTATTTGGTAGTTAGATGGTTTCTATTAAAATCTAAGCTGCAGAGAGAGGGTACGCTATCCATTGTTGCTCAAAACTTAACAACAAAATATAATCAACGCCGGCTTTATACAATGTTTGAAAGCTTAGAAAGGTGTAACTACGTTTACGGACCCTCGGCCCCGTAGACCGTCCGTGATCCTTTTAACAATACCTCGTATACGTTCTTAATCTCAATCACATTATCAAATAAACCAACTCTGTAATACTTCAACGCCCTCTAGGTTCCTCTGGATAGTTCGAGCAATCAACACGACGGTGATAGATTAAAAATTAGAAAATGCGATAGAAAAATCACAGCACTAGTTTTTTTTTTAATTCAAAATGAGTTTGCGCTTGACTGCGATTCGCCCGATGGCAAGCGACATCGCAGTCCACGATCGAACGCGCTCACCCAGAAAAAACCGGTTCACTCTCGCCTTGAACATCGGAAGATTATATCTCTCGGGGAACAAGGAGCTCGGCAAAGAGTTCCATAGTTTAGCCGTTCGTACTATGAAGGTAGAAGCGAAACGCGCTGTGCGCGTCCTAGGAACTTGCACCATGTAACGGTGCCTATTCGCCGTATCCCTGCTCGTCCGATGATAAAAAGGGGCAGGAGGAATCAAATTAAATAATTCCAAACTAGTCCCAAACTCTAAACGTATTTTGTACTATGAGCACCGGATGTAGGCTGACATTAAACCACTTATTATTTATTTAAGTTTTATTACACAAAATGGTACAAAAGGCGAATCAAATGTTAGGAGCATTTTCTACCAGTCAAACTCCAGGTCATGCTAACAGCAGATTTGTGTGCGGTCTACACTACTTGCTTTTGGGCTTTTCTTTCGCTGTTCATAAGGCAATGGTAAGCCCCGAAGCTCTGCCACTGTAAAAAAAAAACAACATCTACCTACTTATTAGAAAACAGAAACCAATAACAAAAATATCGACCGATAACAAAATCTTGTGCGAAATGTATTTTCTAACTATAAACGCTGTATAAAATATTAGCTATTAAATTATAGTTGCAAATTTTAAAACTGTTTTTACAAGCTCACCGCTTAGCACTCACAAACAAATCATTACAGCTCCAAACAACGACGTATCATTCAATCTTACCACACGCTGTAAATCTAACCGCGTTAAACTAGCATCGCAATTCTTAATCCCCACAGTCCGCCGGCCTACGAGAAGTAATTTGAGATACATTTAATTAACTAAGTAGCTTCTAAACGGCTGCCCGGTCATCATAGGCACGATCTAACTGGCGAATAAGCAAACGTACCTAATAAAATAAATCCACTAAGCCCCGGTAAGGCCCCGGCTTTACCGGCCCGCAGCGTTGCCAGTGTTATTTTTGTAACTTTTTGTGTTACTTTTTTGTACACTGCTTAAAATGTTACTTTCATGTTACTTTTTGGACTGAACGAAAATATCGTCTGCTCTGACAACATTTTCCGGAGATATATGGAAACAAAACCCCCCTAAAGTTATCTTATCATCTCCAAATTATGCCAGTAAATATAGACCGCAAGGTGGGCTAAGATCATCACCCAATGGCAGCCGGTAGACGGATGGCGTCAGAGAGGCAGGCCAAAGAAAAGATGGCGTGATGACTTAGACAACCATCTGCAAGACTGGCAAAATGTGGCTGACGATCGGGAGATGTGGAGAGACTTAGGGGAGGCCTTCGCTCAGCAGTGGGACAATGAAGGCTAGTTAAAAAAAAAATATATGGAAACATATATGTATGTTTCCATATATCTCCGGAAAATGTTGTGACGACGAATTTTCTTTGCACATATAACAACAAGAAAATTCGTTTGAAGAAAAGTCGAATTGAGAACTTCCTCCTTTTTTTTGAGGTCTGATTAAAATAAAGTTGATATGCGACAACACTTAAAACCATTACAAACAAGCATACATACAACTGTATATTAAAAAGATTCATGTTACTTTTTAACAGACTTCAAAAAAAGGAGGAGGTTCTCATTTGAGTGTTTTATTTTGTATGTTTGTTTTGTGTCATCCAAGAATGTCTCCAAGAGTTGATAACCGATTTGGAAAATTCCTTTTCTTTCGAAAGGGTGCACTTTCTAGTTGGTCCCATTGTCACCATAATGAATCGGTTTTTTTTGCTAAAAAATGCTGTTATTGTACCAAAATGTTACTTTTTGAGCAGTGTCATGTTACTTCTGGTCTTGAGCCACTAGCAACACTGCCGGGCTGACGCCAAAAAGCTGCAAAATACATTTCCGTGTGAGCGTCACTCACAGAAATGCCTTAATTTCAGAAGCGACTAATGAATTTCACAATGAATTGCACTTTCTGAAGGGGCTAAATGTATTTATTGTCGCATGCAATGACTCTTCAGACTGCAGTGATGGAGTAATAATAATTAGTTTACTTAATTAACGTAGTGCTTAGTTGGATCCATTAATTTGCATGTTAAATTTTCAAGATTGCTTTTCATACATACGAGTATAATGGGTATGAAAATTGTATATGAACTTTGGATTCTTGGCTGTTTAGAAACAATTTTATATTTGTCTTGTTGTTAACTATTCTTTTTATTTTTTTATAGTAATACGGCATAATGGTATCTGTCTGATGGAAAGCGAAAGTGAAGCCCAAGTCGCTTCGACAATAGGCAAGTAGCCGGCCAGTCACCTGTCACAGCCATGACCGCCCATGATCTTTGCCGCGTTCGTTAAAATGTGAAACTCATTGCCCGTGTTTGACTGGTGATTGACAACTGACAGGTAGACGTTTGGTTACCTTTCCGTTATTACAGTGACTTGGGCTTTCATCAGCCGTAGAGAAGCTATTATGCCGTGCAAAAAATACCAAAAAAAAATTGATAACGATTTTATCTCATTTACCTACTTAAATATGTATTAACTGTTATCTCTGAATTATAATAAGACAGAATAAATGGTATTCGTTTGATAATAATTTTATAAGCAACGTTCCATAATTTAATCAGTAAGAGGATTTGAAAAATTTATACCCATTATTCAAATTTGTTTTCAAATGCTACAGAAGTCGTTGTTAATTAATATTCATTATAGTTTCCAATTTTAATGCAAATTATAATCTGCTTGTTGGGGACCCATTAAAGAGGCCTATGTCCAGCTGTGGACTGCGAGAGGATGATGATGATGATGGGTATAGCCAGTCAAAATATATTATGCACTTCGACACACAGCCTTATGTAGATCCACAGTTCTGCTCAATGCAAGTGCGATAATTGCTATTTGCTAATATACTTTTGCGCTATTTTTACGTCTCTATCAATTTAATTAATACCTATAATTGCTTTGTTTTTGTTATTAGTTTCATTCATGCTTTGATAAAACTTTCAATTACTGAGAAGTTAATTGATTTATGATAATTACGAATATTTATGGGTACTTAGTCACATTTAATTGATACTACGAGTATTAATGATTTTAATTCACCTCTTCTAATGCATAATTACATCGCAAAAGCAGATCAATATTTACTACACAAAACAAGATGTTATAAAACGTTAACCTACATTTAAAAGTCTTACCTTGATTTAATAAATAAAACAAAGGACTCAAAGCCACAAGATGTCAAGTCTTATAAAAATATCGCGAATTGATGACAAAGTATGTGATAAAGTCATGAATAGAGTAGATATGTTTTTTTATTATCGGAGAATAGTAGGAAGGTGATTCAGACAGTTTAAATCTTTGTTAATTTGCCAAATTACAATTAAATTGTCTAGACACGGGGCGCGTGCCGGCCAAGTTCTAACAAGATAATGGCATATAAATTGCGTATCTATTCTCATACGTATGAACATTTATTTTATTTTATTAATTGTACTTTTAATAATTGTCTTCGTTACTATAGAATTGGTACGTTTTATAACTAACAAAGATATTGAATTTACATACCTACATACATAACGTCACGCCTTCTCCAAGAGGGGTAGGCAGAGATCATGTCCTATCGTATTTTATAATACGTTATAACTTACAGTTTATAACTCAATTTAAACTCAATTCTATTATAATTCGTCATTATTGAGACCTAAGTAGTTCCTCCTTATAGAGTTTGGTGTTACTTAATGTTAATAACAACAATAAGAAAAATTGGTGGTCACCGGGGACTCTCAAGACGGTAAAACATGTTAACATGTTAATGTTAACGAAGTCCATATCGAGTCTTTTCCTTCCAGAATTGGAGTCCCTTGTCTATAATCTCCTATGTCTGTTCGTAATATAAGCGTAATGTAAAAACATTAACGGTAATTACCTATGTGTCAAGTTTTAATAGCTGAACAAATAAGAAAGAAGAGGTAGGTATTTGTTTTCAGCTCCAACAATTACGAAACATAATTAGCTACGTTGTATAGGAACCTATTTTGTGCCATCGCTCTGGGATGTTTTTTTCATTGAGGTATACGGTATTTCTTTAGAGGAGAGAATATTTACTACTGTAGTTTGATTTTTTTTAGCATTAGAAAGGAATAATTTGAGTTTTTTTTATATCACACGTTAATAAATGCAAGCAAAAAATATTATTTTGAAAATTTTGCACTTGAGTAGCAGAAGTTGCAAACATGAAACGGAACTTTTATTATTTTGACACTTGGTTTTTTTGACAACTCAACATCATTCTCTTGTTATTTGCCATAGTATATTAGCACTGTTTTTTTGTTCACACAATTTTTAACGTTAAAAAACGCAGTTATAGGTAATGTTGGTACGTATGTGTCGTTTTAATTTTGAGTTGGTACCTCATTTGTTCGCGCCATACTTTCTTGGGTCTGTCTCGTAGAAATGTTTCAATAGAAAAGTAAGCTCTCATTGTCACATATTATATATCGGTATAAGTTTTTTTTATATTACTAAGGTAGCAAACTGGTGTTAAGTGATTACCGCAGCGTTTGGCAGCCTGTAATACATGTAACGATCACTATAATAGTAATTACTGGTGATGTGGATGGCATTTAAAGATTCCTTGAGCTCTATAGTCTGCTTTATCAAGGCTGGGTGCCTTTCTCACGCGTTGTTATTACTATTACTCCAAAACAGTTCATCGCATATTTCTTCAACTGAGGTCAAATGTCCCTTGGATATTTACCGAACCTCAATTTAACAGAGTCGGTTTCCTAAGAACGACAATTTGCCCAGTACAGATGTCGTTCAACCGTATTCACGTTTGCTTGTCGTCGATGCCCCGCCATAAATCACGACCCTCGTCCACGAATACACAATGGACACAGGCCGTAACGTCAGTCTGACCTTAGTACCACCCCCGTCCAGGGATGGGTATAAATTTACCGCCACAAATCAGATCTGTGATAATACTTGTAAGTTATCTAAGCTTTGTAAATGCTGTATCATCAATTCACCTGATATTTAAGTATGGTTAGATAGAAGGTAAGCACAATTTAGCACCAAAAATAGTTTTGTCGTTAATAATTTAGATAGCCGAACGCATGAAGTAGGCAAATATCATGAGCACAAAATATTTTTTTATGAAAATTTTGTAAATAGATTATTTCGGTCGTATTTACTATTTAGTCTATCGCTATCCATATTCAATATAATCAATGTTAAATTATCAATTATCAGTGCTACTTAAAACTTTAAATCTAATTTACTAGTAGGGATGTATAGTCACATTATATTATGTATATCAGACAACATCACATAATATTGACGCGATCAAAATAAATAGCACTTGTGTTATGCAATTCGGAATCAACAAAGATATATAGTTAAAACATTATAAATACCTACCCAAACACAGAACAAACACGTATGTTCACGACATTGATGTTTGTCCTTCGTGGGTATCGAACCTGCGTCGCTTGTTCCACCAGTCCTCGACTTATGAATATGTTTGACTTTTTGCTTTGAACAAAAACTGCGCCCTTTATTTTAGTGAAACCAAAGGCAAAAAGATCTCTTAAATAATAAAAAAGACTCTAGAACGCGAACGAAGCAAGCACTTTTTTTACAAGCTTTTATTTTAACCTTTCATGCTCTGAAAAGAAGCAATGCGTTATATAGTTTGGGCGGCCAGTCCGGCCACTTAGGTCCGGCGGGAGGTTTAATAAAACCTTGTTATTTTAACAAGCCAGAAACTACTTTGATGGATGGTTCCCACCATCCGGGAGTCTTTCAGCTCTCAAGTTTTACTTAACACTTCTAAACTGAACGGACAAACTTCCCAGCACTTAAAGTTCTCTAGTATTAATCGATCATCTCTGGTCAATGATCTGTGAAACTGCGTAAGCAAGTTGTACCTATTTCATATATAACTTTATAATTAGTTTATTGCCTAGAAGACTAGTTAAAGGCATGTATTTACCTATAAATATGTCTCAATACATACTAAATCTAATTGATGCAATACGTAGTACTTTCACCTGAACATTATTGAAAAAAAAATTACATCTATAAATATGGCTTACGGGGTATGTACCTATAGATATTATAAATTTATCGGAAAAGTTAAAAAAGTATTTAAAATTCATTTTTAAATGATTTTATGTGTTATGTGCTAGAAATAACAATCCAAACATATCGAGTAGGTACATAATTACATTAAACTCATTTTTATAGCTAAGTAGGTAATTATCAAACTTGCAATGGTTCGTAGCCTCAAGTTCAAAGTCATAGTAACTTACAATAGTATAATTCGTCGAGTTCGTAAGAGAATAATTTGGGAACAATTCACCAGGTCGGTACACTTACATAATAAGTTCCTACAAAAAACAGAAATATTTTTTTAAGCGATGATGATGTAAAGCGAAATAGACGCCCAAGTCGCTTCTGCAGCGGATAAGTAACCAGATCAATCACCGTCATGCTGGCCTGTTGCTATAGGCACCAACATTGAAGGATATGATATGACATGTCAGCTTCGAAGGAGTTAAAAATCTTCACGACTTCAAACAAAGAAACATCAATAAAATCAAACTACCCAATAAAAAATTGATTGAGCAGTGAAATGCGTCGGGATGACTGGGGGTGGGCCAGTTTTATGCGGAGTCCACGCAATATATCACATGTGTTACTGATAGGGCTGAGACGCGTGGCGTGCTTGCTAGTTTTATGGGGAACTGATATTCATGGGGCTTGCACCGTTCACGGTTCATTAGCCATCAGCGCGGGCCCGTGACGACACAGTTCTATGAACACAGAAAGTGTATCAAGAGTAGAATGGTTTATTTTAAATGCGTGACTCAATTTTGCACTCTTGTGCATGATGTTTATAACGTCAGTTCGGTGCGTGCACGTCAAATGTGAATAAATCGGTACGGTTGACATTTCAATAGTATAGTTTCACGAATAGTATTTTTGCGGGCAGTTTACTGTTTATATCTATAGATAAAAACGATTTAAATCAGGAATTTCGAACGTGGAATGAAACTCATTCATGTACTGTACTGTATGGCTGTACTTTTTAACAAATACTTTTCATAATGTCTCTCGAGTGCTTTCCTGCATTTGAAATATGAAATATTTGTTTAAAAATGTTTTTTATAATGATTGAATGAAATTAAAAATTTGTTCAGAAATCTACTAAATCTAAGTCGATTATCGCTTCTTGGAGCAATTTCGTCAATCTATGGCGCATATATATAGTTTCTACACCGCCCCGCGCGAGGCAGCGTCTTGGTTCCCGCTCTCATTAATATTGATGTCTGCTAGCTTATTGCACAATCTTGAGGCTACCTTGACTCCATCATAATTTGTGTACTACACTAGAGAACGCTTTCAAAATTGTAGGCGATATTTTTAATAATGGAGCTATTTTTAATTACAGTACAACATATTGTACAAAGTTCCTTGTCAAAGAGCGTACGAACCTTATTGTGATTTCCGAGGCAAATCAAGCACGAAGGGAATATTTCAAGTAGGTAAGTACACATAATAAAGTCATATTATAAATACGAGTAGTTCAATATTTATCAAAGAAAATAGTAATATGTATGTGTTCTATTTGAGTTTTCTATAAATATATTTTAGCATCGTAACGAGATAGACAGGATATACCGTTCATTTTGAAACACTATTTGATTTTTTCAGTCTTGAATTATACAGCAATATCAACGAAAACGAAAGGGAATAAGATTGGTAATTGCTTGGCCTTAAACGTTGCCTTAAAGTTTGCCTTAAACGACTAAAAATAAATATGTTGCCAATCTTAATATACCTATTGAAATATATTAAAACTGTGTATAAATCATAAAACCTAACATACTTAATTTATTAATTAATTATTACAAATACAACAGGCTAATATTAAACAATAGAGCAGCCACAAAAACATGTCGTCAATTTTCCACAAATCCAATTTGATGAAGTTATCCCGTTATGTAAACGAAGCAAATTTAAATAATGTCCCATACTATGGCGGCAAGGGGAGTGGCGACACTTAATAAATCAAACGCCATAAAACGGTGACTATGTTGTTTATGTCGCTATGAATCTTATAAGAGCAAGTGTTATGTTTAGCTAAAGAAAATGTTGAGTACGCAATATAACAAAAAACAACCGATGAAATCAGCGAAACGATTTGAGCTTCCGTTCCAGCTTTCTATTAAGGAAGCCACTACGATGTGCCATTATAAAAAAAAACGGAATTCAATTTACTTCCGTCTAACAATATCAAACCATCTGTAAAATATGTAATTTATATTAATAATTATTAGTAGAATAAATTATAATTTATTCTACTAATATATAACATGCATATGCGGCAGTCCGCTGTTTGTATAAAGATTGAATAAACGATATATTTTCAACAATACCCCGAGCCGTTGTCAGCAAGTGTTGTCGATCCAAACTTCACGTTTAATAACGTTTATTATCCGCAGAACAAACCGAATTTACGCTGTCACGCGTACAAAATCCGTTCACTAAATAGCTCCCATCTCGTATAATAGGGAGGCTCCGTAATCCAATTAATTAGCAGTGAGATGAAACTACATGCCGACTGGGCGACATATAGCCAACTCACCCACACCTGGTCTTGCAAAGTCCAAATGATTATTTTGTTCACGCAAACTATGGCGTGGTATATACAGGCTGTTCCAAAATAAGGACATCACGCTGACACTGGAGGTCGATGGACTTAAGGCGCATTAAATACACTTAACATGCCAATAGAAAAGTGTCATGAGAATTGAGTATGCCCAATTTTACTGTTTAAAAAAAATTTTTTTTGATGATTTTTGTATCAGAGAGCTTTTAAAAAACTATTTATTTAAAAAAAAAATATGCTTACGGCTTGTTCGATGATTTCCGGATTTATATTAAAACCACCCCATTTTAAACCGTGGGTGTTGGAGCAGAGGACTAAGGGAATAATTATCAGGGAACAAGCAGCTTTGTTTACCTGGGTACAAATAAAACCTACTGCAGTCACTAACCCGGCTGCCATGCCAAGCGTGGTGGCTAAAACGAATCCCCCCAAATGACTATTGACATTGGAGGAGGAGGCCTTTGTCCAGCAGTGGAAGTTTGCATGATGATAATCATGAAACTATATCTATTACATCTAGCCCCATTTCACCACTAGGATGCAAGCGCAGATTCACCTCTGCAATATTAATATTTCATGTTACCGCTAGAATTTATTCTTTGGTAAATAAAGCGCGGACGGTTAAGACTTTTAATATGGGCTTTGTTATTTTAATATTTATCGTTGCCCATTAACTGGCGGTAGCATTTTATTAAACACTAGCTTTCCGCCCGCGACTTCGTCCGCGTAAAGTTTTTTTTTCCAAAATAAAATTGTGCCTATGTTACTCGTGGATAATGTAGCTTTCGAATGGTGAAAGAATTTTTAAAAACGGTCCAGTAGTTTTTGAGCCTATTCATTACAACCAAACAAACAAAGTTTTCCTCTTTATAATATTAGTGTAGACTAGCTGTGCCAGCGGCGTCGCACGCTTGGATATCGGGTTTCAAAAATAACGGACTTCCATAAAATACTTATACCTATACCTAAGTTTTAAGTTAGACCTCTAGTAATACATTAGTGAAAATCGTATTCAATTTCATGCAGTAGTTTTTGAGAGATGCGCGTTCAAAAAATTTCTCCCGTTTTCCTAACATTTCCCTTCACTGCTCTGCTCCTATTAATAGTAGCGTGATGAAAAGTACCCTATAACCTGCCCAGGAGTATGAAAAATAATTGTACCAAGTTTCGTTAAAATCCGTTGAGTAGTTTTTGTTTCTATAACGAACATACAGACAGACAGACAGACAGACAGACAGACAGACAGACAGACAAAAATTTTACTGATTGCATTTTTGGCATCAGTATCGATCACTAATCATCCCCTGATAGTTATTTTGAAAATATATTTAATGTACAGAATTGACCTCTCTACAGATTTATTATAAGTATAGATTACTCGTGGATAATGTAGCTTTCGAATGGTGAAAGAATTTTTAAAAACGGTCCAGTAGTTTTTGAGCCTATTCATTACAACCAAACAAACAAAGTTTTCCTCTTTATAATATTAGTGTAGATGAAACTAGTCCAAACTTTGCTTATGCATTTACGTACCTGTAAATAGATCATAGTACGGTCTTTCATCAATTGTCAAAACTAAGCTAACTAAAACTAGATTGGCGCAGTGACCCAAGCCGAGTCTTGGCCTCAAACAATAAGAGACCTCCTGCCTCCCATCAATTGTCATATTATGTTCCTTTATGTTGATTTATTTAACTAACAGTTGTATATATGATACTGAACCTGTAGATTTTATAATTATTTATTAAAATGTAGATGGTTTTGTTTGAAAAAGTTTGAAAAACTGTTTTTCAAATTCATGAAATGCATAATGCATGCATTTAAAAAATGCTGAGTTATTGACAGCATCTGTCCAAATCAATAAAATTAAGTAATACAATTAATGTAATCATCAAAATATGTTCAAGACGCTGAACTGGAAAGGACGTGGCATCAACATAAATGGCGAAAACATATCTCACTTGCGATTTGCAGACGACATCGTCATAATGGCAGAATCGCTGCAGGACCTAAAACAAATGCTGAATGAACTGGCTGACTCCTCTATGCGCATCGGCCTACGGATGAACTTGGATAAAACCAAGGTCATGTTCAATGAACATGTTCTACCGGAACCGATTGCAGTACACGGCGCCGTCCTCGAAGTTGTCCAAAAATATATATACCTCGGGCAGACCCTGCAGTTGGGTGGTAACAACTTTGAGGACGAGGTGAATAGGAGAATTCAGTTAGGCTGGGCAGCGTTTGGGAAACTACGTCAAGTCTTCACATCGTCGATCCCACAGTGCCTAAAGACGAAAGTCTTCGATCAGTGCGTCCTACCGGTCATGACATACGGAGCCGAAACGTGGACACTAACGGTACGGCTAGTCCACAAGCTAAAGGTCGCTCAGCGAGCTATGGAAAGGGCTATGCTCGGCGTCTCTCTCCGGGATCACATCCGAAACGAGGTGATCCGGCAGAGAACCAAAGTCACCGACATAGCTCAACGGATTAGTAAGCTGAAGTGGCAGTGGGCTGGCCATATTAGCCGCAGAACCGATAACCGTTGGGGTAAACGAGTTCTGGAGTGGAGACCGCGTCTCGGCAAACGTAATGTAGGACGCCCTCAGGCCAGGTGGAGTGACGATTTGCGCAGGACGGCTGGCAAGTGCTGGATGCGAGAGGCCCAAAATCGATCAAGGTGGCGAACATTAGGAGAGGCCTATGTCCAGCAGTGGACTGACACGGGCTGATGATGATGATGATGATGATGAAGTAATACAATTTATAACTTCATCGAATTGAAGTCACATCGTTGTCAGGTCATTTATTATTAGACAGATAATAATTACTTCGATGACTAGAATGTTTAAAGCATAAGCGTTTTAACCTCTCTATGCGGGCGTAAGGTTGAAAACAACCGCGAAATAATATCTTATCTATTGGGGCTGGAATAATCGCAACTAAAATGCTACGGGACCAACTCCACGTGAATAAAAAACACAACGCAGACTTGTACAAGCCTGCGTTGTGTTTGCAGGTACCTGCTTAGCTAGAACCTAGAATGATTAATAGAATAGCTTAGTTAGCTCATATGAGTATCAGCATTATGAAACGTAATCTCAATGAATCTGATTATTGTGTGTAACAAAAGATGTAGGCGACCGTAAAGAAAAATTGGAGACGTTTAATCCTTAGACATAATAACTAATTGATGGCAATAAATATATGGGCAGCAACTAATAATAAAATTACGTAAGTATTAATAATAAGCTGCAATTATAAAAGTGTCAAAAGTTCTTTTCTATTTGATAATATGGTCGTAGCCTAAAACTGTTACTGCCATAAACGTTGTTCAGGATAAAAGTGTCGTGATGAAAGCTTTTAAGCTCATAGAACTTGCATGAAAAAGTCCGAAAGTATTCACAGTAAAATTAGTACGGACCGGACGGGGCAGTTTTAAACAGATTGAAGCTCAAAATTTCGTTGAATGGGTATTTTAACTGATTGTGGTAACTAAGGCACAGGTTTTAAAAACATCAGTTATAACATAAATATAATTATGTATCTTTGTACACCAAGTAAAATTTAATAGAAGCAGCTTTTAAAGTAGATCATGCCTAAACAGTCTATTTTAATACATTTAAAAGAATCAATTGACTTAGAAGTAAGTATCTAGTAAGTTTAAGGACCTTTATTCCCATAAAGACGTACGTCACTTACATGAGAACTTAAGCTTAAATGATTTAAAAAAAATTAAGTACCTATCTATATAGTAGACATTTGTTATACTTACAATTTAGGCAGTCGCTATAAGCGATCTTTTCCAGACAACCTTTGGCTTATTATCTGCTCGAAAATCGTTACAAATTTCAAATTTTCTGTAATGGGTGCGTAAAAATGCTTAAATTAAATTTTTGAGAATTGATTTTGTTAGTAGGTATAACGTAACAAAAATGTGTAATAGGAAAACAAATTCCAATTTACGTACTGATGTGTTTTGCCCACAACAAATGTGCTTTAATTTAGATGGAGGTGTTACCAAACGATGATCACAATATTAAAGCGTTCATAAATAACAACGACGGGTAATTAGCGTGGGGCCACGGGGCTCCCGTCAAACAATTAGTGCCGATGCTATCGGCGACCTAGCATTACTCAAAGCACGAGGCCGTACGCGAGCAAATGAACTCCACCTGAAGCTTGCCGCTTTAAATCAACCTCTGTTTCAATCATCAATGCAATAAAGCCTTATTTGATACTCCGCTTCAGTGCAATAAAAGTGTTAATAAATACTCGTCAAGAACATGAATTTGTGAGATGAAAGGAGTAGAGATCTTTTCCCCCGAGGACCTTTTAATCCACAATAAGACAACCCATCGTAGTAATTATTTAGTGATTCAATTGGCATATAATTTAAAATGATGCCATGATGATGAATGATTAGGGATCCTATAAGGAAGCAGCCTATCATCCTTTCGCTCCGATCCACCCTCACCTGCCCGTGGTGCATCCTGCCAAATAACAAGCGAGGCTCTGGTAACCAACTGCTGGCAGTATAACGGCCGATGACGGGCAGCAGCGTCATCGGAGGGAGAAGCTACGCCTGCTATAGTTGCCCTGCTCAGCGTGGTGATTATGAGTAAAGTATCCAGGTGCTTGCCAAAAGTAGCGAACAACTGGCTTTCCAGTTGTTGCTGGATATAGGCAGAGGCCTATAGTGGTCTGCGATGGGCTGATGATGATGACAGCATCATCAACATCACCATGTCAGCGCTTAATCCCTGTTGCATATAAAGGCTTTCATAATCAGCCTTCTTCACTTTGAACAGTTGCGGCCAGTTGCCCTTACATCCCATCCCCCTTGATTACAGTAAATATGTGAGAAAAAAGCTTTAAAACATTAATAGGTACATTACCGTTAACATACTATGTAATTACATTAGGTTAAAAGGACTTGAGCGAGTGTAACAAGTTTAAGGCGTTTTAGTTAATTGTAGAATAAACAATTACTACACTGTTCCAACGTTCCAAGTACTCTGTTAGGCACTTCGCACACGGTTCGACACGCCCTACTGCGGCAATATGATAACGCTTTGCAAACAGACATTTGCTAATACAATGAGACCCTAATTCTCATTTAGTTTGAGGTGAAATGGTTCATAAAACAGGATTAGCTGAGATATTCACGCTGATCGTTATAAATGTTGCGTATCAAATGAGATGCTCGGAGGTCCAGAAGTGATATGAATGTGAATAAAAGCCTATACTTTAGGTTTTTCCTAGAAATTACAAATGTTTTCATCAAAATCACAAATCATCAGCCTGCAAACTTCCACTGCTAGACATAGGCCTACCCTAATAGGTAACAATTGTTATTTGGGGGATTTCACCACGCTTGGTTGCCGGTTTGGTGACCCCAGTAGGTTTTATTTATACTCTGGTTAAAGCTGCTGCCCGTTCCCTGACAGTATACGATACTTACAACAAATGTTTTACTATCAAAATTTCAGTAAAAGTCACGATTTCCACCAGAGTAGAAAAATCTTATATCCTACTTCCTATCCTACTAATCCTACTAATATTATAAACGCGAAAGTTTGTTTGGATAGATGGATGGATGTTTGTTCCACTTTCACGCAAAAACTACTGAACGGATTTTCATGAAACTTTACAGGAATATAGTTTGTACATCAGAGTAACACATAGGCTATATTTTATACGAATATTCAAGCGGGCAGAGCCGCGGGCAGCAGCTAGTACCTACATAATTATGACATTACTAGCTGTGCCAGTGGCGCCGCACGCGTGGATATCGAGTTTTAAAAATAACAGACTATAAAATGGTGTCTAAATTTTAAGTTACATTGTTGAAAATCGCATTCAATCCCATGCGGTAGTTTTTGTGTGATGCAGGTTCAAACTACCTACAGATAAAAAATTCTCCCGTTTTCCCAACATTTCCCTTCACTGCCATGCTCCTATTGATTGTAGCATGATGAAAGTATACTATAACCTGCCCTGGAGTATGAAGAATAATTGTACCAAATTAGTAAGCAATCGTCAGACTTTGCGCACATAATGTATGCACAAACTGTTATCATCATCAGCAGTTCAATGCTGGACATGGGCTTCTCTTATTGTTCGTCAAACATATGGAGGCTTTAGGTATCCATAATCGCCACGCTCTGGGCAGGTGGCTTGGCGATCGCAGGGCACAGCCACTTGGTTCGATGGGCAAACACTGTGTGGGTGTGTAAACTATCAAGCATTAGGTACATTATATGGGCAACTTTACAATATGGATACAGCATAATCCAAGTGGATGGACTTCAATCAAAATTAATAAACAAGCGTAAGTATCATTTATTATTTTGCGATCTGTTTTAATTACACTTTCACGAAAGTTTTCATTACGGTATATCTCAAATTTCTCATTAGGAACGAGAATTATAGGCGTTTCATCTAATATTTTAAATTAAATCAACATCCTAATTGACCTTTGTCTCATCGAAAATAACTTCCGAAGTCCATAAAGCGGTGACCTCTCAAACGAGAGCAATAACTTTGTAGGTTGCTTTGAGCAATTTAATTTGTTTAAAAAGTAATAAGTACCTGGCTGCGGCAGAAAATCGCTAATTAGCCTAGCGCAAATTAAATAAAATTACCTTGTCCATATATATTATCCACGTACCTATGCTTTTTATAAAATACAAACAAACTCTTTAAAATAATATTATTAGTGTAGTCTTTATTACCTAAGAACCTACTGGTATGTCCGAAATACAAAAAAAAATACGATAATTAGGTATTATCTTTTACAGTGTTTCTTTTTACACTCACCGCACACACATTTGCTCTCTGCATGATCCAAAGGTTAACTGGTAGAGAATGCTCCTAGCATTAAGTTCGCCTTTTGTACCATTTTGTGCAATAAAGTTTTAAATAAATAAATAAATGATATCAGTGATGTATAATTCATTTATTCGTCTTAAAAGTGATGGGAAATATACAAGAAAAAAACTAAACTTAAGTTAATATTTACAAAACAACATCTTTTATTCCAAATATTAATTTTGACGCCAGCTTAATAAAAGAGATTATTTCCTAATAGATAACATTTCAAATATATGACGTGAATATTTCAACATGGTCATCTGAGAGAAAATGTCAATTAAAGGCCAAGCTATCAAGGGTCCCTTTAATGTAAATTTATATTTCATACCCTTCACAAATCAGATTAACACGGAGTTTGCTTATAATTGACCCTTGTCTCAGTAACAATTTCCGAAACCATCAAGGAAACTGACCTCTTAACTAAATAGATACCTATCAAAGCATTCGTGCACCTAATAATATGGTAATTGATCAATGATCATCTTATAGGTACATAAATACCAAATGTACCAGTATGAAATCATTGACAGCTCTTTTATACATCGTCGTTTACTATTTAGAGGTAGTATCAAATTCCACAGGAAAAGTGATGCATTTAGATAGTGAAATCTATAAGAGAATGTTAATATATCAACAAAGCCGTTGATTTAGAACGAGTTATAGTATAGCTGTCGTGCGCTACAAGCGGTCATTGCACCACAATTATAGTTGGTTGTCAGAGCCTCCTTCGTTAGTCAGCAGGTGTACCTACAGGTAGTCGTATTAATAGTATTTTTTTTGTAGGTACCTAAGGTAGATCCTACCTCATTTTCATCCTCGTCACTCAAAGTGGGTAATTCTCATCCATTTCATGTTCCTACATCAGGTAGTTCCACAATCAGATGTTCGCAGAATATCTTTCTGTAATTCATTCCATTGTGTCTGAATAGCGGACGAATGAAGACGGCGCGTTTTGTTCATAACCAGCTCGTTCATTCCATTATTACAAGTGAGAGGATTACAAAATTGACGGCCTGGCGACAGATGTGCCGCTCCGCGCGGAAAACTGGCATGCGTCTTTTAAACAAGTAATTGTTTTAAACATTATGGTTTATTTTTACAGCAGCCATTTAATAAGTCGGCATTGTTTTTTTTTTTTCATAGCGATTTTTGCAATTTAGTCATATTTCAGGTCAGAACGTCAAAAACACATAATTGTATTTGTTTCATCATTGCTTAAGCTAGCAGATCCGATTACCTAAGTATATTATAAACATAGTGAAGTTTCATCATCATCATCATCAGCCTATTACAGTCCACTGCTGGACATAGGCCTCTCCAGTGGTTCGCCACTTAGAGCAAACATCTGGAGGATATAGCCATAATCGCCACCCTGGGCAGGCGGGTTGGCGATCGCAGGGCGTAGCTTCTTGCTCCGGTGACGCTGCTGCCCGTCACCGGTCCTCAGTATTTAGCTACGCCTTCACTTGTGATGGTTATACCGCCACCAGTCGGTTGCCAGCGCCTCGTTTGTTATTCGGCAGGATGCACCACGGGCAGGTGAGATTGGCTTGGAGCGAAAAGATGATAGGCCGCTCCCTTACATCCCTGTTGAATGAATCTATTTATTATTTATTACTTTCCTTTTCTTTTATTATTTTTTGAACTTACGCGCATGAGACAATAAATTTATATAACAATTTATCATTAGGTATCATAAATATTTTAAACAATGTATTATAATGTCATTTAAAATGTATATTTTTATTTATTTTTTTAATTTATATGTCGGTAAACCTAATTGTATCTCATGTAGAATACCATGTGTGAGAGCCCAACACAAGTATTGTAATTACTTACTGGGGTGTTTCTAAACAACCTAATATAAAAATAAGAAATAATAGAATTTAATTTTACTAAACAGCCCGAAGAGACTTATAAAATGTAAATGGGGTCAGCTTTTTACGACTGCCAATAACATGATCCAGTAAAGCATTCTGGAAAAACGGAGTTCTTGCTAGAACCTAATCGGTGTAATTACATTTCTTCCACGTGCATGATATCTACTTAAATGATTGCTAAGGTTGTTGTAATAAGTCCAGTGACATGCGACGTACGTCAAATTATGTATCGATCGACAAACAATAAATACTTAGTTCATGGGTAATTCAACCTCTTTAACTATCCAATAATTACTACATTCGCTTACTTACGAAAGTACCTTCTTGCGTACTGAAGTTACCAGTGTTATTATAAACTGCTCTGACCTAAATTTGGTGTAATATATCAATATTAGTTGGCTTAATTCGTCCATCCACATAGCTCTTTTTTATGACATAGCTACTTGTTAAGCAGTAGGCTATTAATATTAATAGTATTTTGTTGAATGAATGAATAAAAGTTAATGCCAATGACGTAATATAATGTTCAAATACCATTTCATTACTTATTCAACTACTCAATAAGTCGTATTGCGAACTGTTTAAGCTCCGTACCCAACATAACACCCACCATTCCCTAAACTCGCACAACAGCAAACCAATGAGCATATTCAAATACCCATTAAATAGGTAAACAGTCTTCACCACTAAGGTCTCAGCATCGCGTTGAGACATAAATCCTCAGAGATGAGGGTACTCTCCTGAACAATATCTGGATGAGCCAATTAATTTCGATCTGGGCTCTGTCCCACCCATCCTTAATCTGATGGTCACTCACGCCCAAAACTTGTAATTGAATTTCAGTTTAGTGGTATTCGGTAAACTTGCCCGTTGTTTTAAGATAACAACAAACAGAAATTTCTAAGGAAAAATCGACTTGAGAACTTCAATTTTTCAAATAGCAAAAATTGATACTTTTTCTTCTCTGTGTATAAAATATTGCTTGCTATTTTAATGTTATATGAAATAAAATATCCTATGAAACGAAATAGGATAGCGAACTTACTATTAAATTTAACAATGTTTATCATAATATTTGAATGTCTGTACTTAATACAAAAAGAGGAAAAAGGAAAGTAATTCAATGATAATTTTCTTAAAAACTGCAACTTATTCGCAAGAATGGTTTTTGCCACACATTTCATAGTAAACATTTGTTAAGTTACTGCTTATAAAGTTCCTTAAACTCATATAATCCAAATCAATTCTTATTAATTTAAACCAAGATGATATATTGGTTATTTATTAATATTTACTTATTATAAAACATAGCAGAGTAAAGAGAGACTGGAGTAGGATGTAAGGTATATATACATACTAAATATACTTAACAAGATCAATACATTAAAATAATAAACCTTTCAAGGTTTGCCTTTCTTTTTCCAAAAACCTATTAAAGCCAAATGAGTACTCATTAATCGAACCAACCACAGATCTAAAACTGAATTGGCCGGCGCATATAACGGCTGTTTCCAATTCTCGATCCTCTGTTAGCCAGGAACTAATTTCATGCAGCTAAAGCAACTGACGAAAGCAAGTGCTGTACAAAGTGGCGCTTTGACGGAGCCACGGTCAAATTAGGCTCCACACATTTTTCCGGCTGGTCACGTCTAGCGTTTATGCGAAATCGATTCCGACGGTTTTATGTGACGTTTTCCGACGAATTTAATAGCCGAAGAGATGACTGGACGAAGAGCAATAAACGGGAATAAGTATTCTTACACATTGGCCGATAAAACTTTATTTCCTAACTACCCTGAGACGGCACGTAGCAAGTTCCAGTCATTACGCTCCGAACTTCCCTGTTCAAATGAGCCGGTAATAACATCTATTTCATACTCTAATTGTGTTTCAATTTGTTGCTTTATGTCGCTTGATACTTACTCAATTACGCTTTAAAGTTTCTTCCAAGTTTCGGGTGCAGACAATTGGCTCGTTAATTGTTTTCGTTTTGTTTGTGTAATGGTATTGTTTTCCGAGCTCTCCGAGTGGATATTTCAATCCAATATAGGGGCTAACGTTATAAATAATTCAAGATGTACCTGGTAAGTGCCTCTCGCGTTATGGTCGCTCCGAGAGTTGAAGAAATCGGATCCGTAACACTTACGCGGGCGAAATCACATAGCAATTTTATTTTGCGAAATTAATTTTTAATTCGCACGTTACTCGGTAAGGAATCAGTGTTAGGGAGAAAAATAAAACCACATTATTCTTTTATTGCCACTTAACCGTAGAGCGAAGAAAACGGCCATCTGACTTTATGTTTCGACGAAGTACGATAAGTCTCTCTCAAGACGTTGTTAATACTGCAATTTTCTAAATTTAACACAATGGCGTCTGAGCGCGTATATTATTCTACAGGATGTAAAAATTATCGTTTAAACGTTAACGACATCACAGTATGAAAAGCGTTTTCTTTATTCTTATTATACGTAGATAGATAGGTACGCTCTATTGCGCACAAAGATTACAAGAGTATGTACCTACTTTATTATATAATTAAGTTAGTACTAAAATTTAGGCAATCCTATCACTAATATAGGTATTATAGTTTTCCAAATTAGATTGATTGTTGCTAACTCTATCTATTAAAAATAATCTAAAATTTATATTATGACCTTATTTACAAATCCGCAACATAAATATATGCTTGACAATGAGAGCAAATTACCTAATCAAGATTAGGCATGCGTTGTCTGTCGACAAAATCAGATCATCCATGCAACAACATATAAATTAGGTTAACCTACAACTAGACGAAAAACAGATCGCTAAAGTTCTCAGTTATATCTGGAAGCACCTTCAAAACTAAGCACATTAAAGTCATCTAGCTGCATCTACATATTTTATGCAAAACAGTTTACAACTGGCGCCGTCGCCACGTTTCATTTTAACCCTAAAAGCATCAGTCGGAAAGGGAGGCTGGCTATTTGTCTTGAAAATGAATAAAAAGGTTTTTGTTGTTCTCGAGAATCTATGCAGGATTTGCGTCACTCCAATACATTATTAACGATAGACACGACGTCCTACGTCACACGTAAACATTATGCTCGAAGGGGAGCCCCGACTCGGGAATAGATAAGCTCATAATTTATGCATAAGGTGTTAGTTGATTTAATCACTGATACACTTTATAGAGATAGCGATGATACACCCCAAGTGACCTTCCCGACGTATGGGAATGCGGCGTATATAATTTAGAGCAATCATAGTAATCACGGTGGCGTCTTCGTAAATTGAATGAATTTCCTTGCTTATAGGGGAACAAAGCCCAGCTTGCACGCTACTTGAGAAGACTGAACGTTCCCTGCCTTAGACCTCTACAGTAATAATGTTATTATATTGCATCACAATACCTATTGTACACGTATTATGAGGTATGAGGAATTGAGTGTTCAACATACTAATAATAGGTATGTATGTACATATCCATTACTTTGCTTGTTTGGATGCCATAGACAGTGTATCGCTTAGAACGATAATAGCATTTCTGAGAATATTATTTACGAGTTTTTATCAGCAGCATTTTGCTCAACTATCAAGAGTAATTATTTTGCACTACTCTTGAAATGCTAAATTTTCCAAAACGGCATATTTAATCTTTGGTGTCCTATATAGCCGCTTTCTCTATTCCTCGACTATTCTAGTCCAAAATTTCACTAAACAAAAGATTTAAAACTAGTTCGATGGCTCACCCTGCCTTCTAAACCTATGGTCATGGGTAAAAGCCTCACCAAAGGCATGGTTTTTGTATCTATAATATATATGTACTTACAACTATTTGGGATATTACTTATTTTCGGATTGGATTGGTATTTACAATTATTATGTGCTGATATTTATTTTCTTATATTTATATTGTCGCTTCAATGTAATAACAAGACTCGCTAAATCTAGGATCATGGTCAAAGCGGACCCTGGGCCTAGAGGCACAAACCGGGACAACGCTAAGAGGAGGATGATTTATTTTCTTATATTTTCATTGAATTCAATATACTTGTATTACCTACTTACTTCCAGTAGCGTCTATATCAACATTAGCATTTTATTAACAAAATTTAAACTTGTTAGTGACAAAATGACGGCAACACGATGCACTTATTAGGGTATTAGAGGCGTTAGTCAAGTTAGTTCGGATTATCCCATGTGCCGATACGTAATTCAGAGGAAAAGGTTGGGACCCCTCTAGTTTGTGTTGCCCCGACATTGATATAGGGCATTAAGTTCCCATCCCCGTCTCCCTTAACGCGTAAACAGGATAGAACCTTCTGCCTATCGCCCTACCAAAGGTTAATAATTTATTTAGTAGACTAAGCGCGAACAGCGCCCGCCTATTTTATACTCGAACTAAAATTGTTTTGTTTCCATCACCAATGCAATCCCGTTTAAATTATTTATGTGAGATGGAAAATAAACATTCTAACTGACGGAATACATAATTAGCGCCTCTTTGGATAGAGTAGGTAACAGTTCCGCGTTATTAATCAAAAATGCTTTTGAAATTATCATGCTATTTTCCTGTGTAGGACGGTACAGGAACAAACTCATTAATTAGTTAAATTTGTAGGAACTACGATACTGTTTGTATTCAAAGGAAGAACTTGTAATATAAGTAATTAAATTTGTATGATTGCTAACTTTTTAGTAATTACGACGATAATGTTTTCAAGCGTTAATAAATAAAAATTATTTAATTTTAGTTATTCAAATTAACATTCCTATCAATTCACTTACGTAGGTACATCGGTGACTATGTAGCCGTGATCCATTGCTGCATTGGATACAAAAGGCTAATTGCAAAACTATTGTAATAATTAAAAAATGATAACAAAAAGGATTAGCTAAATAAAACCGTTTAAAAATTTTGTGGTGAGCCATATTAGATCAATAAAATGAAAATTTATTTTTGTTCTGGATTCAATTAACTTCGTTAAAATCCTAATGTACTATCATAAGAAAAAATACAATGATTAATGGAGGTAGCTACATTAATCATTGTATTTTTTCTTAATGATTACGATTACGACCGGACTGTTTTATCATTGTCAGGAGTAGTGCATGATAGTGGCCCCACGTTGCCTGTTGGAAGTTTTCGGCTTGAGCGGTGTTGCCAATATGTAGCAAATCAAACGAGTACCTATAGACGCACAATAGACAACGTGTTTACGTACGTATTCAGAAATTAAATTATTTTCCCCATCTCACATACCCGCTGCGTACTGCCTACTGTTACACGTGTTCATATCCTGTCCTCTACACAAAGGTACCGTTAACTAAGTGTAAGCGGATTTGCAAATTCGATAAGTTAGGTGAAATCGCGTGGACACGTCCCAAATAAAGCCCAGTTTGATCCTATTATCGGCGGGTAACTGGCGGGATCTTGTGACACTGCTCGGGGCTGTCCGTGTCTGTACGCAGAGTTGGTCACGTGTGCGCTATTTGAGTGTAGGTAACGATCAAAAGTAGATGGGCACATAATCTACCTGCTTTCGATCGTTAGACGCCATCCATTTTAGTTTTAGATCACAAAAAAAGCAGACGCAATAGAGAAAGTACTTTTCTGTCGGTCACAGTTAACGTGTAAAAAATACTAACAACTTTAAAATGGTGGTAGATCAATGAATCAAGGATTTTTGTGTTCCTTCATTTTAACGTACTATTTTGTCTTTTAAAAAAGTCTCTACAGTCTGCTATGCAAAGTTCAAAAACTAGTAATTGACCTTATAAAAAAGTTTGTCTGTTTGTAAAAGCTAATCTCTGAAACTACTAAACAGATTTGAATGAAAAAATGTTTGTGCTATAGCTTATTAGCTGACCTGACTTATTAGTCTGGGCCACATTATAGGTTTTAGTTGACTTTGAAACAAATGATGCGGAAACGCGAGTCCAGCAACAGAGTCGGCAAAACACCCCCGTGCATCGGTAACCACGATAAGACCAGGCGCGCGCTACGAGTTTTTCGCCGCGCGGCAGAAAAGAGCAGCGGCATATTGACGCACTGTAATACTGTAGCGTGTGCCGTCATGTGCGCGCAATACAATTGGTACAGTATTACAGTGCGACATTATGCCGCTTGCTTTTTTCTACCGCGCGGCGAAAAACTCGTAGTGCGCGCCTGGCCTAAGCCGTTGGTCCGCCTGTCTCTTTACGTTTGTGTCGAACTATTGACCCATTGGATTAAGTGTAATGGAACAGGGAGAGCACGTGTGTTTGAACGCGCATTTGTGTTCTTTAAGATCTCCTACCGACTCGTACTTGACTTGGAGATTGAACCATCAACATCACGCAGTCTACTGCTGGACATAGGCACTCCAAACATCTGAAAGTTTCACCTATACGTAATCGCCACTGGCAGGCGAGTTGGCGATCGCAGGGCGTAGCTTATCGCTCCAGTGACGCTGGTGTTCATCATCGGCCTGTGATATTTAGCTACGCCTTCAATCGTGGTTATACCGCCATCAGCTGGCTGCCATAGCCTCGTTTGTTATTCGGCAGGATACAACACGGGCAGGAGACGGTGGCTTGGAGCGAAAAGATAAAGGGCAGCTTCCTTACATCCCAATTATAGAGGTACATAGTAAACCTACCTAAGTTACAAAATGTTAATTAGAGCTATTATTACGAAAATAATTTATTAGTCAGAGCAATTATCCTCTTGAAACAAGACAATGCTAATTAACGGAGCTTGCTTGAACACACGAACAGGGTGGCTGCAGTGAAACCTCTGCGATGTTTATGGTCTTGAAATGTCAAATTATGTTGTTCGGAAGATGTTCGTACATTCCCAACACAATTCCGCAGTCGTAGACTAATTTAAGTACATATATCTCACTAGCTGTGCCCGCGAGATCGTCCGCGTGGAATAGAGTGTCCTCCCCTATTATAAAATAAGGGGATAACCCCTTGGGGGTAAAATTGATAAAAATCCTTTCTTAGCGGATGCCTACGTCATAACATCTTTGGGCTGTGCGTTGATAGATCACCATGTCAGTCAGTCATCTTGAGTTATATATATTTATATAGATATATACATGCTTAGCATTTTGGTCAGTCACCAGTAGGAAGTAATTAATAAATATCAGACAACATCACATACATCTACGATCCTAAAATAAGTGCATAGCTTAAACGCTTGTGTATGGGTAGAACTGGGTAGAACAATAAAGGTACCACAAATATCATTATACTTAAATATAACACCTAGACACGGAACCAACACAAGTGCATCACACGAATGTTTGTCCCGGGTAGGGATCGAAGCCAAGACCCTTGGTTCAGAAGGCAGGGGTCACTACCAATTGAGCCACCGATCCAGTCGTGATACACCTGTGGTTTCGAATCACCTACTTTCTACATACCTACTTACTCCTGTCAGTCTAACTAAACTGTCTCGGGCCAGATGTGCTTTACCTTTTTCTTCTGTATTCTTGTTTACTACCACAAAGATACTTTTATACCTACAACGTCCCGTACACAACGGTCTGCAATTAATGAATCGTGATCAATTAGCACGATAATGAAGTGCCTTTTTGCGAACACCCAGCCATATTATTTGTTTAAAGGAGTTCGGACTAATGAATGGACGAACGAAAAACTGAAGTAACTGGCGAAAGACTAAAAGCTTTTCAGTTTCAAAGCGATTCGACTAAAAATAAAGGTGCTTAAGAGCGCGCATACAATTTTAAGCAACTCGAAACGCACGCGGGAGCCGATTCCGAAACACACATAGACATCATTTGTGTCTGTGTGGGTGAGCGGCGTGTCGGACGCTAACTCCGGCGGACGAACATATTTTGATACTTAACAATTTATTATTCATCTAAATTATTTGAACAATATTTTATTGCTAAATATTTCATTAGTGTAGTATAGGTGCGTACTTATTAAATTGATTTAAACACTTTAGAGTACATTATTCTTAAGTGTTTATTAATTAAGGTTTAAGAAAAATATAACAATATTTTTGTCTTTCTATCTTTATATGTACCAGGTACTTACCTATCCAAACGTATTGTGTGAGTGATTGACATTATTAATGTTGCTTTATAAAAATCAATAATCCCTACTGTGTTTTCCTTGCCATCTGATCATGAGTCAAAGGTCGTGAGTTTGATTCCCATCCAGGACAAACAATCGTGTGCTGAACATTTGTGTTTGTTCTGTGTTTAGGTGTTTGTATTATTATTTAAGGAAAGAGCAGTCTCCGTGGTTGCCACGATATAACTCTAACCCGTTTTATATTTTAACTTGTAAAAATTACTTTGTTCATTTTCACTCGGCAGAAATGGATCTCACAAAGAGGCTGGTTGCCATCATTCAAAAAAGATTAGTTTGTAAACAATTTGTCAATTTGAATTAAGATCCTAAGTCTCCTATGCACTGATCACAGAGATCATGTATACTTGTGCTGAAAGTTGTGCTTGTGTTTCGTAGCAGAAACCCCAGATGGCCTACAACAACTAAAATCTAGTTCCTATCCAGCTTGACCAATCCATCACTTATTCTCGGGATGAATATTCGTCGTGACCCGAATCCTAAGGGTTACATTGAAGGAGTCATTGACTACTGCAGCATTCTCTAAAATAGGTGTCCTGAACCTGATTCTGAAAGAATATATCACGACTGACCAGCGCTGTTTTTTGTATAAGGCACAAATCTTGCGTAGAATACTGCTTTTACGCAATTTTATGAATGATGCAATGGACAGGTTACAAAGACGAGCTATCTGAATAGGTAGGTATGGTGAGTCCTCTTGTATATGTCACCGGAAAATAGCAAGAATCGTAAGTTGATCAATTTCCTAGGTAGTTGATTAACTTTCGGAATATAACAAACGGTAGTTGAAATGTATTATTTAACGCAATGGATTTCAGTTAGTTGATCAACTTACGGTAGCCTGACAGTCATTTAATAATTTACGATTTTGACACAAGTAAAATCGTCCTTAAATGGGCCAATCGTTGCTCGATGTACTATTTAACGGTGCACTATTACCCGTAAATTAATACACTGTTCCCTGATTGGTTGCCGGGATAACGCCACGTGAACCATTGAACCAATCAGCGTTCACCTCACCTTCGTCGGATTATTTTACGGCAAAACCCCGTAAAATGATCAATTTACTAAAATACATACGTTAAATAATACATTTCAACTGCCGTTTATTATTTTCCGGAAGTTAATCAACTACCTAGGAAATTGATCAACTTACGATTCTTGCTATTTTCCGGTGACATATATATGTATTCAAAAATTGTCTAGGATCGGTATTTTGAAAATTAAAATTAAATACAACAGCAAGTAAAAAATGTTGTCATTATCTCATTTATTTTCTACTTTACGGTCTAAATTAAGAAGACTAAACTTGTAGGAAATCAATTTTTAAACAATTCTGGTTCTTCCTTTTCCCCTAAAATCGATATTTTGGAAATAAAACTCGCAAACCGCGACATATTCAAAACTGTATCATTATCTCCTATGTTGTACTTTTTACGGCATGAATGAAAAGAAACAAAATTCTAGAGAGTCAATTTCCGAACAATTTTGTCTCCTACCTTTTCCCCCAAAATCGACATTTTGGAAATTAAACTGAATTAATTAATTACCTATTAATATTTCGAATTTAACATAATTCCAATGACGGCGACGAAGCAAATAAAAGAAATAACAATACCTATTATGGCAAACTGCTGCACTAATGAGGGCGCCCATATCGCGTGTGAATTCGCCACCAGAGGTGCTAGTGTAGCGTGAGGTATCCGAAATGTCAAATTACATAGGTTCTGTGGGTTAAACGAGTTGTAACCGTAATTGCCATACATTTCACAACTATCATATTGCATTTTGGTTTTACATTTTGAAACTATAAAATATAATTTTTACTCCTTTCTAATACTATCGATTGAAAGTAGTAATCTCATATCGTTATCCGCCTCTCACAGGCCACTGCTGGACATTGGCCTCTCCCATTGTTGACCACTTTGATCGATTTAATTTTAATCTTAGATACTTGTTATTATTGTGACAAAAAGATTCACTTATTCCACACTAAACAATTAAGCGACAATTTCAAAATTGGATTCGAAGATCGATTTATCTAAATCTAAATAGATCAATTTCGTGCATACTATCAAACATTTTATCATCCATCTTTACACATATAATTTTACTAATAATAACTCGACTATGGGATTTCTAGGACTTTCAGCTTCATTGTATGCCTTTATTTATAGTCGTGAACATGTGACGTAGATTCCTTAAATGCTCCCAACTCAAATGAATCTCATTATCAGTTTCTTCATGGAAGTTGTTTCTGACCATTGATGTTAACGAGCATAATAATAATCATTGGAATAGCCTTACTTTGTAATTTCATTAGTGAACTAATAAACAAACATCATATTAATTTTTTGAAATATTTAGCATATGTGGTTGTAGATAATAATAATTATAATAATCCTGATGTTCGTATTTGATACTCATGACTAAATATTAAATCATTTCATTAATTTAGTATATTATTTTAACTTAATAAATTTTCCATACAAAAATAATATTACAAAGTATCAAACTCGTGGAGTTGCACGCGCGCAGAGCGGTATACGCTCATAAAAGTGGTTGTGCGTATGTGTGCGTGAGCGGAGCAGCGAGCGGCACATCCTCCCTCTGGGATGACCCGATTTGGACTGAATCGGCAAGCGTCGCGCGCGTGGCTTTATAGTCACTTTTAAAAAAATCGTATAAAATAACAGGCATAGAATATTAATAAAATAATAATTAAGTGCACTTAAGAAAGACTTCTTTTACATTTACACAAAATTTCAACTAAAAGAAACAGTGTTTTCTACTAGAAAAACACTGTTGAAAAGTGTGAATTGAGCTCATTTTGAGAAATTATTTTGGGCAATTTAATAACACATTTTTGAAAGTTTTTTTGTCTAGTGCACTAATAGACCATATAAGCTATTGTATAAACATATATTTTAAACATATGTATGTAATGCAATTGATATTAAGACTTTCGAAATTGACTCTGACTCGCATTTTTGCGAATCGGCTTACGGGAGATCTTTGATAAACAAAAATATACTAGTAAATGTTGTATTTTATCTAGCCTACGCACTGCTTGAAGACTTTATCTATATAAAAAACTATATTCCTTATTTAAAAAAAATCGTTTTCTATGATAATAGCTCGCCCGAAAATACCAGTTTCGCCGCAAATACGTCGAATTCTGTATGCGCGCTCTTAATGATAAAATATGAAAATTATAAAAACACGTAGGTACCTCATCAACTAAATTCTTCGTCTATTGAAATCAAAAGTGATGATTATGGCTGAATTAATAAATGCGCAAGATAATGGACTAATTCATTGATGCTTTTGTTTTTTTCTGTTATCTGCCTTCTGGGTCTTGGGGAATGTGTTCAAACCCCATTCATAACAGAATGTGGTGATGTACCTACACAAATTATTACATCGGTAATCGGTATTAATTTGGTTGGAACTGTTTTATTTAAACACTAAGTAAATAACAAGATTTACATTATTCCAACACTTTAGTTGTAGGAGATCTTGTTAGACCATAGAAGACTAAACGTATGTTCAACGAAGACTAAACGTAGCAGAAATAGGTAAATAAGAGCAAAGGCATCTAGATATCGTCTGTTCAA
The DNA here is from genome assembly GCA_031163375.1 of Conogethes punctiferalis. Taxonomy (NCBI): domain Eukaryota; kingdom Metazoa; phylum Arthropoda; class Insecta; order Lepidoptera; family Crambidae; genus Conogethes; species Conogethes punctiferalis. The sequence goes on along the minus strand of CM062082.1, from coordinate 12,000,999 downwards.
TCCTGCTTTGTAAATTGCAAAATTAACATAACTTCCAAATTATGAATCTAAAACTATTTGTTACTCCAATAGATGTTTAAAGACTTATGGACTATGTAATCTTTCGCTCATACTATGTATATTATGTATATAAATGTGTGTACAAGTAAGTTTATCAGTTGTCTAGTACCTATAGTACAAGCTTCGGCTTTGAGGCTAGATAGCGATGTGTGGCCCAGCGTGGCATGTCTTGGGTTATTTATTTATCGTTATGCTCATCCTACATCTACCTCCACACTATCCCGAATCGGTATCACACTACCTCGAATACCAGAACCAAACACGCAATCGAATCAACGCGGAACCCTGGGATGAGACGTTGAGGCATAAGTATAACGCATATAAAAACACAGGGAGGGTTTCCATAACCGCAAAATTAAATTTCAGTACGCTAATTTCGTTCGTTCCATAGGCGTAAATAAACTTTGGCTATTAACACGTCAAAATTGTTGTTTAACAAGAGGGGAGCATTGAATGGAGATTAAACAAGACGATACGGGAGCCGGCCTCTTCGATGACTTTATGGAATTAGTTTGGGGAAAGTAACTTTCCTGTAGTACCGTGAACGGAAACCTGAACGTTATGCTGCTATAAAATCAACCTTATTCCCAAGCAATATAGCCTCAACATAGGTCGAATTGTTACGACTAATCTTCCGCACACTGTATGTTCGGCCGGCGGAGAATTGCGATATACATACTTACCTTTGACTCGTATTTCTTACAAAGTAACTACATTTTTGTCTATAAACAGGTCGTAATTACTTTACAAAGTAACCTTTAAACGAAGCCTGTATTCTAAATTTGCAAAGCACTAGGTACTTAGCAAACATAGAGATCATTCTGTATTTTCAACAGAACAGCTTTATGTTCGCTACATATTATCTACATCGTTCATTTAGTAATACGAGTGGCATGCCGAATGATGCTCAAAACTTTCCCAAAAAGGGATCACAAAATCTGATATATATAGGTAGTAGGTACACCTCCGTGTATATAGGTATCAGAATATAAAGGAACAGGTTGTACTAGCAAAGGAAAACAAAACACGTTTTCCTGGCTGAGCAGACCTAATTACGAGTGGACATAGGGTTTCTTCTATCAAAGTCTGTCATTGGCCGATTGTAGGCGACTAAAAACCGCCCTCAGCTGCTCTAATTTAAATTTTAAAAGGTAGGGCAAAATATAATATTTTAACCAGAATCAGATAATACAGATGCTTATGATGATGATGCAAGTCACGAAGGACTAACTATCTATCTATATGCCACGGCGGGCCACACAGCGCCATCTGGTCCCAAACTAAGCCGAAGCGTGTACCTACCCTGGGTACTAGACTACTAGAAATAGCCATAAACATAGATTCTTTACAGTCGATGAGACCTTCATGTTCATTACCAACTGTATTTTAATCGAACGGGAAATAGAATGTCTTATACAATCTCTAACGTGTCGAAACGTTAAACTTATTAACACAATTAGTATTTCATTAAATGTTGTAAAGCTGAAAATGGGATATAAAAGAGCTAATTATATAGGAACCCGCAGCAGCGGTTCATTCCTTATGCATTCAGCTTGCCTTAATGCCTTCATTACCAGTTTAAAGTATTAAGCAAACTCGGTCTGCGTCGCCTCACCAAGATTTGTATAAGTGGTTTCCTCCGTTAAGACTTGATTTCCAAACATTCTAACAAAGGAACAGCACTCTAAGTACGAGTTGATCTGGATAACGCAATATGGACTGGTCGCATGGCGGCCAACCTCCTTGTTGTAGTTTTTTCTTTTTTATATATGACTAGCTGTGCCCGCGACTTCGTCTTCTTTTGTTTCTTGGCTTTTTTCCTGTGTGTTTTTCTCCATATCTCGTGCTTAAGTTTATTTCTGTGTTATTTTTGTGTTCTATTTTATTTTTATATCTACTATACCTAATTAATCAATTTACTTTGAATCCGCTTTTCTTTCTCACTTTTCCTATTCTATCTGTAATAAAAGGCATGGCCTTACACAGTTCGTTACTTTAATCACTCACACTTGTATTCACAAACAATATTTGTCTATAAAAACTAACAACACTATGCGAAGTAAGGCATTACAATGGCGACCGACATTCAAATGTCTATGAATAGGTTTTTGGGTAGGTACCTGTGCGTCCGCGCAACGCTTAGTAACGTTTGTGAATACGGGTGTCAGAAATGTTGAATGCTGTAACTCGAAATGGAACTCTAATAAGTAGATGTGCGTGTTTGTGATGTCTCTTTTCAGTACCGTGTAAATTACCTCTATCAGAAAGCAAAGCGTTCCTAGTTAATACCAAATTGTTTTTTTGTGAATTTACTTCTCAATGATCTTGTAGGTACATCCAAAGCAAAAATGTTCCCATAGTGTAGTAATGTACCTCTAGTATCCAAATCCAATCTCTACAAACCTCCGGAAATATTCGCAAAACAATTTCCCTTCAATAATGGGACAACGAGAGGCCATAACAACTCTTTGTTTGCAGGTACGTTAGGAAATCCGATACGTATTTCGGCAATTTCGTGTACCATGAAACTATCCTCCGCCTGATTAGTGGGACATTGGAAATAAGTAACTCGCGAAATGAACTATCTTGTTGATACATCATTGGTGCCGAGATGACGAGTAGTCCGGTAGCCAACTGATTGAACCTTTACCTAAGAACTTTTTGTCATTTTTAATCAAATTTGTACATACTTTACTTCGTTTATTTTGTAGCATTATACTTAAACAAAAAATAACAAAATGAACGTCTTTGCAAACAACAAAACTTAATCCAAATAAACCAGTCATTGTTAAAAATTTGCACTACTTATAAATGTACATACAAGAACAAACGAAGATCAGCCTGCGAACATAAAACGCAACGTTAAAATAGTTTCATTATACGTGGTCGCTAGTTGTCACAACTCTTCTGTAGAGTAAGTTTCCTTTTCGCATCCTTGTTTACCAAATTTCTAATACTAAAAAAACGAAGTATGGGTGTTTATTGTCGATGTGTTCTGTGTTCGTCAAAATACCAAAAGAAAGCTTCATTTCTGGTGCCTGAAAGTGTCATTTACCATTTTTTACCATTCGAATACCTACATATATGTGCTCCAAGCATAAATACATTTAATTTCTTACAAGTAGGTTCTCATCACTCATTTTTCAAACAAATTACGGACATGATAACTATTATTTCTTACCTCCCCGTATGTATGGTGTTTCGGTTAATTTGTGTGTTAACTTTAATGGTACCTCACGACAGGGGCAACCAGCCTAACAAAGGGGGAGTTTTTCGTACCCTAGAACAGCAATTGGGAAGTGTTAATGGCCTGGTATTAGATCCATGCTTATGAGTTTCATTAGTACTGGAGCCGCGAACGATCCACGTAAGTACGTGCCTTTATTAAAAGCGACGTGATTGCTTTAGAAATTACCTTGATAAACGCAAGGTAAGGCACTCCATTCGTTTTGTGTTCGTGTCACACCAATATTTCATGGTACCTGTGTAAGTACTTAAATGGTGAACATTTGGCCTGTCTTCTTTGTATGTTCGTAAAATAAGAGGTGCGAGGTAAGGCTTGTCATATTTCATTAGTAATTTTGCAATTTATGTAACACTAGCTTTCCGCCCGCGACTTCGTCCGCGTAAAGTTTTTTTTTCCAAAATAAAATTGTGCCTATGTTACTCGTGGATAAAGTAGCTTTCGAATGGTGAAAGAATTTTTAAAAACGGTCCAGTAGTTTTTGAGCCTATTCATTACAACCAAACAAACAAAGTTTTCCTCTTTATAATATTAGTGTAGATACGTAAATTAGGAATGGTTAGATATTTGAACTACTTTAATACAAGAAATCTTTAATAAATTAATAATAAAACAACCCCAAGACATGCCACGCTGCCATAAATTAGATAAACTTTGAATTTCTAAAGATAAGTTCTTTTTTGAAGTGTATACCTCCATATCCTATATAAAATATAATATCAGTTTAAGAATTTAGTATTTTAACTGGTATTCATCAGCCAATCTTGTATTAAAGTGTATGAGCTATAAAATTGTACCAAAATTTTTAAAATAATATTTACATAGTTTTCCACACCATTTTGTAGAAGAACTAAATGGTGTGGAAAACTATGTAAATAGAAGCGATAACTATAATACAATCCTACCGGTATCTAATATCTATAGTATGTAACTATATTAAGTAAGATCAGGTAGGTAATCTATAAGTAAGATACAATCGTCTAAACCACGGGTCTAAACCTTATTGATAAAAATCATACTCGTAGTTACTTACATAGGTAGCTACGAGTATTATACTCGTAGTATTCCGCACGCTTAGTGGATAAGTGCACAAAAGTATGACTCTGAGGTATTATTTAGTACTGCCTATAAAATGAAACCTATCAAAAAGTTCCATGAATAATTCAGTGCCGTCGCGTGATCTTTGTTAGTTACGGTCCGGCCCAGCGGTGTTTAAAAAACTGCAGTAAAAACATGATTTAGATGTATAATAACCGACTCTTCTGTTCCGTGTTGTCACATAATTAGTTAGAAAAACAATAATTTACTGGAATTTAATGTGCTCGAACAAAGTACTTGGCTTTTTTGATGTTCATTCTTGTTATATTTCTTTAACTTAACTTTCAGATCTGATTGTTAAGATTGAGATTTTATTTCAATGTGTTTTTCTGTGTAATATGTAACGTAAAATTATCGAGCATTCGTTCTTACAATATTCCGAAAAATATGAAAAAGCTCTGTCAGCTAATTGGCGATTTTCCACAAGTGTTACCATATAAAAAGTTATGTCAGCGGCGTAACGTGTGAAAAGTGACTACGAAGTAACTTGGTTTTCTTTGCGCTCTTGTAATTTATGTATGACGGCGCAAATGCCAATTTATTGCTGAGTAATGGCACCGTTTGCAGATCTGCAAATGGGCTAGTCGAATACGAAGAGAAATGGTTCGAGACGTGGCCCGCTAAATGTATTTATAATTTATTTATCGGGCATGTTACAAATCCGAATTGTTATCGCAAGAATTGCTCCGCTCTACACTGGCCCAAGAGAGGCTTGCATTTGAATAATGACCGAAAGGGAGTGCTAACGGCCTTTGTTTGTTCGCTCCAAAGCTTTTTAATTTAGGCGCGAGCCTCGTGGTTGGTCGACCGGGAAGCATTTTGGATTCCAATAGCCACTGAAAGTGGTATGCGAAGTATGCGCGGAAGAGTCCTCTCGCCTTCGGAGTAATGAATGGAATTGAACATCGCGAACCTGTTCAGTTTCTATTCCCAATTTGAATACATAAATGTTTAAGTGTGGTAAGTAACTGGAACGGGCCCCAGTCCTAGTGTTATTAAAGAAGAAACTTTAATTTTGCTTTCAGGGCTCACCTCATTGGTTTATCTACGATTAAAATACGCATTTTTTTAAAGGAATGATTGTATATAAATAAATAATAATAAATAAAAGTAAACTATACCATAACTTCTATAGGAAGCCTAAAAGTTACACTATTATAGTTCTATATTGGAAAATACACTTGCTTATCACTTTAAAAACATGAAACTGATTATCAACGTAAGTATTTTTCGTATAGAAAAACCGCATGTAAAAATGTTTCTGTATCCCCAAAAGCTTTATTCTCTAAGACCGATCCTTTTTTGTTGATGAATTTAGCCAGAATGTTTGTGTTGTCTTCGTTAATTCCGGTTTCCATAACAAAAGTGATTAAGCGCTACTTACTTGGGAGTTGGATCAATGTATATCATGTTATCTGATATGTGGTTGATATATTACTAAGCCAACTAATTGTAAGGGCGTCGATAATAAAATTAGATTATAGTTTACCGAAGGGATGTGGGGAGTTCTAAGTAATATACGGAGTTTGTGTTGGGTTTGACATTCTCAGCACTCGCCTTGTGATTTATAACGCCTACTACATGACTCGAACAATATTGTCATTGTATCATGTCGTTCTTAGGAAAGCTCGCTAGAATAAATAACAAACATAAAGCGTCTTTCGGTTTCGAAGGACGCAACATTTTGGCAATAATACGTAAGATTGTAGTTATATCCTACGTAGCTACACCCTGAAAAACAATTACAGCTGTAAACGTGATTAGTTAAATGGAGATGGGTTTTGGTGAAGGGCAAATAATTTGGTCATAAATTTAATTTAGATGACAAAAATATCGCTAGCGTAGACAAAAGTGATCTTGTCCTTGCAACTTATCCAAAAGTAATTTTCAGGCAATGTTTCGATGAATTAAATTTTGGGCACAAACTCACACATGCACATTATTTTTTATTTCTATTTTTGGTGTTCTTCCATATATTTTTAAAGTTGTACACATAGGTTAGAAGCGAGTCATACCCAGTCATACCCAATACGAGTGTCCGGTACAACTCACTGGTTAGACGTGGCTGTGTATTATAAGTATGGAAATTAAACTATTTATTTATTTGATTTTGTAGAAAAATATACAAATTTTAACGTCCTACAAAATAACTACTTATTATGGCCAAAGAGATTTCGTTATTGTCACCGAACAGTTCAATGATTCTCACTAGTTCCAGTAGATATCTCTCCCATTGAGGTACTTGATGACTTCCCCAAGCGAACTTAGGAAAAAGCCTAAGGGTGTCTCCCGACGGGGATCGTATCTCGGCCTGGGGCGTTGCTAGGAAAGGATACCATAGAAGTGCAGGTATGCGGAGAGAAAATACTTGGAACGTGATCCTAATAGCTCTATAACTTTCACGCCTTGCATGACTCGGTCCCAAGAAATATACGAGTACAATGACGGATGAGATTTGTTTTAGAGTTAAGGTGACTTTGAGGCTACTTTATCTAAAAATCATCATCATCTTGCTACACAAGATGTGAAAAAACATTTTCGGCATGGCATAGCAGTGGCAACTGTCGGTTACCTGCCGTTGTCGCAGCATTGGCATTATCTTTTAAGCTAATATACCGTATGAAAAAAGTACCGTGGACAAGAAAAATTTCTATAGGGGGCTATAACAGTGAAGACTGAGTGAGCAGTGAGTGAGGGATACCTAAGATCAAAGGCAAAGAATGACTCGGTGGACCGTTGACTCACGTAAAACATTGAAAGCTTTTATAATGTCTTTACTAGGATGGTGGGTAAGCAAAAACATTTTAAGAATCGTAAATAAAAAGTAAAAGTTTACTCAAATAAATAGCCCACGCTTGTACTTTGATGTAAATATCGGCCCAAGGCTGTCTACAAATTTTAATGGATAGCCTTAAAGATTCAATCAGAACCATTTAAAACATAATGCCAAAGTAAATAAACAAAATAAAAAAAGATTCGTTTCTAGGTAAATGTATTTGCTTAAGCGGTCCCAGATTACGGACTGTGTTTATCTTGAAGATCCAAAGTCAAGAAGCAATTTATCCGGCAAAATGAAGTTTCAAATTTTAATAGGCGATCCTAATAGCCCACGAAATTTGGTCCTTTGAATCAGTGGTCGATTGCAAATTGCTTTTTCTACCGCATCCCAACCTGAGAACACGAAACCATCATTATAATTGTTAAATGAGTAAGTATGTCAAGAGTCCAGTTTTGGGGTTTTGAAAGCAACCACCCCGAGTTTCTTGCCAGTATCTTTTCGGAAGAATGCATTTCGAACCATAGATTCACATAAAACAATTTTATTATGAAGTGTATATTGTGCTAACTTAAGCAATTCAAGAATGTTTTCATTTTCAGTAGGTATCCCTTTTTATCTGAAATTGTCACGGAAGTTGTAACTGGCATCGGTTAGGTACTCGTAGATCCTTAGAGACCTTAAAAAAAATAATTAGACTTCTTAGATAAATGTTCACGATAAATTGTCAGATAATAACTTAGTAAATGACCTTGATATTTAATAAAAACCTTGATTGAATATTTAGTCAAATAATTAATTCCTCTAAGCCCGATTCATTTCAGAAAACCCGCAGGTGATGTAACAGTTTCCAAAAGCTATTAGTTACAAGTTAGTCAGATAGTTTTGACAGTTCAAAATTTCTATAAGAAAACTATCCTTTCGCTTGCAAAGCTTATTGGAAAACAGATTATTATGTATGGTTTCTAAATTTATAGGCTAGGCTACAGAGTTACATAGTGACCTACACCATGGTTTACAAGTTGATTAAAATAAAAACTAATAACAATCATTCATTCCACTTTTGACGTTGAGTGGGTGTGGGAAATTCCACATGGTTATTTTTTCTTTCATCCTTGATCGATCATAATTATCAAAGCAAAAGTTCATGGCCAATGCCAACTGACATTGTTTTCCTTGGAACGCTTTTAACTGCTGAGAAACCAACCGCAATTAGGTATAAATAAATAAAAAATGTGATAGATAATTCACACCTCAGACCATAAAAATTAATACCATCTAACTTTATACTAAGTTTTTCCTCAAATGATCTCCCAGAACACGTAGGCCGGAGACAATTAAGAAGACTTCATTTCCTAAATTAACCCGACCGGCAATTTATTTCGGAACCTTCGGATCCCCTTTTTTCTACCGGTGAAAATGCATTTAGGCATACCCGCCGCTTGGATCCCCTGCGCTTACGTAGGCTGGCGCCTTAACCATTGCGCCATGGTGGCCGTCAAATTTAACAAATAACAGGAATGTTTCCAGGGTCAAAATAATTACATTATACTTAGTCCGTATTTTAGATTATAAAAATATATTGGACACAAAGATCATCAAAAAAACAAGGCATCAAAATTTAGGAGTCTTTGACGTCACTCAGTGGGGAAATGTCCTACTCTTTGACGTCACGCGTAATTTTAACGGGCTATATATTTCATTCTTGGTCTAATTTAAAAATTAAACAATACATGTCTTTTATTTTTGAACAATCTCAAAAACGAATTAATTACATTTTTTACGCCAACATAGTTAAACAATAAAATAGTTTAACAACGGTCGGTAATTTCGATTGTGTGTTAAGCAATTATCGCACCCGATCCCTTTCATTCACGTGCTCAAAAAAGGCAAACAACTGGCGCTGAACTTATGAAATATCCACTTGAAAGTTCACAGTGCAGTGCAAGGTGCAACACGTTCACTGCCGAAATCCAATTTACTTCCATTGCCCCCCACCTCGTTCATCAATTCAGTGATAGCGCGATCAGAGCTCCTTGCTGACTCGAGTACTTGCTTTACAATAGCCGGACAATGAATCGCTTTTAATCTAACTTTCTTTTCCCTTGGCGTACAAACAGAAAGAATGGCCACACCCACACAAGGAAAACAAGCCTGCTTTAATTAATTAGACAATTTCTTTAGCGCGATTGTGACAAGACTTCGCGCGTACTTTCATCAATATTGTCCTTCGAGTTATTGACCTTGTTGACATGTTTGGCGCTTATCTTGAGTAAAAATAGATTTCGTAAATATTTAATCCTGATTAATTGTTCGACACGTTGTGTTATTAGGTTATTTGCTTTAGACAGTCTTGTAACATAATTGAAGGTTCGGTGTTCTGCGAAATGCGCCAATATCAGTTCCACAATTCGAAGAAATTCTAATAAGCTTGTGTTAACATTTTGGTCCTAGAACCAACACATGAGTTAATTTTGAGACTTTATTTTCTGAATTCAACCGCCCAAAAATCAAAAATCTAGGGCTTAATTAGAGTACCTACCTTAGACAGGATTTTTTAAACCCAGAATATTGTCTCTCTTTATAGCCATCCACTTCATACAAAATAATAGCCTTTTATTCTTCATCTTTATAAAAATCTCCCACGTAGAAAGTCCAGATAACAAGCAGATATATTATGTTGTTCCCAAAAAAGTAAGCCACTTAAATAACAAAATCAGAGAAAAAGAGATTAAGTTTGTAAGATAAAAGACAAACAAGTAAGCGTAGTATACACGCTAGTCGTGCAGGTCGGTTGGCGTAAAGCCTCAAATATTTGTTTCTTTGAGAGCCCTTGCTCTTTGCACAAAAATAGGGTTGGTATTCCAGATTTCCCTTCTGAACAACTTAATAATATTAACCTTTTACAAGCTTCCCTTGTTCCTGGAAAGTGTTTCTTTTGCAACTTCGAAAGTTATGCTAAACATCGCAGAGTTTACCTACTCTTGTACTATAGTTACAACAACATAACTAATGATACATAGATACTTATTTATATACTTATACTTCATTATGAAAAATTTGTTGATTCCATTTATGAACTAGATATCTTAACTTATTAATCTTAATCTTAACTAATATTATAAAGCTGAAGAGTTTGTTTGTTTGTTTGTTTGTTTGTTTGTTTGTTTGTTTGTTTGAACGCGCTAATCTCAGGAACTACTGGTCCGAATTGAAAAATTCTTTTTGTGTTGAATAGACCATTTATCGAGGAAGGCTTTAGGCTATATAACATCACGCTGCAACTATTAGGAGCGAAGAAATAATGGAAAATGTAAAAAAAAACGGGGGAAAAAATAACTATTCCACGCGGACGAAGTCGCGAGCACAGCTAGTTAATATTATAAAGCTGAAGAGTTTGTTTGTTTGAACGCGCTAATCTCAGGAACTACTGGTCCGAATTGAAAAATTCTTTTTGTGTTGAATAGACCATTTGTCGAGGAAGGCTTTAGGCTATATAACATCACGCTGCAACTATTAGGAGCGCAGAAATAATGGAAAATGTAAAAAAAAAAAACGAGGAAAAAATTACTATTCCACGCGGACGAAGTCGCGAGCACAGCTATTTGTTAATAAATGGAATCAACAAATCATCAGCGCTTTATGAGAAACACTTACAAATAATCTTTTATGGATGTGAGGGAGCGACCCATCACCTTTTCGCCCCAAGCCAGGGTGGCTGCCTGCCCAGCGTTAATCCTCCAGGTGTTTGCCCAAAGTGGCGAACAATTTAATAATATATAACTAGCGGGATTTAACGCGCATACCTTTTTTAAAAACCCGACGTTTCGGCCGTGTTACAACGACCGTGGTCACGGGAAGTACTGGTGCAGCGATGTTACTCCGTCTGCGCGGCAGAATATTTTTCTACCCGCACATTTTTGTTTCTCCAACCACCATCACAAATCACACTTTATGCACTTTATATATTATTATATTATGCAACGCGAAAGCTTAAAAGTTATTATGGCGAACAATTGTAGAGGCCTATATCCAACAGTGGACTGCGATAGGTTGCTAATGACAAATCGTCCAATCAGGGACTAGCATTTAGAAGAAGAAACTGGCAAGACAATTGTATCTGGCTATAAACTTATAATATCAACTGTAAACGGTTTGTACGTATCTACCCCAAGTAAAAAATTCCATCTAGCTTTCTAATTAAAACGTCCCATTCTGCAGACCACAAAGAAACCTTAAACGATCTCGTCTCTCTATTTAAAGATATAACTAATTCATTCTGCGGCTACATCGTGAAGTCATGTGAAAGCGCTTGCGTTGGTTCGTTAGAAACTGTTGCGTGCCTTAAAAACAAATGCACTTTGAGTTGGAAAAATTGGATTTATGTTTCGCTGTTTGAACAGAAATAGAGTTCAGTAAATATGTATGGTTTACGGTGCGACGGGCATTCATAAATTGTTAACGAGTTCCCATGCAGCGCTGGCGAGCGTGACAGGCTACGAGGCTATTAGCAACTTAAACTACTGTTTCCACCTAATCAATAAACGCCCCATTCGGAAATTGCTTCATCGGTTCGGCACTGATTTTTCCACGCTCGTGTTCAGTGAGAGTTAGGCGTAGTGTTGTGACTTATGAAAGGTTTGGTAAATTAATTATTGTCAGCTGAAGTATTGGTAAGTAAAATAAAACATTTTATTCTGTTTCCAAATACGTCATAGTTAGATTTTCAATTATATATTTGCTACTATGTTGATAAGTTTAAAAGTTCAAGTAACTCTCTTTGCTCTAGAAATTTGTTGTTTGGGAGTTTGGTGCGGGAGAGCGCAATCATTGTATAAATTATGTAGGTATTTACAGGCCCCTTTTATTTCGTTTTTAAGTAAACATCTCAAGGCTTTTAAACAGTTTCAATATTTTTATATACCTACTGTTAATGTTATTTATTTAGAACTAGGCAGAGTTCAATAATAAATTATACAATCAGTTTGTAATACTTTTAAAATATTCTTAAAGTTAAAGAAGTCGCAAAAATATTTCTTGAGAAAACTTTGAAACGTTCCATCAATTTGTATCATTTGTAATGCAGATATTTCGCTAAGTTTCCCCTGGTAACTAGGTGTTTTGACGACTTAGTACCGAAGTATGCTGAGACAGATTAGATAGGTGGACAGAATAATTTTGTAATCAATCATCATATTATATTTGAACTAACACGTGTTAAATTTGAGGGTCATTCGATTCGATTCGGCAGCTCGATTCGAGCGAAGATTCGCTAAGCCCTACCTCTCTTCTGTACTGCTTTAGAGTGTCATCATCATCATCATCGTACGATGTGCACAGCTCCTGGCTGTGACGGCTGCCGCCGCGCTGAGTCGTAACATTTCTTCCTGTACTGCTTTAGATCGTAATGGAATAGAAAATGTAACCTTTGCCTGTCACACTAGAATGATTACTAAGCTGTCACTATAGAGTAACGTCGGTCAGACACAGGCCATGACAGAAGGTGTCCACAGCTCCTGGCAGTGACGGATGCGGCCGCGCTGAGTAGTAACATTTCTTACTGTACTGCTTAAGAGTGTAATCAAATAGAAAATGTAACCTTATCTACACTAGAATCATTACTAAGCTGTCACTATAGATTAAGGCAGTCAGTACACGGGCCATGACAGACGTACAGGTGTCCATATCTCCGGGCTGTAACGGATGCGGCCGCGCTGAGTCATAACATTTCTTACTGTGTACAGTAAGTACAGTAAGCTGTAGCTTTATAGTGTACTGGAATATAACCTATAGCTTGTATCTATGTCGCAGTCATCTGGTTGAATCTCCTATTCAATTGAATCGCTAGCGCGTTCAATTGAATGGCAGATTCAACCAGATGACTGCGACATCTACACTAGGATGATTACTAAGCTGTCACTATAGAGTAACATCGGTCAGACACAGGCCGTGACAGACGTCCAGGTGTTTACAGTTGCTGGCAGTGACGGATGCGGCGGCGCTTAGTCCTCGCGGCTGAACGTTCCGTCAATGGCGCGTTGTAACAAGCACGCCCGTAACTGCTAGTTTTATTTACCAATACTCTGGAATAGACGAATCGCTTTTGAGTTTCTAAATGAAAAATAAAACGAAATTGTAGATACACAACAAATAGCGTGATATAATCGTTGCGATTCAGTTATTGACTACTATCATTGCTCTAAATGTACCTAATTATGAAAAAGACAATGTCGCTTTCCTATTTAGTTTTATTTTATAGTATGGTGCCAAAGAGAGGCTTAAGTCGCTGCGGCAATTGACAATCCAACCAAATCCATCATTAATTCCCAGTTGCCATCACCATGCTTGCCTTTGTTCTGAATCTAATTAAGTATGAGAATGACGATGGCCCTCTCCTATGTAAGTTTCTGAAATATGGGGCCAAAAAGGGGCTCGGCTGCGGCAAAAAACAATCGATCCAAATCGATCACTAATTGCCAGTAGCCATCGCCATGTACGAATATTCATTCTAATTAAAAGAGCAAATCGCAGACAAAATATTGTTTTGACCATTTTTTTTATTATTTATATTATTTATTCACATCGATTTTAGTTAGTAACATGTGTCGAACTGTCATAATAAACCACCACTTGACAACAAATTATGTCGGAGGTGAACATCGCAATTAGAATGTACAGCGCATGTCATGGCTGTAATAATTACTACGACGAAGAATAATGGGGTTGGCCCATTAGAAGACATTTAAATTACACGTACGTTACTTTACTCGTAGCTTATATTTAACTAAGTAATAGGTATAAACACACCATTTCTGCAAAGTTAAAAATGCAATATCAGCCTTCAGACGTCCACTGCTGGACATAGGCCTCCCTCAATGACAATTACCATTTGGGGGATTTGCCTTAGTCGCCAAGCTGGGCAGGCGGGTTGTCGATCGCAGTGAGTAGTTCCTTGCTCCGCTGACGCTGCTGTCCGCCATCGGCTTGTGGTATTTAGCTGCGTCTTCAATCGTGATGCTTACACCGCCACCAGCCAGAGCCTCGTTTGCTATTCGGCAGGATGCACCACGGGCGGGTGGAAGGTGATAATGTGGTGAAATGATGATAGGTTGCTCACACTACTTAAATTTGTCAAGAAGCGCATTCTAGTAGCGTCAGCGATGTTTTAAACGCTAAACCAGCTCCTCTAACGACAGCCCACAACCGCGAGTCAACAACGAAATTACCTATGCGACATTGTGTCTCGTGACTCGCAAGTCGCGCGATGCATCCTCTGACACTATGAACATTTGCTATGTTGGCTGCCCTAAAATTGATAAATTGTGCGATTGTAATGTGTTACTACTCACACTTTTGTCAAGAAGCGCAATCCAGTAGCGTAAGCGATGTTTTAAACGCTAAACCAACTCCCCTAACGACAGCGCTCGAGCGAGTGAACAACGCAATACGGATGATGACAAGGTATGAAAATGAAGAAAATAATTAGTCCGTCTCGTAGATAATAAAAAAATATAAGACCCGTATTTTTTGTTTTGTCGAAATAACAAGAAAATACTTAGATATAGCGCATTAAAGTTACGGAGTGGGGGCTAACTACGTCACGTTAGAGTATATTTTGTACTCTAACGTGACGTCATGTGACATTTAAAATCAATGTATCTTCGTAAGTTTTTGAACAAGAGGCAAAATAAAAAATACGTATCCAATATTTTTCATTAATCTATCTGATGGACATTAAATTATTTTTTAGTCATCATCCCTATTACTCGCTGCAAATAATGGGACGCGACCATCGTACATGTCTCGCAACTCGCGAGTCGCGCAATGCACACTCCGATACAATGAATATTTGCTATGTTGGCTAAACAGTGCAATAATTATGTGACATCTGCTTCACTACTCACACTAAATTTGTTAAGAAACGCAATCCAGCAGCGTAAGCGATGTTTTAAACGCTAAACAAACTCCCCTACCTAACGACAGCGCTCGAGCAAGTGAACAACGCAATTACTCGCTACGAACAATGGGACGCGCCCAACATTTGTGCCTCGCGATGCACACGCACACTTTATTACTGCTTAATTACCTGGCGCTTACAAAGTTATTAAATACAAAGTGTCTGGAGTGAGTTGCACCCAAAATTCGGATTATCTAGTCATGACAGTGTTTAAGGCGAAGCTTTTTGACATAACAAAGTCCAATCCAATAGGCTATCTTTCTTTTGTCTCATCTCTCCCTTTTGTCTTCACTTCTCTTTATAGTAGCACAACATAGTACCTGACGATAAGCGAAAGAGAGGCCTAAGTCGCTACGGCAACAGACAAGTGACCAAATCGATCATCTGATACCACCGCCATGTGTACCTATTGGATTATTCTGGCTATACACGATCAAACAAAAATAATAGAAACACTACCGAGTCAGCCAGCCAGTCAGCCCGGCGGATAAACCATATCACAAGTTGAGAAGCTAAAGTCTCAGGAAGTCCTATGACACCCAGGGGACGAAATGGGGCGGTGATTTCTATCCTTTCATCACGATCATCAGACCAAAAAACCCTTTCTTTACACTTTTCCTGTTGTAGTGTTTTTTTTATATTTTGTGGATGCTATATTTATTTATAGTTAAAGTTTTTTAGACTTTCATATGCTCTAAGTACCTACAAAATTTTGCGTAGGAAGAGTCGGCGGCCAAAGTAGACAATGCGGAATGCATTGTCTACTCTGGCACACTTAAAGCACAAACGAACATACATGGCGAAGTGGATAGGCCTATGTCCAGCAGTGAACTGCGAAAGGCTGATGATAAATTGCACTAATTAATCTTTTTTATTATTATTACAACTGTGTTAATAAATTAACAGCTATTGTAGCTACCTACCCAATTCACAAGCCCCTGTCTCCTCTAGTTGTGTAAATTCCTTTTAAAGCTACCTAAGCAAGTGTTTCCAATAACATTTTCCCTGCATAAGCAAAAGCGCAGTCCAGTTCAGATTTAGCGCTACGAGGGAGCTACAACGCTATTAACGCAATCAAAACCTTTTCCACCTAACTGCCAATTAGGGGAAGATCGCAAACAATGTCAATTTGCGTTCGCTCGTCGTTTCTGCGGCAATTAAGGCTCTTACAAATCAGCATATTTGCAGTGCGTGTAAGTTTTTTTTTTCTTGCTGTTGGTGGCAAACGAGCGGGTGGCCTCTCATGATCATGATCTTTATTTGCAAAAAATCATAGTTTACGGGATGGTACATAATATAATATAAGAGCACCTATGTTATGTTCAGTCAGTACAAGAAATGACATGCAAATTAAAAACAGCAAATGTCAAACATAAACAACTTAGAACTTTAGTCAAGTCAAAGTCAAAATAATCTTTATTTGTATAAGTTTTTAAAAAAAACACCCACAAATCGTCGAAGCTATTATTTAAATCTGCAATATTAAAAAATTGCTATTCGATTTATTGTCTGATGTTAAACCGTACCAACCGCTCATGGACATCAGCAATGCCAGGGGCACAGACATGCCGCTGCTCTACCGTGAAGAAAGCTCTCTTTAAACCACTTTCAAAGAAGGACAATGTCGTAGCGATCAGGAAATACCTCAGCAGGGAAGCAGTTCCATAGTCTGCAAGTCCGTGTAAGAAATGAACGTTGAAAACGGACCGTTCTGGACAAAATCATTATATCCAGGCAGTGTTTTCATGCACACTTTTACAATTATTCGCTTGTATTTATTTTAGAAAATTATGTAAGGAATAAAATAAAATGAAAAGGCCAGTGAAAATATTTCCTTTGTTCTTGCATATTTTTGTGCGCGGTGGAAATATGAAAGTAAAGGAAAATTAAAAAGGAAAACTTTGGGATTAATTTATAGTAAGCTTAACCGTAAATGACACATATTTCGCTTATTCCAAACATAATTTTAACAGTCATGCACTAAATTGATCATTATTTTATACTCGGTTTTAAATTGTTGTTTTGGTTAGGTAGCATTGCTTTACCATACCCTTTCCCCGAACAATATAGGTTAGCGATTACTTTTCACTTTATTTCTCGGAAAAAACTGACATAGCGGTGGTTCATTCGAAGTGAAGCCAGTACGGGAAAGTACCAATTATTATAAAATATAATAAGTAGGTAGGTATGCCCTGAAAATATTCAGGTACAGGACGTGGGCGAACATGGGCGTTATTTACCATTTTACTGCGTAAGATCAATATGTTATTAATGTATCATAATATTACTTTTAAGTCGTCATACTATAGATTGCGCCATAAAATGGATATTGACCTATTGATGATAAATAATTTTATTCGTACGAATATGCTATTACTTATTTAATCTTTATTGCATTTATGACAAAACATGGCATACTTAAAACCGGCCAAGTGCGAGTCGGACTCTCGCACGTAGGGTTCCGTACCACTATACAACTAAATAAATGTTTTTCTTTACGTTTTATTATATTGGAGTTAATTAAATGAAAAAATTAGGTAATTTGATTTATGACGTTTAAAAAAAACTACTGGCTAGATTTGATTCAAACCAAATATCGTTAGTAGTTTGCACAGTGATACACATGATATATTTTTTTCAGTTTTATCATGCCCATATTTTAGAAGTTACGGGGGGGGGACACTCATTTTACCACTTTGGAAGAGTCTCTCGCGCAAACTATTCAGTTTAGAAAAAAATGATGTTAGTAATCTCAACATTATTTTCAAATACCTATCTATAGATACCCCACACGAATAGGTTTGTTGAAAAAAAAATTTTTCAGTTTCAGTTCCATGTATCGGGAACCCCAAAAATTTTGAATTTTTTTCTGATTTTACTTTAAAATCTTAATGCGGTTAACAGAATACAACTACGTACCAAATTTCAATAATGTAGCTCTTATAGTTTCGGAATAAACTGGCTGTGACATACGGACGGACAGACAGACAGACAGACAGACAGACATGACGAATCTATAAGGGTCCCGTTTTTGCCATTTTGGCCACGGAACCCTAAAAATGCCGTCTGTTACAGTAAATTATTGTGAAAGCCAGTAAACTATTGCCTATAGTAGGAAGGTACCGAAAACGTGGTAATATTGGACCGTGTCCTAAAATTTTCTTCTGGTCTGTAAGAGCCCTTATTTCAGTAGGAGAAGCTACTCTCAGTATAATAGATCACGAAGTCGCGCGTACAAAGTAAACAAAGCACCTTGACGCCGGGGATCTTTATCGGGAAGTACGGCGATGTATGTCGTCGGCAATTCCACTTTAAATTTTTAAACATTCCTGAACGTCGTAACTCAAGTCGAAGTGTCCCGGCCGCTAGACAACCGCAAAGTGGTACATAGCATGTATCTACCATAAAAACTTAGGTAGGTGTAATAGTTTTACACTGTCACTTGGCTATTTCTCCGTAGGGAAACAATACCTACTTACTTAATATCTAGATAGTCATTGCTATTAAATTTTTATTATATCTATAATGTAATTAGCGACCTGCCCTCGCTTCGCTTCGGGTATTTCAGATAAACATTTCATTGGGTTACTGGTGAATACTGTTGATTTAGTATCCCTAATCTTTTGTGCTGCGGAAGTTCTGGTTTCTGCGTCCCGTAACACCGCCCTCATAGGCGCTGGACGAAGGGACCGGAGTTTTTAGTGGGTAGGTATTCCCTGTCTCCTTTCCATCCTGGGGCAGGGTGCCGTCCTCCCATTCTTGAGGGTGGCGTGAGTCCCACATACCCCGCTACTTCCCCCGGGTAGCGGAGATGCGTAAATGCATTTTCCCGACTAAAGAATAAAAAGGATCCCTAATTAAAATGTAGACTATGTTTTCAGGATAATTGTAGCTTTCCAATGGTGAAAGAATTTTTGTAATCAGCATTGTAGTTTTTGAGTTTATTCATTACCAACATACACACACACAAAAATACCAATAAAATTAAAAGATGTGTGGGACATCTTTTAATTTAATCTAGCCTATAGAGTCCCACAGCTAGGAACGTACCTACATAAATAAATAGAATTAGCAAATATGCCCACGTTTGTACAAAAAGAAGTGAAATCCCACCAAAAACATTCTGTAAAAAACTAGCCAAGTCTCGATGGAGCTGCTTGTTCATCTCTAAAAAGTAATGTAGGTAATCTAGAAAAAGTCCTGCCAAGCCTAAGGTTCCTAACTGCGATTTCTTTATTATCATAGTTAATTTTGTGTGACTTGACCGTTGAAGCGTACACAAGTGTCACAAGTGAACAAAACCAGGTGCTCCATTACACCATTGCACTAATCTGTACTAACTTAGTTGCATGAGTAGTTTTGTTAATGTAGTTTTAAAATACCGTTATAAGTAGGTAGGTAGATAATAGTACATACTAGGGCGATGGGTGAGTACGTCATTTGTTTTTCAGAAAGCAATTAGGTATATAAGGCCACTACCAGCTTACTGAGTATTAGCTGTCTGGGGGCTTGTAAAGCTTTGGCTGGCATTTCGCCAGGCACCGCTACTACCTACCTACAGAGAGCTATAAAAGCTCGCTTGTGGCTTCTCTAAACAATTCAGTGTCTGCTTGATAGCAACCGTATTTAAGTAGCACATAATGTATCATTACAGTGACGATCCTTTCGCCCGCTGTTAAGAGTTTTTGAGTTTCGTACTGTTACATGTAGAATTATTATGGACAACCCTCACAGGATAGCTAGTCAGCTGAGGCATAGTCATGCCTCAGCAATTTCTATAGCTCTGTCTAATCCGGCTCAACCAAGCCAATCAAGCTACAACCACCATCTTAAGCACATATCATAAAATCAATTTAAAACACGTGTTATTCGTGTACAAATAGCTCCCAGTTTAGCCTTAGAATGGGCGCGCTTTAATCAGTCTCCACAGCTTGTAGCTAGTTGCTGATTTTCACACCATGAATTATTGTATGGACCTTGCCCGTGGTGCATCCTGCTGAATAACAGACGAAGCACTGGCAACTGTCAAGTGGCGGTATAACTGATACCGTTAAAACCCATTTTTCGTTACAAACTCGTTTTCCCTAGTTAATACTAGTTATTACTTAGGCAAAACTTTGTTAGAACTACTTTTTCAAGGGAGGTAGGGCATAGCGAATCTTCGCTCGAATTGAGCTGCCCGTCCGGGGAAGGACCTCCACCCTATAAAATACCGCAGCCAAATGACCTTCGGGTCGTGTTTCTGCTGGTGAGTAAGGTGTCCGGAGCTCGTGGGGGGTTAGGGTTGGGCCGGCATGGCAGTGGCAACTGACAGGTAACTGCCCAGTTACTTGCCAGTTGTCACAGCGTCTTGGGCCTCTCTTTCGCTTTCCATCAGACGTAGGGAAGCCATTATGTCGGGCCACAATAAAAAAAAACTAGAAATAATCAGTTAAAACTCTATGGGGCAGCGCAGACGACAGAGTTTTTGTGCGATAGAGTCTGCGTCTGAGACATTTAAAAAGAGCGTCCAGGTCCCTACAGCTCTGTCGACAGAATGATCGAAGATGTGCGTCGATGGATAGTCTGTCATCTGCGCTGCCCCTATTACATAAAATAAATCTGTAGAGAGGTCAATTCTGTACATTAAATATATTTTCAAAATAACTATCCGGAGATGATAAGTGATCGATACTGATGGCAAAAATTCAAATAGAAAGATTTTTGTCTGTCTGTATGTTCGATAAAGAAACAAAAACTACTCAACGGATTTTAGCGAAACTTGGCACAATTATTCTTCATACTCCTAGGCAGATTTTAGTATACTTATCATCATGCTACAATCAATAGGAACAGAACAGTGAAGGTAAATGTTGGGTAAACGGGAGAAGTTAGTCCTTTTGTAAGCTACCGTCGCGTGTGCACTGTGCTGCCTTATACACGGAAATAATGTATGACGAATATGTTCCCCTTAAAATTTTATAAAAATTCCTCATCGTAATTCGGAATGTATGTGATCAGCCTAAAATAAAGATCATCGTCCAAGACGATCATCAACAACCCGGGTATCATAATCTACGATTATTGGTCTCTGATCCGTTCCTTCCGAAGGCTCGAGCAAAAGTCCCCTACCGACTTGCCAAACTCGAACAAATCGTTTCATATACTACGTACAGTCCGTCAACTTCGTGCGCGACCATCCCTAGGGGTGACAGACAGTGGCGAGGGCGAGGTAGCACGTCATTCTAGCACGCGGCTACACATGAAAGATACGTCCATGGAAGAAGGCAATTGCAAACGCAAGTTTAAAGATAAAACAGAAACCCTAACTAATGACAAGAAATTGATAGGTAACATAATAGTTCGTCAAAGGCTAAAGTGCTAGCGATGCAATGCCAAGAAAAAATCTAAGCTGTCAAAATGAGTAGTGTCAAATGTCAATGTCGAAAAAGCGCGGGAAACCTCAACTTGAGCGGGCGTCCTATTTTCGGCTTTGATATTTTAAATAATTAATTTGATATATAGGATCAAATTTGTTGCATAGTGTACATATTTAAGTTCATTTATTTATTTTTAGTAGTGGTAGTACTTATCATCATCATCTGGTAAGTTTTTTCATTCATTTTTCGTTCTTCATGAACGACCCTGAAGATCCTGGGGGGACAGTCCCCCAGGTCTTCCACACTGTAACTGTTACCCATAATGGGTCTGAAATGGACACGGAAGGTTCAATAGTTGACACCGATGGGTCTGAAAATGCCAGAAATACTACAAAAAGAAAGCGTTGTTCTGGTAAAAAAATATGTAAGCATTGTAATAAAAAGAAACGAAGGCATCATAAATCCACTTTAATAGCTCCTTTAAATGAGATTGATTGTAATTGCGAATGTTTTTCCGATTCTTCTCAACCCATTTCCAAGAAAATTGAAGTTAATAATTCAGATTGTCCACCTCCCGCTCCGGTGTCTGCTTCTCAGACACCTATTCAAGATCCTTTGGCCCCGAACACTTTGGAATCGAATACTCAGCGCACTCCTGTAGGACGAGCATACTATAGTGCTACTGATGTATCTCCATATGTGGTACATGTGCAGAGGGAGCAAACATCTCCCAATGACAATACATATATTCATCCCATTTCTTTTGGACATTTTCTAAAAAAAAACAACATTAGAAATATAGTAAATGGAAGTGTCAAGCGAATTGGTAGAAACAGGGCAACTCTGTCATTTACAAACTTTGAAGATGCAAATTCATTTATTGTCAATGGTGCTTTGAAGAAGAACAGCTACAAAGCATTTATTCCTACATTTAACACAACTCGTATGGGTGTGATACGAGGTGTACCTAACAGTTGGTCTGATGAAGAACTCATTGAAAATATCACAGTGCCAGTAGGAACAGGGAATGTATTAAAAGTGAGACGATTGAAACGGAAGAATGTAGTGAATGGAAAGAGTGAATTTGTTCCGATAGAAACTGTAGTGTTGACTTTTGACGGGCAAATCTTACCTAAGAGAGTATTTCTATGCTACAATGCTTTGCCAGTTGACCTATATATCTTTCCTACTATCCAATGTTTCCAATGTTGTAGGTATGGGCACATAAAAAGCCAATGCAGGTCGACTCCTAAATGTTATAAATGCGGACAAGGGCACTCAGGAGAAAATTGTTCAGTAGATGAGGAGTTTGTTACATGTTGTATGTGTTCGGGCAATCATTTTGCAACCAGCCGTAAGTGCCCTGAATTCTCGAGGCAAAAGGCAATTAAGGAATCCATGGCAAAGAATTGTGTATCTTACTCTGAAGCTATTAAGCTTCATCCACCAATCACCAAATCTTATGCTGATGTCTTAACTTCCATAGCACCTCAATCTCCAGTTCACCATTCCATTCATTCTCCGTCTAAAAATCATCCCATCAGGACCAATTATAAAAAACAAGTAATTTTGAAAAAAAGCCCTCCTAAACCCCTAAGTAAAGGATATGATCGAGCAGCCCATGAAAATCTAACACACGACTATAACATGCCTTCTCCATCCAATGGATGTGGCTATAGTACTGATTTGCCCCTAACTGATATGTCTGTTAAAGAATTACTGATACACCTTATTAACAAGTTAACTCAATCTTCTTCCGTTTCACCGACCAACGCCGCCATCAATTCCTCCGATTTGTTAGATATTTTAAACATCCAATATGGCCCACGTCCCACTAATAATGCAGTGGAATTGCCGTAGCATTTCTAATAAGAAATGCGACTTAATTTATTTTATTAATAATTATAATCCGTTTGTAGTTGCACTACAAGAAACATGGTTAAAACATGATAGTATTTTTAAAATAAATAGTTATTCATGCGTCAGAGAAGATAGATCTGACAGCTATGCTGGTGTTGCCTTACTTATCAAACATAATGTTCCATTTTATCATATTCCCATTCCTGTGCATAGTCCTGACTTTTCAATTATTGCCGCTAGTATTAATAATATATGTTTTGTTTCCGTTTATATACCCCACCCTTCTTCAGATATTTATGATGAAGTTGAAAATATCATTTCTTCTCTCCCTACTCCTCTACTGATCTTGGGTGATTTTAATGCCCAACATTACTCATGGGGTAGCTCAAATAGCAATTATTATGGATCTAGAATTTTAGATATGTTAGATGTAAATAATTTATGTATATTAAATACTGGTGACCCAACTAGGCGTACTCAGCCTCATGAAGCAATAAGTGCTCCTGACTTGTCTATATGCTCTCCTAGTTTAGCAACTTCTTTAACCTGGCATGTGCATACTTCAACACTAGGCAGTGACCATTTTCCCATAATAATCCGTTTTCCTAACATGGTAATCAATTCATCATCACCTAGTTATTCCCCACGATTAAAATATACACTTAAAAAAGACAGATGGACCTCGTTCAAAGAACAAATTGAACAGGAACTGACATCTTTGCCTACAATTTCTCAGTCTAACCAATCTGAATGTGCCCACGCATTAGCTACACTGTTAATTGAAACCGCAAATAAAACTTTCCCATTAAAAAAATGCGGCCCCAGAAAAATTCCTCTCCCTCCTTGGTGGGATAGTGATTGCTCGTCTGCAATCAAGGCGAGAAAAGCTGCGGAAAAAAAGTACAAAGATATTTCTACAGAGGAAAATTATAACGTATTGGCCGAGTTGATAACAAGCACTAGAAAATTATTCAAAAATAAAAAATGGGAAGGTTGGAAAAAATTCTGCGCTTCTATATCACCAGATATCCCTGCTTCTATTGTTTGGAATAACATAAGGAGATATAGGTCTATTTATAAAGAATCAAAGCCTCCCTTCCTACATAGCTCGATAGCCGAAAAGTTTCTTGATAAGTTAGCGCCATCTTTTGTTCCATTAGATATTATTAAGCCATCTATTTTATGTTTAAATTCTGAAGAACGAGTAGGCTTGAATGCACCTTTTAATCTTAATGAGCTTAAAGGCATTTTATCTTATGTGACCGATTCAGCTCCAGGGTTGGATGGGATCCCATATTCTTTTCTATCCCACTTAAATGATTCTAGTTTGACCTATTTTCTTACTTTAATTAATTCTGTAATGTTATCTGGTGTAATACCGCTTTCTTGGAAATCTCAAGAGGTAATACCCATATTGAAACCAGGTAAGCAACCTTTTGAAGCTTCGTCTTATCGCCCTATAGCCTTATCATCAGTCCTTATAAAGATAGCCGAGCACCTTGTTAAAAACAGGCTAGAATGGTTTATTGAAAGTAACGGATTATTAGCCCCTAGTCAATTCGGTTTCAGAAAGGGTAAAAGTACAATGGATAGTATTGCTATATTTACCACAGATATTCGTATTGCTTTTTCAAAAAATGAAAGTCTCCTCGCTGCTTTTTTGGATATTACTGCCGCTTACGATAATGTCGAGGTATCTATTCTTAAAGATAAACTCGAAAAATTAAATGTTCCTTTAATGCTCTCAAATTTTATAGTCAATTTATTAGCAGAAAGGTATATCAGTGTCAACCTTGAAGACTCGACTACTAAATCTAGAGTATTATGGCGAGGTCTTCCTCAAGGTTCCGTTTTGAGCCCTATCCTTTACAACATATATACTTTCGATTTGGAAGCAAGCCTGAATGGTACTGTTAGAATACTTCAATACGCAGACGATTTACTTTTATATAGTTCTGGCCGATCATTAGAAAATCTAACTTCTTCCCTTGATTCATCCTTAAAATTACTCAAACAATGGTTAGAGAACAATGGTTTAGCTTTGTCAGTTTCTAAGAGTTCTGTTGTCTTATTCACAAGAATGCGCACTCCACCTTCTATTTCTATATGTTATGATAATTCTATTATTCCTCAACAAAACGAAGCTAAGTTCCTAGGAGTATTATTAGATAGTAAACTTACTGGTATTCCCCACTGTTATTATATTGCTGCTAAATGTGAACGTTCTATTAACATTCTTAGATGCCTCACAGGCGTATGGTGGGGATCACACCCTTTTTCTTTAAAATTACTCTACAACGCATTGATAAGGAGTGTTCTAGACTATGGAACCTATCTCTTGGAGCCTTGCAGTGTACTTGCTATGGCCAAATTAGATAAAGTACAATCCAAAGCCTTAAGAATTGTAGCTGGAGCTATGAAAACTAGCCCTATCAATGCTTTACAAGTAGAGTTATGTGATCCACCCTTAAAATTCCGGCGACAATATTTATGCGACCGTTTTCTTTTCCGTGTGTTACAGCATTCTAATCATTTATTACACTTAAAGTTACGAATTCTTTCAGATTATATAGAAAATTCTTCTTATTGGTCTCGCAAAGATATGCCATGCCTTGTAATAAGTTACCGTAAGTTTATTTCTTTAGAAGCACCTACCCATAAATCATCATATCTGCCCATTTTTGCCACAGATTTTAATTCATTGATCCACAAACCTAATGTTAATTTAGATCTCAATATTCCAAATGATAACAAAGCTGATATTCATTTTAATCTTATTTTAGCCAGGGATTTTGAAAACTACCATTGTATATATACCGATGCATCTAAACATAATGGTATAAGCCCTGTAGGTGTGGGCGTGTATCATCATGAGTATGGAATCGTAGAAAAGATTAAACTTCCTCCTGAAACTTCTGTTTTCACTGGTGAATGTTTTGGCATCTTCAAGGCTCTTGAATATGTATTATTGTTTAAACTTTCGAAAGCTCTAATTATCTCAGATTCGAAAAGCGCTCTTCAAGCCCTAGAAAAATTTCCATTTAAATGTAATACTATTAATACAGTTATCTTTGATTGCAAAAAGCTACTATATCAATGCGTAAATAGGGGGTATGAAATATGTTTTATGTGGGTTCCTGGCCATAAAAACATCTATGGTAATGTTAGAGCTGACAAGTTGGCAAACGAAGCTGTTCTTTGTGGAGATTTAACCCCATATAAAAACTTTTGTGAGGACTTAGTCCATTTGGCCAAAGTCTATCTTCATAGGACTTGGGAAGTAAATTGGGATCATACCACTCAATTCAAAGCAAAACACTATAAATTGATTCAAAATGAAATTGCATTAAAGCCGTGGTTCTCTAAAATAAGACTTGGAAAAATTGCCACTACCAGTATCATAAGAATGCGATTGGGTCATGTTTGTTCCCCTGCAAATCTAGCTAGATTTCACATAATTGATAACCCTATGTGCGAGTGTGGCGCGGGGATTGGAGATCTGAACCATATATTTTTTAGTTGTTCTAAATATGATCGATCTTCATTTATAGTGAGTTTAATAACTTTACGTGTTCCTTTCCCTACATCGATTATTTCCATATTATTATTAAAAAATTATGATATTTATAATGCCATATCTGCATTCATTCTAAAAAATGATATTAAATTGTAATTTATGTATTGTATTATCACCATATCGTCATATTACATCCTCACCCAATTTCATAAAACTCCTCACGATTCCATATTTCCAAACTCCTTTGATCCTATCAAAATTCCGTTCCGTCATTTCCAATTTTTTCTCCTTGCAACAGTTTTCCCAAACTTTTATCGCAACTGGCATAAGCACAAGCCGTGCATTGCCATCCAACCACAAAAAAAAAAAAAAAAAAAAATGTCAATGTCATTGTGGTGGTTTGTTGTGGCCTGTCTGTATTGTTGATTTTTGATTGATAAAATACTTTAAAATAAAACTTATAGAACACTTTAAGTTCCGACGATATACTATGGTTATTGCATTTTAGAATAAAGTTGACCCTATATCATATAAGTATTGGAGAACCACATTATCTTGTGTTACCATCGCCATAACCTAACCGGTAACCTTAGTTTATACTCTGGAAGTGGTTAAATTTATGGAATAATCAATATTTGTAGTAATCTGTACTATTGATACCATAGTTTTAACATAGGAAATATATAAATTAATAAAATTTTAGTATTTAAACTCTAATAACAAAACAACAAATTTCCTCTAAAAATCTACATGCTTAGTATTTTTTTAAATGTCCACCTATAATACATAATATCCATGTTCTATAGAGAATCAAGGTGGTTAGTAGCTATTGCAATTACACCACAATGGTTTTAAATCTTAAGGTGTGTCCAATAAATTGGCCATCAAATTGATTGTAAACAATAAATTGAAATCTCACATTTTATATGAGTTCCAATCGCTAAATGTGTGTCTTACCTCTCATTACTTTCTCTATTTGTTTCAGAAACTTAAATGGATATTAAAACAGAAGTTATAGATGACGACTGCCTTAAAGAACCAAATAAACAGGAAACAATTGTACACAATATTTTAGAAAAATGCAGAGAAGAAACTGCATGTAACAAGTTGAAGGTACCATTACATGATTATATTGGAAGGACAGAGCACTATACTGGGTTGCCTCGTTCCCATATACTTACATTACAAGAAATGAAAAAGAATTACAACTCTGGCAAACCATTTGATGTATTGGAGCGCTTGATTATAATAAAAACATTGTTAAAATGTTATACATCAAAGCACTCCCCATTTCCTAGCGTTAGCAACATCTATGACACACTCAAAGTATCCTTAAACTTAACTGATGTATCACACTTCTATTACAAGTTGACTGAAATGGGCTTTGATTATAGAAAAACTAAAACTGGTCACATATTAGCTGAAGATATGAAATTAGCATTTGAAAGATACAATTATCTTAAAAAAATAAGGAAACATAAAAGCTTTAAAACTAATATATATTACCTTGACGAAAGAGTCATAGATAGCTCATTGCAGTTCCCTAAACCAGATTTTAATAAAATAAGTAATACTGAAAATGCCACTCATTTATTTCATGGATATTACATGTACCACATTCTTACAGAGAAGGGATTACAGAATTACTTATTCACCAACAAAAAATGTAAAGACACATACATGATGTGGATCTTTGATGTGTTAATAAAAGTTATGATACCAGGCAGTGTGATTGTCATTGATGATCATCCGTTACATGGTAAGTTACTTGATGAGCCCATGACCAGATATAACTCAAAATCGGATATGATAAATTGGTTGAAAAGAAATAATATCCCCTGTAATATTACCATGCACAAAGCGGAGTTATTTGAACTTATAAGGAAGTTTCAAAAACCACAATTGGATTATGACTTCGATAGATTATTGAAATCTCATGGTTTTGATGTATTGCGTTTACCTTTTGGGTGTAGAAACTTGTCACCTTCAACATTATTATGGCAGGATCTGGCAGCAAAAATGTTTAGTGTGATTAATGAATACACACCGTTGGAATTAGAAGAAAAAATAGTACCAGCTGTTTCAGCTTTACATTGGTCAAGTTGGAAAGAATTAATGGAAAAGATATCTAATTGGGAAGATCAATTTTTTGACCTTAATACAAAAACTGAGGACATTCTGGAGAATATTTGTGCTTTTGATGTTCATAATTCATAAATGTCATATATGAGGGTATTACATAGCTACAGTCATAAAACAGACTTATTACTATATAATAAAATCACTGTACCAGTTTGTACAATAATGATGTAACTGTATAATTCTGACTATCACTACAATATTTATGCTGGCTAGCAATATAGTTTCATAAGAAGTCAGTTTATATTATGTATGTATTATGATAACAAAAAAATCGTTTTTAAGTTCACACTGAAATTTATTTTAGTGTATGATTAATTTTAATTAGCCAGTTAATTAAAGTAAGTGTAGATAGGTACATGATGAAACCAATTATATTAAAAATGAATAAATGTGTACAAAACAATTTGATTTCATATATTTTTTTCTGTTTATTTTGGTTAGGAGAAAAACTAAAAATCCCAAATGTGTTTGTGTGTGATTTGGAAAAGAAAACATTAAGTTATTTTACTAGGAAAACGTAGTTGTCTTATAGATTGTACTTAGTACGTCTACTTAAAATTACCCCGTTTTATTTTGATACTAGCTGTGCCAGCGGCGTCGCCCGCGTGGATATCGAGATTCAAAAATAACTGACTTCCATAATAAAATGTGTCTAAATTTTAAGTTGAAAATTTCATTATCCACGTAAATCGCTTCTTTACTAGGTACATGTATATATGGTAGGGCGAGCAACTGGAGAGGCCTATGTCCAGCCGTGGACTCAACTGCAATAGGCTGGTGATGATGATGATGACTAGGTACATAAGTACCTACATATTTGGCCCCCAAATTTATCATGAGAAAGAAAGTTGAGATACTTATTTAATAAATAAGCGATTTACATAATAAAACAATGGTCTTGCCATCATGTTGTCGCATCGCGCCGTCCAAAATGTTAGCTAAATCCGTGCCATGCAAGGAATAATAAATTACTCGAAACTTAGGTAGGTACATAAGTGGAATTGTGGACGTAAGTACAACTTATTTCTGTGGTAATGTTTTAGTAGGTACGTACAGTGGCGTTTAGGAGAAGTGCTGCATTACCGCTCAAAACGTAGTTCAAGAAGGATTTCACAAACACGAAGATGCATAGACTGCATAAATACGCCACAAAGCTTTAGAGTATTTTGGACTTTACCTCTGCTATAATACGAGTATAATGGTAAGTACCTACTTACTTACAGGAAGCATCTGTACCTTT
This sequence comes from Conogethes punctiferalis, assembly GCA_031163375.1. Classification (NCBI taxonomy): domain Eukaryota; kingdom Metazoa; phylum Arthropoda; class Insecta; order Lepidoptera; family Crambidae; genus Conogethes; species Conogethes punctiferalis. Next base: position 11,970,746 of record CM062082.1, on the reverse strand, counting down.
ATTAAGATAAAAAGGTTCAGACTAGGTATAGATTTTTTTTCTAAGTCTTACTACTTAGTCATGATAACCAAGGCGGCCTTTTGATCATCACCTGACTTTTGGGGCAGCGGAAAGGCAGGTAGCTAAGCAACACAGCTAAGGGCGCCCCCTAGTGGGGCTCGTACCTCGGCTTAGGGCGTTGCTGGGAGGGTCCCTACGGATAGGGTTGCAATCACCTAAATTGCCAGCGCCGGATAAGACGCCAAAAATTCCGGACATTTGGGCGAAATATGGTTTTTTCCCCGGACACTTCAGAATTTTTTCATTCCTTTTTATTAATTATTTTGCCGTGATTTCTTCATTGTGGATTTATCTCTTATATAAAAGAATTTGAGTTTAGATTTCAAAATGTGTCCGGATTTCCGGACCGTGAATCGCAATTGAAGGCGTAGCTGACCAGAGACCGCTGATGGGCAGCAGCGTCGCCAGCGTCGGACCGAGAAGCTACGCCCTGCGATCGCCAACCCGCCTGCCCAGCGTGTAGATTATGGGTAAATCCTCTATCATCTAAATAGATGTTTGCCCAAAGTGGTGAACAACTGGAGAGGCCTATGTCCAGCAGTGGACTGCAATAGGCTGATGATGATGATGATATACAACGAAAGTACTCTAGGTAATTATGACCTACGCAGACAAAAATAGTAAAGGTTAGTAGGTAATCGGTAAAGCAAATGGGACATTTTGAATTTTGTGGGTAGGTAGGTACAACTTTACTTACATTGTCGCTCGCCCCTTCGTACGTCATATTACCTTATAATGTTTTCAGCTTTTTTTTATTTACATTGTTACCTACCTGCTGATAATACCTAAGCACTCGAAAATTATAAGCTTGATGTATCGAGACAATAGGTATGCACGAGTACTTACCGACAAGCGTGAGAGAGATGATAAAGTACCAAGGTGAACTATAAAACAAATTTTACTGTTGAATAAAAAAGCAAAATTCGATGTTATCCGTCCTTTAAGGGGACACCCGGATTTGAACCGGGGACCTATCGATCTGCAGTCGATTGCTCTGCCACTGAGCTATATCCCCATGCAGTCTGACGGTGAAAATGGCGTTTTCTCTCGTGGAGTGCATCGATTTTCACGGAAAACGGAATGTCTATGCATTTATGAAGTTCGTAGCTTTGAATTTGTGTGTGCATAGGTAACAATTTTATTGTTACTACTGCCCTCGCTCCGCTTTGGGTCGTGTTACATCATTGACGTTTTAGTAAGGTTCCCCAATCTTTTCTAGAGGAATGGAGCTTTTCAATCTTGAAGTACCTACCTAATTTATGCATCGGCACAGTACCTAGTTTTTGAATTTATATAATACAAATCTTTTCTCTTTTTAATATTAATAGGTGTAGATAAATATTTCTTAAACCGCGGATGATTCCGATTCGAAACAATATCTTATAGCGGGGGATGAGGCCGCTACATTACTAAGTAGGTAGGTATGTCGTGTTGTCTATCTTTCACATTTATCCATAGGTACATTATGTACCTGCAGGTACATAATCCAACACATTATAATAAATTTTTAGGCATCTAATAAAACTTAAGGTATGATTTTAGCTCTAGGTTAAAGTAAGTTAAATAACATAATCTACTTACACCTACTCGGGGTTATTCATCATCGGCCGATTGCAATCCACTGCGTACATAGGCCTCTTCAGTTGTTTACCATTTAGGGCAAACATCTGGAGGATATACTCCCATACCCATAATCGTCAGGTGGGTTGGCGATCGCAGGACGTAGATTCTCGCTCTAGTGACGCTGCTTCCCGTCATCGGCCTGTGGTAGGTATTTAGCTACGCAATTGTGACGGTATAATCGCTACCAGTCGGTTGCCAGCGCTTCGTTTGTTATTCGCAGGATGTACCACGAGCAGGGGAGGTTGGCTTGGAGCGAAAAAATGATAGGTCGCTCCCTTACGTCCCACTGATAATGAAATATTAGTAATTAACATACCTACTCCAAGTTATTATTAGATGATATATTATGAGGCTAATGCCACCGACTAAGTAAAATATACATAGGTAATTATCTGACCCAAGTATTTATAAACCTATCTATCTACATTAGAGCGTTATGGAAAGTATCGCATGGGTGGGTACTTAAATAGGTAGAAGCGAAATGTTGCCTAAATTCTAAGTTTACGAAATTGCCGTCACTATTTCGTTGAAACATCGTCTTTTATATGACTCATGCCTGCATGTTCAATATTGGATATGGCATAACATAAGTGTAAGCAGCCACGTCAACTCCTACATGTTTATGTTATTGGATAAAAGTTCCAACAAAAGTCTTGGAAGACATTCATAAACTGAAGTTTATAAGCCATGGATGACATGCGATGCGATATTTTCATTCGCAGTCACGCGAAGGGGCAAACGTTGTCTGGAACACCATCCATTTGTCACCTACACCTGGTTAACTCCAATGTCACCACAACTTGCCTAATGCGATTTTCACTTTTTAGTTTTCCTAGGCAATCAACTAACATTATTTACATTTTCTACTGTTGTAGAAAATCTGCATGACTTACGTACCTACGTCTGTTTTATTTGGAGGCTTTTTTTTATAAGAGTCCTTTCAGGGCTCTTTTTCTTTGTTTCCTCTGTGTAGGGTGACAGAGATTTTATCTCCAATTAAAACGCTAGAAATTATTTCTAGCATTTTAATTGGCTAGTGGCCTGTCAGTGACCTGTCAGTCACTATTTTCTTAACGCGAATGAACTATACTTAGGTAGACTTTTATTTTATTTACACATTTTTATTTTTATTTGATTTTTAGTGATACCATTTAACCTAACTTTTTGTTTCAGTCGATAATGTTATAGGTTTTAATAAATTGATTTTTAGGCAATTATGTAGGGCCTAATTGGAGTTTGTCATTATCAGCTTATGACTGATTCTTTTTATTATAGTGACACTGCATAATGACCTTTCCTACCTACTTATGTAGTAAATATTTAACAACTTAGTTAGGTATGACATATAGGTAGGTAGGTATATTACTGCGCTAACTTATGAAATATTATTTAGGTACTGTGTTATTATACTAGAAATATTAACTAAGGTAGGTAGGTATTAGGTATTTGTTTCTGCATGACTCTGACAAACCCAATTCCTAAATGAGTATGACCCAATTCCTAAATGAGATACCTATAAAAAGAAAACATCCAAATTGTGACTTCGAGCCTTTGAAACATTTTATAATCTCTTTATCCAATAAGCCACGAAGCCAATTTTCGAATAAAGAGTGAGCAGTTAAATCCCAAGGTGAAAACACGTCCGCGTCTCTACCGCGTTAAGCCACGTACTTTTCATGTAAATTTTTAAGCTGTCGGTTTTTTCGAGGATTTCGTCCAGATCCGAATTGCAGAGACAATTTTCGAATAAACTGGGGACGGTCACGCGTCCTCTCAGACTGCATTCTGATAACCAACGTTCGATGCAGTGATTCAAAGCATTGAAAATATTTAGCTTCAACCAGCTGGTTTTAACTAGATAGACACCGAATGCCTTTAGACATACCTACCTATTTAGTAAAATGCCTTAGTCTAAACAAAGGGCTTAGGTACCTACTTAAATGTAGGTACATAAATCAAGATAACCCAATGAACTTCGGGCTTGCGACTTATTGATTTGTCTAATTACCTAACTGGGTAGTGAATCTGGTGGGATTTATTTTGTTCTCATGTTATGTACGACAACTAATATTATCTCAATGAAGACGACCTTGGTAAGATAGATAGTTTATTAGGTACATAGGAATATTAGGTATGTATCTACTAATACTACTTAATAACACCTACTTAATTAACTTCAGCTCACAAGCCAATTCCAGGTAGGTACATTAGAAGACCACTTAAAGGAATAAATTATATTCAAAACACCCCTTTTTGAATCCACGTACCTACCTATATGTAAACATTGATTCAATATATCTAGTAATGTATGATAATAATTAGATCCTTCATAAAATAATGTTTCTACGTCTCACTGAACAAAAATGTTGAATAAATAAAATTAAACTGTTTGTATTGCATAGAATTACCGAGATTAATATTCTAACTTTTCTAATAATACTTTGCTGGGAATTCTCAACGCTAACCATTTCACACAAAGAGGTTGTTCAACAGAAAAAGTTGGCGAATTTGTCTCGCCCGAGGCACACATTATCTCCGCTCATATTACGTTACTTATAAAATAAATGGTTCATATTTAACCAAAGCTGCAATGCTTAGTAGAAACATGTCTATTATTTATATTTTTTGGACTTTCAATGATCTATCATCGTCTGTCTCGTACCTATATATTTAAGTCATCTTTGGATGCACGAGCTTCAAATCAACGGATAGAAGTAATAGCGGTCGATACTGCCAAAATCAGTCAAATATCAGCATAATCACGTTTTCATAGACTCGGTACGTAGATTTGGTAGGTAGAAATATTATTTTTATTTTAATTTATTACTGTCTACAATAAATGTAGCCCTCGCCTCCATAAGTTACACAATTTAAATAGGACTCGGCACTGTAAAAGACGGTGAGTCGTGACCAAATTAGGTAAAAACCGTAGTTAGGTAGGTAGGTACTATTGCACTAAACATGGTCAAGCGATCCTGGTGGACGATCATTGCAGAACCGAAGTCAATAGGAATGACCTGTCCATCCGGGGGATGGACAGGAATTAGGACCTAGTTTTAGGAACCTGATTAGGATAGGGTTGTGTCCAGTCCCTCTGGGCATCCCGACCCCCCTCAGATAGAGCGCTCATAGCGGTTTAGTGGACACCCACTCTCCGCTAGATAAATAAATAAATATAAATAATATAAATTAAAAAAAACTGAACAGGAAATATTGAGTTTTTATCGTACCTACTTACTTGATTATTATTTGTGTAGAGCGTAGAGCATAAGGTAAACTTTTAACGACGAGATGGAACGATTTATTGTTATAATATTTCTTGTAGGGTGAGAAAATCCTTTTGAACCCGTTGCTCGTATCTACAGTCGTTATGACATGCTTTTGAAAGGGAGAGGATTTTACTAAACCTCGAAACAAAGCGATGAAAAACCAGTTTTAGCTTTTATCTTGTTTGATTTAGGGGCTTAATTACATTAGGTATGTATCTACCTACGCTTTTTATTTGCGTTATCAAACTGCAAGCAACACATGAAAGGCGGGTAGGGTTGGATTAATCTAACATACGTTCATAATCAGGTGTAGGTAACTACAAATAGTTTTCCTATTTATGTACCTGTACCTACTGTGGTACTTTTTATACCTATTTGTAGTTTTTTCTATGTCAACTCATGTCCAGGTGGAAGTTTAGATAATAACCGAAAAATAATTAACCTGACAAATCGTGGTATCAAAAACATACCTTGATATGTAATTCGTAAAAGGAAACCCTATTTCAAAGTTTAATAATACCTACTCATGCAACTGTGTCGTAAAATAGAAATGTTTACACTTCGAGAAATTAAAATCAAACCGGATCGCCGTTCATTTCTCTCACTTTGAATTATTATGCTAACTCCATCATAGCTTCCATTGTGAAGATGCATTTTCCCGTCGAAGGCACTCGGAGGACATTGCTTTTCTTTACGGTAAAATAACTACGGTACAAATTTTATAATAGATGCAAATTCGTGTGACTGAAGCTTTTGCCTTTTAGGTCCTGACATCATGGGCTATTGGACAAGGAAAACCGGCTGGGGATAAAACTCGTAAGGATTTTTATTTTTGCTTTATATTTTTAATGTTTGAAATATTATCGTTAAAGTTTTTTGGTCAATCCAAAGAGTATCTACGGACAATAAAATGCAGACTCAAGACTATGTCAAATTTCTCAGACATGACTGTGTGTGTAGTAAATTCGACGATTTACCTACTTATTTTCTTTTAAAAATCCAAGAATATTTCTTTCTTTAAAAAATGCTTGCCCTAACACAATCGCAACACCGCCTTTTCAGTAGTTCACTTTCAGTGAGAGTTGAATGTCAATCGTAATAAAGCTTTGATTAAGCTTGCTAACAATTTATTTTTTCAGTAAATTTAAGAATAGGTTTTGACCTTACACAAGGCAAAAATGGTGCTCCAGCTCTAAGAATTCGTGACTTTGAAGGTAAGAAAATATACATTTTTGATTCATTAGCCTATCGCAGTCCACTGCTGGACATAGGCCTTTCCAGTAGTGCGCCACTTAAGGCAAACATCTGGAAGATATACCCATTATCGCCACGCTTGGCAGGCGGGTTGGCGATCGCAGGGCGTAGCTTTACGCTCTGGTGACGCTGCTGCCCGTCAACGGGCTGTGGTATTTAGCTACCTACGCCTTTAATTGTTAGAGTTATACCGCCACCAGTCGGTTGCCAGCGCCTCGTTTGTTATTCGCCAGGATGCACCACGAGCAGGCGAGGTTGGCTTGCAGCGAAAAGACCGTCGCTCCCTTACATCCTAAATTTTTGATAGATACGTAAGTTTTTATGTTCATCTTTACCATTTCAAATGGGTTTTTATCGACATTAAGATTGTCTCACGTTATAGATTCAGCAGAAAGTGGAAGGTATCCAAGGGCAGCAGACGAGGAAAAAGACGCAGATAAGGTAAAGCCAGCTATAAGGGCTGACTCGTTCAGTGACAGCAAAGAAGAGAAAACTCGCCATGAGGATTCTAGCAAGGAGGCCAGGCAGTCCAGTGAGTCTGAAGATGGAGGTTACGGTAATATCCCAACTGTTTTTTTTATACAACTTTCAGTCGCTTGATGGAAAGCGACAAAGCAGCTACGGAGAAAACAAATCAATCACTCGTCATCTCATTCAATCGTTCTCGGTCAAACATCCGTTGCCACTGCAATGCTGGTCTGTAAGATTATTCTGGCTATACATAGACTGATCCATTAACTTGACTAACACTTTTTTTGTATGCGAGAGGCGGCAGACGTGCATGTGTGATGCCTGATCACCTGATGGTAAGCAGTCGACACCGCCCATGGACACTCACAACACTAATCGAGTTTAGGGTCGCTGCCGGCCTTTTATATATGAATAGGTACGCTCGTTTCTTGAAGGTTCTTAAGTAGTAGCGTCATATTAATATAAGTTCATTTACTGTCTATGAGTGGCGTAGTACCTGGTACATGATGTGCGTGATGTATGAAAAACTGACTCAACTAAAGAAACTGAGCTAGGCTCACTTAAGTTTCTATCTGGCATCAAACGCCCCCCCAATCTCTTTCTTCTGGTATGTTCTTGGTTTATGTCTGAATCCTTAAAAAAAAACATTATAAAATGCATTCCTATTATCATCACATGCATATACTATCTTGAAGATTTTTAATAATAAGACCCACATTCCAATTTTTCCAGATTCCAATGCCAACTACCGACAAAAAAGTACAAAAGGGCTAAATGCCGAAGAATATGAGCCTGAAGGTAAATTTATCCATTGCGATTATTAGAGCGCATTTCTTCCTCGTCATTTTTAACGTTTATCTAACACAAGACATGCCACGCTGAGGCGCCATCTGGTCCCAAATTGAGCCGAAGCTTGTATTATGGGTAGTTGACAACGTCCGATAAACTTACTTATTATTTTTTTAAATAAAACTGGTAGGTAGATTAAACCTTTCTAACACAGAGAATATATTTAAATATTGACACACAACTGTGCGAGGATCGAATCCACTATGTCAGTCAGAGGTAGCGTTCGCTACCGCTGAATCAATCTAGTCGTAAATTTATGAGCAAAATAACTACCTTTTGCTCATAAATTTGTAATGTCGGTATCTATTGTAAGTACCTACCTATAAATTTGCAGATAACGTCAAGTTACATGGAAGATACAATGAAGAAGAGGCATCAGATCAGGAAGGTCAGAATACTATTATGTTCTATGACTATGACGCCGAGCAAAAAACTAACTTTCATCACAGGCTTGATTTTTAATTTTTATTTTGGTTGTACCCCAAAGAAGGCACAGTCTATTTCTCAATTACCTACCCACACTTTCTAAATTTACAGAACGACGATACAGACGCAGACGTCAGGTCGATTATGAATCTGGAAAAAGGAAAAGTAAGTAAGTATTCAGTTCATTCAGTCCAAAAAGATTAAGAAAATACTTACATATCATTTAATTTCAGAGGAACATGCAAATCTAAACGTTGATCTTAGAACTTGTGTTTACTTGATAAACTAAAAGCGTTGGTAGGTGTACCTACTTACCGAAACGCTACCATTATTAAAAGACTTCTAAAATAAAATTCGTGTTTCCAGGTAAGAAAGTCCGGTAGAAAACAACGCGTAACCAGAGCGTAGCGGGATCTAAAATTCAGAAATACTGAATTCCGAAATATAAAATTAAGGAATATTTCAGCGTTCGTTTTATTTCGGAAACAAATTTCACCTTGACATTTTATACATTTTAATAAGTGTTTGATTGTACGAAATATGTACTTAGATGTAATTGAAATTTTACTTTTTCAAGTTATTCGTCATTTTCCAATTTTGGTGAAAATATACCTACGACAAAAACAAGAACGAAACTTTTCGTTACCTAAAACACAGCCCAGGGGATTTGAACCTGTAAAAGTAATAGTAGGTACGTATTAGATGTAAAAAGAGGAAAACTAAGTAGTAGATATGCATTTAGAAGTTATTTAGAACCAGATACGGTAGGGATTATTGCGTTTTAAAAATGTAAAATATTTACTTTTATAAATATTTTGTTGGGCAATGGGCAAATTAATTAACCTCATCATTTAATATGGAATCATCTTGTAACATAGGTACTCGTATTTGGCAATGGTGTAGGTATTTCTAAATTAATACGATGATAGCCAAGGCGGCCTTGTCATCTTCACCTCTACCTCTCTCCGGCGCCGTTTTGAACCAACGAATTACAGAATGAAGGGAACAGAGTGCAGCCTGCTGAACTTACACACAGAACATGTACCTATATCTACTTTACCATATTATGTTCGGATCGGTAGTGCTGTGGTCGAAATTTCAACCACTGTGTTGAAATTTCGCGGACTTGACTAGTATCACATGACATGGCCAAGTACATATAATGCTCGGAAATACAGTATTTCCACTAAACTTTTCTTAGAACTTGTCCGCCATTTTGAGTATGAAGACGAAAAGATTGCATGGATTTTGTGGTATCTTTCAGGTGGATCTTTTAGAAAAAAAACCGACTAGAAGAGGTACCTAGGTCTTTTATGCATCAAAAACTTTCCAAAATAGAAGACTTGCATAGAAAAACGGTGAAGATAAAATAGGTACTTACCACTATTATAGCGATGATGACAGTACATACAATAAGATAAGTATTCTCCTAATCATCATCATCATCATCAGCCTACTGCAGTCCACTGCTGGACATAGGCCTCTCCAGTTGTTCGCCAACTAGGGCAAACTTCTGGAGGATATACCCATAATCGCCACGCTGGGCAGGCGGGTTGGCAATCGCAGGGCGTAGCCTCTCGCTCCGAAGACGCTGCTGCCCGTCATCGACCTGTGGTATTTAGCTACGCCTTCTATCGTGATGGGTTTACCGCCACCAGTCGGTTTGCCAGAGCCTCGTTTGTTGTTCGGCAGGATGCACCACGGGCAGGTGAGGATGGCTTGGAGCGAAAAGGTGATAGGTCGCTCCCTTACATCCCATTCATCATTACATTTTCCTAATGACCACGGCCTAAACGTCGGGTTTTCGGGGTTTAAAAAGGTAAATCCCGAAAACATAGGGGAGAGTTGGCAAATACCGAGCCCCTAAGGGCCGACGGCCATAACTAAGTTCTGGTTTGAATTACAGTATAATGCTCGCTATTTATAGGAAGGATATTTATTAAGCTACACTTAAGTACTTTTCTAATTTAAAATCATGCAATAATTTAAGATATATTGAGAATTTTGTGAAAAATGGGAAAACGCGATATTAACAAACAGGTCTGAAAATATCGTGCCCCGGTGTTGATAAAACCGTGACCCGGTTGATAAAACCGTGCCAATAATTTTAAATACTTTTTTAAATATTATAAGTACACTATACACAAAAAATGAAGGTATCGTTAGGTGATAGATGTATTAAATAAGAAGTCTAAAAATATTTATTATCAGAATCATCATTTATTTCACTGAAGGCTTCAAGTAACTTAAACATACAATTTTCGCGTACGAAATGGAAGAAATGAATACCATTTTTTTTAATGTTTCCAGAAAAACTTAAAAGTTACTTACTTAATAAACATTTTAGGAACTTCTTTATAAGCGGACTGATGGGTAGTATCAAACAATTTTGATTGAACACAATAAAAATATTAAAAGCCTTAAATACATATAATAACAACGTAGGTTGGCTTTTATGGTTGTCCACTTTACGTTACTTCTGATACATATTTAGTTTGAATCTGTACTTCATTTTCTTTTTAGATATAGATAGATTTCGCTATAAAAATTCTCTTTGGTTACATTTTAGTTGTAAGCAATCAACAACATATAACTTCTTATCTTACTGATAATCACAGAAGTCGTTAATAAAATTGAAATGTAGCTTTCCTTGCCTTAAGGGATTCAGAATCTGCTTCTAACTTTAACTGATCTCTCACAGTAGATTCAGGAACATTAGTTTTGAGCTGCAGTTTTTATTTTGCTTCCATTTCTCACAGCTTCTAAAGCCCCGTTCATATGTATCATCTGGATTCGAGTACCTTTCTTCTTTTTTACGCCAGGATCAGTCATGTGAATCATAAAATTAATCTAGACCTTTCATAATCGAAAATTCCGCGCCTAAGATCGATAATATCGCGCCCTGGGCGCGAAATTGTCAAACTCGACTGATTTGTTTTCTAATATCTAAAATAAGGAGATACCTTGTGATAAGCATTGCAATGATTTGCATATATATTATGCTATATCTTAACTTCAAAATACAACAAAACACAAAACTGTATTGTAATTTAAACAAAACTTACCTCTTAATGAAGATACCACGAAAATAATAGATGAAATTGCAATTTTATTAAGAAGCATGTGTACCGTGTTTGGTTGCTCGGGTGAAACTGGGAGAGGTATCGGGGGGGTAGGCGTCATTAGTACAACCAGGATAATCGTCGTTTAGGTCTTTAATACGTGTAGTTTTTAAAATATGTTAGGGCGCGGAATTATCAACGGCGCGGTAATTGCCAACTCTCCCCTACCTAGTTAATATCTTATGATGAAAGTTTAAAAGCCTTTACCTAGTACAAACAATTTTATTCTGTTCTATGGATTGTAGGTATAAGTACCAGCCTAAATGGCTTCTCGGAATAGCAAAGCAATGCGTCAAATTATTCATCTACTAACGCAATTCCTAATTTAGCAAAAGGCAAACAATAATATGATTTTCTCAGTGTCGGACTGTGTTTAGGTGGTAGCAAGAGGGAGCTATCTAAAACTCCTTCGATTCTAACTCCGTTCGACCGCGTTCATCTGAAATTAATGAATTATTCAGGGCCCGGGATTCCCACTTCGTTCAATTTTAACTTTACTTGGCTTATTTGATTAGGCTCGAGATTTTTCGAGTGCTTTTGCAGGGCATTGATTTTTTGCCGCTTCAAGCTGTGATGTGTAGATAGGTACATCTGTACCTAACCATAATATTAGCTATTGACTTATGTAATGTAACCGAATTCGTATTACTGCTTATGCACTTACATAACATAACATTCTACGTACCTATAATAAAACATTGAAAAAACATTTGGTACTAGGTATAGTAGGATGAAGCCTCAAAAAGACAGTAAAATATTTGCAGTGTTATATAAAAACATTTGCATTAAGATTATTGACTGATTATTCTAGGAATATCAGGAAACGGGCAGTAACGCAGTACCCAGGTACAAATAAAACCTACTACGATCTTCATCTCGAGATGGAGATTGTAGTAGGACTAGGGAAATTCGCCCAAATGACAATTTGTTATTAGGAGAAGCCTATGTCCAGCAGTGGACGTTATGACGATGACAAACAATAAAAAACGGAGCTATCGCCAAAGTCCCAGTTCCAAAGATTCGTTTCGCCTCCACTTTCATAGTGCGAACAGCCAAACTGTGGGCTTCTTGCTACCCAACAAATAGGTATCTACAATCTTCCGATGTTCAAGAAGAGAGTGAACCGCTTTTGTTGGGTTAGCGCGCCCCATCGTAGACTAGGTACTATATCGCCCATTATCAGGAGAATTGCGGCTAAACGCAAAGCCGCAACCCCATCTATAGGTACCTAATATAAAAATGAATCGGTAAATGTGTTAATAAGCGTATAACTCAATAACGTCTGGACCATTTTGGCCAATTCTTTTTTTTAACTAGGTATTCGTTGAACTTCAAGGATGGTTTTTACGGAAAAATTCGAATAATTGCGTACCTAATGAGCAACCGCGGGGCGCAGCTAGTTACGAAAAAAAACATAAACATGCAAAATCTAATGTAAGTAGGTAGTCTGGTGGCCGGTATAACCATCACGATAGAAGGCTTAGAGCTAAAATACTATAGGCCCATGACGAAACCGGAGCGAGGAGCTACGCTGCGATCACCAAATGGGTAAAGCCTCCAGATGTTTGCCCAAAGTAGCGAACAACTGTGAGGCATTTTCTAGCAGTGGAGTGTCATAGAATGATTAATGTGAGTAGGTACCTGTAGGTAATGTATACCTAGTCGGTTTTAGGAAATATCGACTTAAAAATCCTTAGTGCCTCCTGTCCTCTAAAAAGTTTTCCACGTTATTTATTCAAAGCGACACGCCAGAAGGTACAGTTACAATAATAAATCGATTACAAACTTTCGGAATCGCCTGGCAGCCATTGTGGTCGCAATATATTCGGCTTAATAGTGTAATTTTGTTGGCTCCCGGTAATATCTTGCGGCTGCGACCTGACGGACTGACTAGCAGTCGTGAACGTGATAATTGAGAACTGCCACTGGTTTGCAGTACCTAGCCTATTTGCTACTAAGTAGGTATTCAAATAAAATCAAATCAATAAATTCAAAATAAACGTTAATGTTATAATACTTAGGATTCATTACAAAAAAAACCGGCCAAGGGCGAGTCGGACTCACGCACGAAGGGTTACGTACCAATATCGGGTAAAATACTCGATCTATTTTGTTTAAAGACAGTTATTTAACTAACCAATGTCGGAAAAATATACTTAGATAAGTAGACTAAATTATACTTCGACTCAAGTACCTGAGTGGTACTGGTATCAACACATTACACATTGATAATGTAAATTAGAAAGGAACTTAAAACCCAAGACATGGCATGCTGAGCCACACAGCGCCGTCTAGTACCAAACTAAGCCGAAGCTATGGGTTACCATAGCTTCGGCTAGTACTACATACTAGACAACTGATAAACTTACTCGAGAATTTTTTTTTGTAAATAACATAGCAAACACCCAGATCAATACAAACAGACATATTCAATGTCCATGTACAAAATAATATAGGTATGTGTACTGTGCGGGGATTGAACCCGCGACCACTGAACCAAATCAATCTTCTAACGTCCGCGGCGAAGTAACGACAACAGTAACTTGGAAGGCATATGCCTAGAGCTGTTTAAACAGTAGAGCGTCGATTATCTGAACGTCGATATTTGAGATTACATAGGTAGGTATTTTAAATGCATTTTAAACGCTGTTATTCAGTGGAAGCCATAGGCAATTACACTATTATCCACAGTTTTTTGCTTGATACCTAGGTATGCGTCATAAAGTAGTAATATAATTAGTATTAGTATAAGTATGTAAATATAATTGTACATTTGAAACAGTATTGTTGGATTATCCGAAAATACCGGTTATCCGAACACTCACCCCCAATTAGTTCGGATAATCGACGCTCTACTGTAGTAGCAATTGACTGAAATTATGTTCTAAAGTGGTACAATTCTTTAATTCCTAAACATTAAGCAAAATCAGAAATGCTAGCGCAACTACCAATTCATTATGAGACTGCAAGCGGAGCGCAGACAGGTCTTATCTCACTCGGAATAAAGAAAGTAGAATTATTATTCAGACTGTTTAAAAGGGATGGTATTGTTCCATGATATCTGGGGAGTTAATTAGCATCCTCTAGTCTGTTTCCTTGTCCGCTCGCTCTCAAGGAGCGGAGCGGAGATGCTGTTTTCCGCTCCGGCGCGCCCCGCAAAGTCTGCCTCTATATTCGCTTTGCCCGGATTAAAAGGTGCAATTTAAACAGATTCCTTTCGCCGGCCGAGTAAATCCAGATTGCGGGTAATCGCCCCCTTGCTGCTTTTGAAAACAAAAGACACATTCAGGAATAATTAGCCAGCGGACTATGAATCTCACTTGCCTACCCATTTCGTGGTAGGTACCTTTTCTTAACTTATTTCTTTTGATGTTAATACGCTTTTCGTTAATTAAGTAAATAGGCAGGTATTTACGAAATTTATCGTAACTGTTATCCACGTACAGGATATGCAGGCAGGTACGTGATTAAATTTGGGTTGTTATTATGTTAAAGAAGCTTTGAAAGTTAATTTGAAAACACCGAATTGTTTGGTTAACTTTAATCTTTTGCACGTGCTACCTACAGCCTTACCTAGGTAGTAGGTACCTATAATTATTATGAGTAGGAGAATAAAAGTGCATGATGAAAGCAGCCAAATGACCTCCGGGTGTTTCTGCCGGAGATTAGGGTTGCGGGGTTAGGGTTGTGCCGGCATTGCAGTGGCAACTGACAGGTAACTGACCAGCTACTTGCCCGTTCTCACAGCGACTTGGGCTTCTCGTTCGCTTTCCATCAGGCGTAAAAAATTACGTCGAGCTACTTTATAAAAGTTAAAGTCGTGTAGTTTATTATTGGCATAACTAAGTACGTACATACATACTTACATACCTTTAAAAACGTAAACGAGTTTGAAATCCGTTGTTTGTTAACTAAATCTGGACACTCGATAGGTTCTAAGTAGGTAAGTACTTACTTAAAAACCCAGGTACCCAGATCATATGAACTGTAGGCGTTCTTGCCTAAAGCTCGTATCATCTGGGTTCGATTCTCAGCCAGGTCAATTTAGGTAGCAGACTTTTTTAGATTGCCTCTGTGCCTACATTCTGGGAGAGACCCTCAGTTGTATTCATTATATAGGGGCACGGATACATAAAGAATATTAGGAGTAAGAAGATTTAGACTTCTATTCTTCTTATAGTAGGTAATTGGGTCTTTTAAACGGGGCGTGAAGCTTACACTGTTTGGACTTACGTCATTTTGACGTGCTAATATAAAAAAGGACTAGATTGTAAGTAGGTCGTACATAAGGTACCTACAACACTTCCTACAACAACGATTGAACCTGACACTTCGAGCGGCATCACGTACCGTTCTCGAACTGAGCCATCAATGCTCTGTCGGCATCCCCAAGATACGAATTAATTTTGCACCCAAGCGCATAGGTAGGTACCTACCTACCTAGTTCGAGCTTAGCATGACTCTCAAAACTTATAATTGAATCTTGAATCCTTAATTGAATAGTCTACGTGAATAATAACGAATTGTCACTGATGTGATAGCCGATTATTGATTGTTGCAAGTAGGTAGTTATTTGTTTGATATCGGAAAAAAATGAAATACCTACCTACAGTTCATCACAAAAGGTGAGAAAGAATGTCCAAAATAGACTAAGTATGTAACTGAGCTAAACTAAAATGTAAGTAAATAAATAGATAGATAGGTATTCTTTATTGCACAAAATACAAACATTTAGTTAGAGGAAAGATATTAATTACGGAGATATGGTAGGTAGGTAGATTTCTAGGTACAAATTATGAGGTCTTATCGCTAGAAAAGCGATCTCTCTTCCAGACAACCTTTAGGTAGAGAAATATATACCTACTTAGATGAACGTAAGTAAGAAAGTCGTTTCTGGGATTCAGAATGGTTTAACATTGTTTAGGTACCTAAATAGGTATTATACCGATGACTATAGGTAATGAAATGTTTTTAAGACAGACAATTAGTGTTGATAACAAATTTACAAGTAGGGTAAGTACACCATACAGATGATAAAACAGCGAATGTACATAGCTTTCTCAGCATCATTATGTAAAAGTTTATGCCCATTAAAAACTATAGGTAGGCGCTGTGCGGCAGAATCGAGATACCTACTTAGTAAGTAAAAAAAATTGTCTAGGCGTCATCATTCTCATTTTAGCTACCTAACGGCTATCTACTAAATTATCGCATAAGTGGTAGTTTAGTCTAATTTACGAGTGCTACAGTAATCTATTAAACCTATCAATTACCTATCAAAAGTTCTTTTAAGATCTGACATTATCCACTTAACTAACATCTTGAATATCTATGCTCTTCCAAGGAAGTCCCTTATAAAATTAACAAAATGTGATTTAACTTTAAGGTAGGTACCCAAACTCGAGTTCCGTAATTTAACGACTGAATAAAGAAGTCAAAAGTGAGTAGAGTTTCAAGTTTGAATTATTCATTTCGTAATTAAATCCTATATTTTTAAACAGTTTATGAATCCGCTAACAGAAATTTTGTGTTCTACAAATAATTTTAACTACCTAGGTACATGTACTTATGTACTTAAATACAACTTGTACCTACCTAATACCAAATACCTGGCCAATCCAATACCAAATCACATGCTTGTTAGAAAAGCATGGTGTGAATGACTGGTCCGATGGCTCATTTGGTAGTGACCTCTGCCTTCTGAACCAAGGGCCGTGGGTTCGATCCGCGCACAGTATCTACCTACAAACATTTGTGTGCATGAACAATATGAACATACCTGTTTGTATTAGTCTGGATGTGTGCTGTTTAGAATACTATTATGTATTTTCAAAAAAGTATCCAATTAAGTAAGTTAGTAGGTAGTCGTCTAGTATACCCATAGTAGGTACCTAGGTACAAGCTTGGGTTAGATGATAAAAAAATCCATAAAAGGAGATGCTAATTAAACACGTAGAAGGATCCATAGAATACATTTAGTTTACCATTTAATTATCAATCAATAAAGTGTATTTTGAGTAAAATTTACGAAATCTAAGGCTGTGTTAAGTTTGTGTTCCATGGGGATTCCGTTGTTTAATTTTTTAGAGGAAAGATTTGATTGTTTGTTTGTTTGTAAGTAGGTAATAAGTTCAGAGGCTGTATAAATTCATCTAAGCAAGTATTTAGGTCGTTACCAAGGACTTTTTATATAAACTAAACGTCCTTGGTCGTTACATATATATGCCACATCACTATCTTCATAAACGTTATTCATAATGTCATGTATGTCAGTTTCATTGTGACAGCTGTCAAAGTCAATTTCGCTAGTACAATAGTTGATGTATGATTTGTGGGAGAGAAATTAAAGTTTTTGCTCAATATTATTTTTCTACATGATATAAACGGTTAATAACAAGATGATAATGTTGTTGGACACCTCTGTAGAGCGTGTATAAGTCATTAGCTTTATTAGTAGTATTGCAACACCATGACATCTGTTTGTTTTGGTTTAAAGTTTTAAGAAATTTTACGTTAGTTTATATAAAACAAGTGAAAATGGAAGGAGGGGAGTGGAGAGTTAGCATTATAAATCAGTTACAAGCGAGGAATAAGTATGAAACATCAGCGTTCCAGGACATTATTACTTTTCGTAAGTAACATAACCTATAATTAATCAGTCTTTGTCTAATTGTTGACATTGGAAAACTATTTTGAATATAGTAGATTTATCTAAGAGCCATTGTTTTCCTCAGTTCGCTACCTATTGTCGTACCTACGTGATCCTTATCATGATTGTTGTAAAAGTTAACCTACCTCAGATTATGTTTAGGTGCAAAATATTAGACATTAAACTATTAAACTATTAATTACACCTATCTCTAGGAGTACGAACTCATGCATATATTACCATATTTAAATTGCTTCATTTCATAAAAAATAAGAAGTATCTACTTCACATGAAAATTCAGAAACTGTGTCTATTATATTTATAAATATAGGTACCTACATAGTACCATATTTCTATTTTCATGTGAAGGCTAGATGGAACTAGATATTCCATTTGTAATTGATATCATATTGCTGGTAAAGTTCAAGGTTTATGTATTGTAGTATTTTAAAGTTACACGAAGGTAATTCAAACCTGGAAAAAGAAAATAAATTATTGGAAAACTCCAATGATGTAGAGTATTAATATACAATGTATTAGAGTACCTATAAATATCAATTTAATTACATACAATTTAATAGGTTGGCTTTCTATGACATGTCTTCTTATGTTAGAAATAAAGTTATAATATTTTGTTGTGTTATTATTATTCTAATTAGATTCTAATTTCAACTATTTTGGTTTGTTTACTTCTTGGTCTGGTTATCATGTATTTAGATAGGTATTACTTTTTAAAATGGCAGTTTTTATATACATTTTCTGATTATTCTACCTTCACCCTTATCCTATTTTGAATCCACCTACAAAAACAAACCGAGAATTTTTTGGTTTGGTTTGATTTCAACTAGACTCAAAGTGAAAAGTTGGCTTAATTAGGTTTATCCATTTTAGATAATTATATCAGTTTAAATTTATTGTATTGTAATTACTGTTACTCATAACATTTCTATTTGTGTTCCTGCTTCAGTTTTTATAAATAATTTTGGCTAATTAATATAAATAAAAAAAAAGTAATTGAATGTGAATTAGGTCAAATTGGAACAATTCTGTTCCACAAATCCTATGTCAATGTTAAAACTTGCACTTGATGTAAAAAATTAATAAATGTTTATTTACATACTTCACAAATGTGTACAAATATGTTTGCGTCATTAAAATTTAACTGTTGATGTATTATATTTTCAGAAAGCAGACTGTTTGACAATGTAAATACACTCAAGAATGAAAACCTGCAATTAACATTAGTTAATGAAAGGATAAGATATTCAAACACAGATAATGGTGTATCTAGCGGTGAGTATTATTTTACTTTAACTGTATGTATAATCTCAAGGATGGATTTGCCACATTGTTATTGGTCACAGTGTGTCAAGTGTCACCAATACTTAATAGGCTTGATGCCAAAGTATGTGAAAAACCATTTCTTTTTACTTAGCATTTGTTGTCCCACTGCTGAGCGAAGGCCTCCCCTTGTTCCCGCAAAAGCTTCCGATTGTCAGCCACATTTTGCCAGTCTTGCAGATGGTTGTCTAAGTCATCATGCCATCTTTTTTTAGGGGGTCAAAAATGTATGTGCATAGCAAACGGTCCAGCAAAGTTTCACATGATGGGATCTCTATCAGTCTACATGGTCACAATAATCTTCTTTCACATGTTTATAGATTAAAGATTAGATAGGACATATATTCACATTCTTTACATTTACTATTTGAATTATTTATTCACCTAATATTTTCTAACATTATAAATGACATCATATTCTGTAACAAAGAAGAAAAAGTGGTTATATCATCAAAAATACAATAAAGACTGAAGCTAGCGAATTTATAATTATTGAGTAGGTTATTTGCTAATGACAAATGTTGATGTAATAAAAGAATCAGGTGCTTGATTTATTTACATAATAGTGATTTGAAATCAACATCGGAACTCAGTGATAATGCGGATTGGAGTTTATTATTATACTTATCAATAAGTCCATTTAGTACTAAAAATAATAAAGTTTTATTGTTAAGTAGAAAGTATCAAAACATTTATTTATTTTGCATATTTAATTTGTTTCCAGGTGGTGGTACTAATGAAAAAATACAAGCTTTAGAACAAAAAATACTAGTTCAGCAAGAAGAGTTAACATCACTACACAGACGGCGAGGAGAAAGTGCACAGCAGATCATAAATCTTAACACTAGGGTTCATGACTTGGAAAAACAGTTACAAGCAAAAGATATTCAGTGAGTATCTTTAAAACTATTATTTTGATAACAGAAAATGTTGTGATAGAGTTTAGATAAAGAGTTATTCATCTTACTATGAGTCATATAAAGATAAAAAAGATATTACTATAACATGGTCTGAATATGAAGCAATTTTTTTAAATCCTTTTAACCCACTGGACATGCTAATAATATCATACTAACATACAAGCTACTTCATATACCTGCATTCCAGATTCAGTATAAAATCTATTAATTTCTAGCGGATATGATTGCAACCCCTATATTTGAATATGTGTTTGATTTGTTTAGTCAAGTCCATAGGGCTATTTTATTTTATAAAAAGCTATCTTCGAACTTATTTTGGCTAAAGTAGGAGCCAGGGCACTCTCTGCCTTTTGTTGCGACTACTGGACCAAAGTTCTCATTCTCAATGTTTAATAAAAATGAATCCCATCTTTATTAAATTCTACAATATATTGTATAAAACCTCATTTCAGAATTTCAGAAAACACAGCTTTAATAGCTTCACTCCGAGCTGAGATACAAATGTATGAGACAAACATGACTGAGTTACAAGGTCTCAACCAGGTGTTGCGTGATGAGCATCAAGCCTTACACATTGCATTTGCAGCTATAGAAGAGAAGCTACGAAAAGCTCAGGTAATCTATTAAATTATTTACATCACACCATACTCTATACAGGAGCTCGGTGGCGCCGCGGTCTTGTTCGTTTAACAATGATCGCAAATGTTGAGCAACCATTGGCGCGGTCAATCCGATGATGGGTGACCAAAATTTGACACCGATTTCCTCCGTGCTTCGGAAGGCACGTTAAGCTGTTGGTCCCGGGTGCTATCTTTACCAACTCAGATAGCAGTCGTTACATCATATCAGAGATGATGATAACTCTGACGCCTAAACTGGGAATGGGTATAGCTTACCCTAAGTGTTGCGGAGGTCTGATGGCAGTCGCTCTGTGTAAAAGCTTAGCCCTCGCCAAATCTCTCAGTTTGGGAAGCCGACCCTGAGACAATCGGGAAAAAAAAGGCTAGGATGATGATGATACTCTATACAGGAATCTACTATGTAGGCTTGGTGAAGAGTCATTGAAATAATTAATGACGCGTCGCTGCATGCAATGCAAATTGTCGTAGGTGATCGGAATTATTATTTACTAGCTGTGCCAGCGGCGTCGCACGCTTAGATATCGGGTTTCAAAAATAACGGACTTCCATAAAATACTTATACCTATACCTAAGTTTTAAGTTAGACCTCTAGTAATACATTAGTGAAAATCGTATTCAATTTCATGCAGTAGTTTTTGAGAGATGCGCGTTCAAAAAATTTCTCCCGTTTTCTTAACATTTCCCTTCACTGCTCTGCTCCTATTAATAGTAGCGTGATGAAAAGTACCCTATAACCTGCCCAGGAGTATGAAAAATAATTGTACCAAGTTTCGTTAAAATCCGTTGAGTAGTTTTTGTTTCTATAACGAACATACAGACAGACAGACAGACAGACAGACAGACAGACAAAAATTTTACTGATTGCATTTTTGGCATCAGTATCAATCACTAATCATCCCCTGATAGTTATTTTGAAAATATATTTAATGTACAGAATTGACCTCTCTACAGATTTATTATAAGTATAGATTATCAATTCCTATAGGAAAAACGATCGGTGTTGTTTGCTTGCGCAAGATTGCAATTGTTAATAATATCATGTCGGAGGTTAATATTGCATTTCAATATAGCTTCAAGGATTTGATGTAGGATCGACGACAGTCAGCAGTAATATGTAGACCACATGTCAATCTTGACTTATTATCATTTATGTCCTATAAATGGGGCAGAAGGCGTCCATAGCATTTCCCGCGCTTCTCTTCACTCCAGATCATTCCTATCGCTTCGCTTCTGCAATGATCGGCCGCTACCAGGATTGTATTAGGCGGCCGCGTTTCCGTTTTCCGTGGGGTCTAGGGCTTGCCTCTTTATGTGATCTGGGTACCCTGCTACACGTCCGGCCATTTATGCGCTTGGTTTAGGTTACTAGCAACTAGGTGAGCCTAGTGTCATCAGCGTGTCACCTGCTCGCTACAGGAACCTGTTTGCCTCTTCCGTATTGGCTTACACAGCAATGAATGAAACACGTCGCCCTACTTGACACTGCTTGTATAGTGTGTAATAGATTTGCAGGCTTATGATTAGAGTGTTTATGCATTGAAATATTTCAAATTTGTTTGGGCAGCTTGATTTGTGGCCATCATCCATAATTATAATACACTTCTAATAGAACATCCAAATTCAAAATAAATGTTCATTGCATGTTCATTACACATTACAAAAACAAAGACGGTATTATGTGGAAGGAACACATGTGACATATTCCATTAATAATTTATTTATGGAACATTTATAAACAAATTAAGATATTTATGATAAGGAAAAGTACCATTATTTTTTAATTATTCATTCTTTACTAATTTATGTCTGATTTTGCTTGAGTTGCTAAAAATGGTTAAAGAGTGCTGTTAAAAATATTCAAGAGTCATAAAAGTTTAGGTCTCATCATTATAGCCTTGTGTCCATTTTTTACATTTACGCAATCGAATTGATCGCGCCTAGTTACAATTAGGCGAACGTCTGGCTGTCCACTTCCATGCAAATTAACGTGTTGTCTCATAAATATTTATTAATTCATACATACCTACATATTCTAGTACTATATGTATGTAAAACTGAGAACATAGGAATGTAAACGATTAAAAATGAAACTATGTTCCTTAACCGGGAAGTAAAGATTAAAACATTCACGTGTACATACATTGTTTTATACCACTACATAGTGGTAATAAGCACGTCTTAACATTCGAAACGTCTTAGCAAGTGACAATAATAACATATTCAGGCGTGTCTTATTTAATTGTAATGAATCCTTTAATCATTATCATTATTCTCGTGATATTTTTTCTGCTGAGGCAAAGAAAAAACATCTTTGATTAATATCTTCGTTTGGCTGAATATGTTAGAAGTGATTTACAATAATACAACATATGTTTCAGGATTTGTTTTTACTCCTTATTTATTTACTAGATGCCCGAAAAGAAAAAACGATAAACACTTTGGAAAATTGTTCTTTGAGCATCACAAAAATCTTTGTTCTGCAGTCTCGGAAAATATACAATCATAATAGAACCAAAAAAACTAAGTGTGGGTGCTAGTTTAGGCGAAAACCTATTTGCATACATATTTAATTGGCGTTTAAAGGTTACTATTTCAATACGTCATTTCGTGTGGGTTTCAATTCAAAAGTACACTCTTCATTAAATAATGACCCTTAGGTAAATAAAAAACCACTTATGGTCTTTTTTTAATTTTACATCCTATAGGTATGTTATACATAAGCAAATTTTTCCAAAATATTGAGTTAGATTGATATTTTATTAAGAGCAGTAACGCAAGATTTGAGAATGTAACACTTCACCTAAAGATACTAAAACATGATAAATGATCTAATCATTAAGCAAATTTGAGCCGTAAAAACAAGCACTACAGGTAATTACTGTATAAATAAATAGTCAGGTTCCTCTGATATAATATTTTCTGACGGAATTCTCTCTTAGCTAGCATAAATAATGGACACGATAATGAGATATGAACGCACTGTTAACTTACTATGTACGACTCACAAATAATTACTACCTGTTTACGACGATAAAGAGGTCAACACTGAGTTATTTAGCAGTAACACAGAGATAATGTTTACGTTTACTATTTGAGAATAATTTGTATCTGTTTGGGTAGTTAGTTATCGCAATTATCAAGTTGACGCGCTTTTGTGATGTTAGCGGAGAATCACGTGCTTAGGAAGAAATAATAAAAAGTATTCCTTTATTGTATATTTCCAAATATACTCCTTTGCTATGATTTTACAAATCTTCTATTTTATCTTATACGAAAATTTTCTCTCGCACTGTTAGTATCAGATAATGACTAGAAGCGTCTCCCAAACCACCCAGACCCGAGACAGTTTGGAAATGTCCATTTCCTCAATGTACCCGACTGGGAATCAAACCTTTGTATGTGATGTTGTCTGATATATTTTTTTTATTTACTTTAGGTTGCCGCGCTATTGGCGAGAGAGCCAGAGATAAGATGGGAACCATGTGAATAGCGCTTTCAATTCAAATATAGGTTTTCTCCCGATATTTACTAAATTTTCCAAACGTACACTCTTTATAATGTTGTGAACTTGACAAGTTAACAAATTCTGAACTTGAAAAGTTAGGTAATTACCTAGTCCAGAAGATAAAAAATATGCCATCCAGAATAGGCTTGTTTCCTTAAAAAATTTAATTAGTCCGTCTTCTAGATTATTCAAAAATAAAAGATACGTATTTTATCATTTATAAATTAGACCAAAGATTACAAAGATATACCCCGTTAAAGTTTCGCGTGACGTCACGCCGTGCGACAAAATGCTGCATTTTGTCGCACGGCGTGACATCAAACACCCCCACTCCTAAATTTTGATGCTTTGTATCTTTGTTATTTTTCGTGTAAATGAAAAAAGGAAAAATACGTGTCCAATATATTTTTATAATCGAAAATACGGACTAAATATAATGTAAGTATTTTGACCCAGGAAACATGCCTATTACCTACGAACAATACCCGTTGCTTTTGTACTTCTATAATAAACTTTGCGCGTAGTTGTGTTATTGTTTACAGTATATTAAATTATTTTTGGCATAGTAATGTTAGTTTATACTTTTGAAAACAATTTATTCCAATGGAACTTCAGTTTTTTATTGCATCATTTAAAAATTGGATCCATGCCAACTCAAACGCGGATTTCTGCACCAATATTCAGCATGTTTCATAATTTTGAATTAGATATAATGTATTGTCTTTTGAACAGCTGCCGTATAGTAAGATCTGTTTGCGACCTTTATTTAATGATTTGTGGTTGTATATCTATAGATATGACCATTTTCGTGAATAAGCTTTTAACTGGTCGTTAAATATATGTTCCATAAAGTCTCCACACCTCTGTAATTTACTTAAGTTTACTTTAGTTAATTAGAAGTGATGTCCTAGGCGACGTAAAATGGAGCAAGCTGTATATTTTACGATCTCCATGTGATTATCGTACTGTTACTATAAACAGCCGACGGGCATCTAAGCAAATTTCAAAGGGAGCACTCACAGTTGAGTTGGCCAGTGTGTTGGAAAATGCGTGCTGAATTAGAGTATTCTCACTCCTCCGACTGAATGAATTGATGCGATTCTATTTTTTCACATTGATCTGT
The DNA here is from genome assembly GCA_031163375.1 of Conogethes punctiferalis. NCBI lineage: Eukaryota > Metazoa > Arthropoda > Insecta > Lepidoptera > Crambidae > Conogethes > Conogethes punctiferalis. Next base: position 11,945,493 of record CM062082.1, on the reverse strand, counting down.
GGGTGGTGGTGACTTGTGTTTGTGCTGTGATAGAGACATTACACTTTTTGTACAAAATGAGAAGGATATTTAAAAAGGTGGCGTTTCTGAAGTGGTCCCACTTTCTGATACTGTAAACAATAATTTAAAACTAAATCTTGATAAACTCTTGGTGTGTTTGTGCTTTCAGGACGAAAATCGGTCTCTAGTGGAGAGATTAATAAAATACAAAGCTAAAGATGCAGATAAAATGAATGAAGAAAATGAGCATTTCCTCAAGTAAGTATCATATTCTTTAACTCCAGAAGAGATCAATAGATCAGCATGTTATATTATGTTTTGATTGTAGTACAGTAGATAAATAGTATCGTGAATTATGTTATTTCTTTGCAAAAACATAATTTATAGGCGCGGTTTAAAAAGTTATAGGAACATTTTAATTGCACATACTATGGGGCATTTGGTTATCTATTGATAAAATTCGCCTGTAAGTACGAAATTACATAAATACATGTACTTGTCATAGTGAATGTCGCTGCTGTATTTAGAATTAAATCACAAAATGTGCACCGCAAATTAGAACGAATGATTGTCTTGTATTGAATAACTATTTCTTTTTATTGAATAACTAGCAAACCTGGCGAACTCCGTTTTGCCACCAGATGGCTGTAAAATTTTTTTTCCTTAATTTTCTTTGCTATAAACCTCACGGAGCCCGAGACCTTTCTAACGAATGCAAAACCGTGGAAATCGGTTCGTGCGTTCTGGAGTTATAGCGTCAGGGAGGAAAACCCGACTTATTTTTATATAATAGATTTTACTTCGAGACACATTATTTATTTATTTCTTATCGAGTTAAAGACAAAAAGAAATAGTAATTTTGATACATTACAAACATGATTAGATAACACTGCACATGTGTATTATTTATTTTGTGTTTTATTTTTGTGTATTTTAAATAATTGATCTGTTGTGACAGAGTGGGTATGTGTGTGTGCGAGGCGGCTTATGAAGCTTGCATTATGTATCCATGATTTTTGTTTTTGCTTCTTTTTGTTTAATTTCTTCAACAGGTCAAGCAACCCTACCGCGTTTTTCATCAACACGTTTGGTAGAGTTAGTTTCGGGTGAGTTTGACATAATGTGAATGAGAATGTGGTGGTTTGAAGGCATTGTGGCGTTCATTATTGATTGAACATTTACCTCTTCATAAAGTGACCCATTTATGTCTTAACTGCACTCTGAAACTGACTCATTGTCGATATATTTCTATCTCTGTATCGTTGATCTTAAATTGTTAGCTGTTCGATGGGTGGTTTCTCATCGTATCATAATTTCAAATTTGTTACTTCGTATGTGTACTCATAACTGGTGTATTTCTGCACTTGTTCCATGTAATTTTCTTTTTAACTGTTATATTTCTTAAGCATAGTGACCATTACATAATTTATTCATTGTAAAGCATATGGACCACAGAACGGTTGATATCGAACATCATAACTCATATTTTAAATTTTCATCAGCATGTAATTACCAATTCACAATGTGTGAGAACTAATTTTAAGTGTGATTCGATCAGGCATTATCATTGGATAATGTTTAGGGGCGATCCGGTCTCTTATTCAGCTGTTGGTGATAATGACAAGCCCTCTCTGGCAATCATCGTAGTCATGTAGAAAAAATGACACTTTAACCTTACTGTAAAATTACCTATGCCTCCTTTTTTCGATTCTTAGTAGTCAAGATTTGTATTATTATTGTACAATTTGTGGAATCGCTCAACTGATTTAAACATGTTTATGCCCGATTTCATAGTTTCTCTGATGTTAATGTTTTTTGAAAGATTAGCGATCATCGTGTTTTTTTTTAATTTGAATGTGTTTCGTATTATATTTTTATTGGCTGAGTGATTGAGTGTTAGTTTAATTTCGAATAAATCTTTTTTTTTAAATCGACCACACTTAATGTCGCGTATTAATTTAATATTGTTTTCTGTCATGTGATTTTATTCACACTTAATATCATGTGTGCATTGCATGAGTTATTGCATGTTTATGATTTCAGATATTTGGCACAGGCGAGGTATGCGTTTTTGGCTGGAAAATAACAATAACGCTTCATAAAATAAGGTCCACATAATGGTCTTCACATTTATTTTAAGTTATATGTATCTTCACGTCTCCAATTTTGTATATATTAGTGTTTAAATATATATGGTTTCGTACATGAATAAGAAGTTAAAATGTTATTGTATAATATCCTGTGTACTACGTTATACTCGGGAGTTGATTATATGCTTTTTCATCGTATGAATAGGTCCATTTATTAATAAACACAAATGAAAGGTATTGTACAGATTTGTATAAAAAGAACATTCATTTTGGTGTAAATGGAAACGTTTTGGGCATGGCGTGGCTATTTATAAGTGGTGCAAGACATTATTATTATTATAACATCTGATGAATATGTCACCGTATGATTTTGAACTCTTCTTAGAATTCTACTAAAAAGCAAACTTTTTCAAATTCGTGAACTTATTATTTATAAAGCTACTTTCAAGTATTATTACGATGTTATTCATTGTATTGATTTGTTAATTGTAGACTGTAATTAGAAATATATTGAAATAAGTGCTTGTTTCTTGAAAGAGATCGTCTGATTTTGAACTATCCGTAACTGATTTATCTTTTTTATTAAGTATACCACTAAGGTGGCAAACAAGCCTACGGCTTGCATGGTTGTTATTGAAAACAAAAGCAAGCAAAAAAGGCTCAGTTATACGAAATATTGATTCTATACTATACAACAGTCTCAATGTTGCAGTTTAAAAAACCCATACTGGTAATTTACAAAGAGAAATTGTACGGTGACATACGCATTATAATAACAGATATTGTTAATTGATGTTGCAAATATGCTTTTTTCCCGTAAAATGAAAGCTCCAATAGATATCGTGTCATTTTTGTTAAAGTAAAGATATTTTGTTTGTTTTCAGAAAGAAGAGTGATAAACTTCGGAAAGAACTAGAAGAGGCAGCTAGAGAAAGTGGTAATAGGAGTAGTGGAGGTTCACCGGGCGGCTCGGGAGAGGACAAAATAATGGACTCTATGTCGTATTACGCTACAACTTTACCTACAAAAGTCGCTTTAAGATTTGTAAGTTGGACGAAAGTTCTATCTTTGTTGTTCTACCTTCTGAACTAAAGTATGTGGTGCTTACTGTGTATTGTTTAATAGTCGGCTGTCGGGGCCACGTCTGTTATTTGGCACGATTCACCAACGGCAGGTGAGGATGGCTTGGAGCGAAAAGTACATCCCAAAATCATGTGCGACTGGAAAAATATTACTCAATGACTTGTTATTACTTGCAGTTAGTGATTTCATCCCATTTTTTTTATATAATGTACTAAAATATGATTATTCTATCTAGGATGCTCACGATGGTGAAGTGAATGCAGTCAAATGGAGTCCGACTGATCGAATGGTAGCTACTGGCGGTGCTGATAGAAAGGTTAAACTATGGGACGTCTCAAAACGTAAGTAACACCCAAGAACCTCACTGTATGCCACACAGCGCCATCTAGTGCCAAACTACGGCGAAGCTTTTATACCATAAATTACCATTGGGGGTTATCCATAAATTATCCCCATGAAGTGTGACAAGATTCAAGGAAGAAACGAGCCCCAAAAAAGGGACCAGCTGTGACAAGGAGGGGCAGGGGTCATCATGTCAAAAAGTCATCAATGTAATTTGTGGATGGCCCCTAAACTACTTAGATATTATACATAGCAAACACCCAGACCAATACAAAGAGACATGTTCAAGCACACAAATCTTTGTACTGTTATAAGATCGTACTCTCGAGGATCGATCATATCACTATTGTAACAGGGACAGTTCACTAATTGAAAATAGTACAACTCTTCTAAGCTAGTTGCATTTCAAAGCTTGCATTTAGGCTCCGATTTTGCCTACCATTTTCACCATGATCATCTGACCCTCCTCAGATGAAGTATCGTGGGTATTCTCTGTTCAACATAACCCAACATGGGAGTAAGTCCAACATAACCCGTATCTCCTGCACACCAGGTCCCTAAATAGGGTCTTCGTATAATTTTTGCATTTACGCAATTTTGGCGATAAAAAGTATGTTGAAAAGCTTTGCGCGGGCGTTCATGTAATGCTAAACTGACTCAACTACCGTCCATCCTATCCGGATTAGGATGATGTACACTATTCATCATCATCATATTCAGTATTAGAAGGTCCACTGCAGGACATAGACCACCCTCATCCTACGACTTTACGCTATTATTATTCTTTTATTTATAGCGTATGACGACTAGAAATAAAATGACCTTTCTTTTGCAGTAGGTCTAGTGGAGACCAAAGGAACTCTAGTGGGTTCAAACAAGGGCGTAATGTCGGTGGATTTCGACTCTTCTGGCGGTTACATCGTTGGAGCTTCGAACGACTTCGCGAGCCGCGTGTGGTCAGTCGGCGACCAGAGATTAAGGGTAAGTGAGTATGCTGGACAGGTATTTACAAAGAGAGAATCCTTTTAAGGGGAGCAACTAAGGACGCGATCTCGAGGACCAACGTTATGCTTACCTTTATGGCAACTTTGACCAACTGTAGGCTTGTTTCATCATCATCATCATCATCAGCCTATTGCAGTCCACTGCTGGACATAGGCCTCTCCAGGTGCTTGCCACTTAGGGCAAACATCTGAAGGATATACTCATAATCGCCACGCTGGGCAGGCGGGTTTGCGATCGCAGGATGTAACTTCTCGCTCCGGTGACGCTGCTGCCCGTCATCGGTCTGTGGTATTCATTTAGCTAAGCCTTCAATTGTGATGGTATTACCGCCACCAGTCGGTTGCCAGCGCCTCGTTTGTTATTCGGCAGGATGCACCACGGGCAGGTGAGGTTGGCTTGGAGCGAAAAGATAGGTCGCTCCATTACATCCCAGGCTTATTTGCCTGCTGAAAATACTAAACCCGTCGGTGATCCGCTACGAGTGTTTTGTCTGAAGAGGGTTGGTATGCCCTGAGGGCATATTCACCTGTTACCATTATCAAGACTGCGTACTTATGTGCCGTCATTATTCACGGAATCTGCAGTGAATATGGACTAAACAAGAATGTATTTTGGGCACAACTACAACATTTTAAGCTCAGGAATTTTCTTTTTATGGTATTTAATATTTCTAATGTGACTCTATACTCATATAACACTAGAAAGACAATTGTTTCAGATGTTTAGTTTCACTTAAAATATGCGTACTACGTATCGTATATAGTATCTACCAGTTAGTAGATAGTTACCTACTATCCCGTACTAGATCCGAGATCTATACGCTCCTAAAATACTCTTTACGTGTCATGGTTGCCGAAACACGCGTTTTAGCAGCTAAAACATGTCTGTTATTTGTATGCTCAATATATGAAATTTATATTACCACAAATTTTTTACGTATAAAATATTACCACATACCCAAAACCTGCCAGACAGCGTCTTCTGGTTCCAAACTAAGCCGTAGCTAGTATTATGGTTACTAGACAACTATAAACTTACTTAGATATTTTTTTTTAGATAATAATTACTTATTATACATGATGGATGGACTGTGTGAATGATGATATGGCTGAGAAAGGAGTGAATGGGACGATGACGGCTGATAGGGATGAATGGAAAAAGAAAACATATTGCGCCGACCCCAGATAATGGGAACAGGGCAGGCAAATGATGATGATACATAGCCAACATTTCGACCAATAAATATAAATATCGGACATCACATTCATGGCTCCGATCCCAAGGTAAGTAGCTTAAGCACTCGTGGTTATCAGAACAACGAAGGTGTAGTACTTACAACTTTTTTATGTATTTAAATACAAATTTAAACATGCGGAACAAACAAAAAAGTTCATCACACGAATGTTTGTCCCGGTTGGGGATCGACCTTTGTTTCAGAAGGCTGGGGTCACTACCAATTGAGCCACCAATACAAACATACATATTTATGCTCATAAATAACTAAGACCTAGCCAAAGGACGCAATTGTTGTACAATTTTATATAAAGTACCAATAAAAATATTTTCGGAAGGTGTTCGAAGACAGTGAAGTGTTGCGAAATACAATGTAACAGTGAGTAAAAGATAATTAAAAGTAGTTCGTGATCACGATCGCTGCCGCAATAGTAATCCGAAACGTCGTGCAGTGAACAGTTTTATATGTATAACTCTTACACCGTTATTTAATCTTCAGTGATAAAGGACGTGATATTAAAGGATATATTTTGCAATATACTCTGTTTCGTTTAACCATATGCTGTTAAACTATTTCCCTTTCTATCTACACTTGTATACTAATATTATAATGAGGAAAGACTTGTATTTTTTTTGTGTGTGTATGTTTGTAATGATTAAATAAAAAATCTTCTGTGCCGATTCAAAAAATACTCTCAGTAGAAATCTACATGCACCAGCTGATCTTAAACATTTTTTTAGTTTTGTTGTACTGTTAGGCATGAACAATGGTTTTTGTTTGTTTTATTAGTGGGCCAAGTCGCCTGAAGAATATATAATAAAATAGATAGATCCGGCAACTAGGCCCGCGAATCAAGGTTATTGCGGGCCCGCATTATGGAAACCTCAACTCAAACTGAAGTTTCACTTGTATAATGGTTGCTTGAACTTAATACGAATGAATTAAGAACTTAATACGAAGGAATCTTTCTGAACCCGAAGAAAGACGGAGAAAACGTCCTTATTAAAAGAAACTTGTTTCTTATTTGTAATCTGGAATCTTACTCGGAACCTTCGTAGGATTTAGCTTTAGGGTTACAGCACATAATGTGTTTGCATGTCATGTCGTTTGGGATGATTATATCGCGTTTTGACAGCGATATAAAACTGTCTCAAATGATTTGAAAAGCTATTGTTACTCGGCCGAATTCGGGTTACCGCCATTTAGTAGTTGAAAGGCCTAAATGCACCCAGCTCGCATCATTTATGATTAGACTTTAGCGTTATAAGATTAGGATTTTAGGGTACCGTACAACTTTTTTTAAAACGGATCTTTTATAATGGTTTGTTATTCTCTGTGCGACCCAAATAAATGAACTAAGTAATTTTTTCTTGTTTCAAATATAAGTAATTTTCGGGGACAAATCAGAAAATAAAAAAACATGTTTGCAAAACTTACTTGATCATAAAAGAGAACACTTTAAAAATAATACGCGTACATTACGAACCCGTTTTGAGGATTATATATTTTTGTAAAATAAAAAGTTTTGATTTATAAAAAAAGATGAAAGCTGATCATTCCCTACGAAACGAATTTTCGGAAAATAAAAACCGGCCAAGTGAGAGTCCGACTCGCGCACGTAGGGTTCCGTACCACTGATTGAATGAAAAAAATTAGGTAATTTGATTTATGATGTTTAAAAAAACTACTGTCTAGATTTCATTGAAACTAATGTCGTTAGTAGTTTACATAGTAATACACATCATATATTTTTTTCAATTTATAGTGCCCATATTTTAGAAATTATGGGAGGGGGGGGGGGGGGGGGGGGACGGACACATTTTACCACTTTGGAAGAGTCTCTCGCGCAAACTATTCATCTGAGAAAAAAATGATGTTAGAAACCTCAACATCATCATTTTCAAATACCTATCCACAGATATCCCACACGTATGGGTTTGATGAAAAAAAAAATTTGAGTTTCAGTTCCATGTATGGGGAACCCCAAAAATTTTAGATTTTTTTCTGATTTTACTTTAAAATCTTAATGCGGTTAACAGAATACATCTACGTACCAAATTTTAATAATGTAGTTCTTATAGTTTCAGAATAAACTGGCTGTGACATACGGACGGACAGACAGACATGACGAATTTATAAGGGTCCCGTTTTTGCCATTTTGGCTACGGAACCCTTATAATTGCGTGTTGGTTCCAAAAGACTAATATAAGAGTTCTATCAATTATAAAATTCCGCGTAATATATCGCACAGAGCCGTGTCCACATGAGCTCACCTCTCACTTGTCCGGCTCTTTAGCTCTTTTTACTGCCCCAGTGATACCCGCCGTGGTACCAGCGGGCCGGCGTCCCCGCGGCTCGGAAGTGATCTCGGCGCGATCACGAGCCGCCGACGCGCGCTAACTATCCGCTAATCGTGTTCGTGACCCCGCCTCCCGCGGCCGATGATAACGTCCTAACTGACGGACACTATTATTGTTCCTGTTCGTTTATCCAATTATGTTGGACGCTTGTACGAGCTTTATATTGTTGGTGTACGGAACGCTGTATTCTCACGCTCGTCCACGTCCTTTCAATGGCATATTTAAGTTCGGACCTGACAAATATACGACTATTTATGTTGGCTAGCTTTATGCGATGTATTGAACTTTGCGTTTAGAAACAAATCTATACTTATAATAAATCTGTAGAGAGGTCAATTCTGTACATAAAATATTTTTTCAAAATAACTATCAGGGGGTGATAAGTGATCGATACTGATACCAAAAATGCAATCAGTAAAATTTTTGTCTGTCTGTCTGTCTGTCTGTCTGTCTGTCTGTATGTTCGTTATAGAAAAAAAAACTACTGAACAGATTTTGACGAAACTTGGTACAATTATTCTTCATACTCCTGGGCAGGTTATAGGATACTTTTCATCACGCTACAATCAATAGGAGCGGAGCAGTGACGGGAAGTGTTGGGAAAACGCGAGAAATTTAAACCTGTATGTTTGAACGCGCATTACGCGAAAACTACTGCATAGAATTGAATGCGGTTTTCACCAATGTATTGCTAGAGGTCTAACTTAAAACTTAGGCACAAGGTATAGATGGGTATTATATGGAAGTCCGTTATTTTTGAAACCCGATATCCACGCGAGCGACGCCGCTGGCACAGCTAGTTAGGAATAAAACTTTTATTAGCAGAACTTTCCAAATGTAATGAGGAAACCTACGCATTTTCACAGTGCATACGAAATATAAGATCCTACTTAATACAGCGCATGGATTTGGATCTTATAAAGACCATAAGGCCTTACGAGATTAAAAACGAACAAATAAAAAAAGTCGTCTGCCCAGCCGCTTTTGCGATTTATACAGCCTACTTAATTCATTTCTGTACATATACATTTTAAGACCAATATGACGGAACTATAAGTAAGCTCATAGATTTGTATCACTGGAATGAGAAAACCACCCGCTGATATCGAGGTATTGGATCCGCAAATGGAATCATAATTTTGATATCATATCACATGACATTTGCTAATATTATTATGAGTACTGTTTATTTCTTCGTTATCAATTCTATGCTGTATTTGAATACATATTAACCTTTTGAATAAGCAATATCAATGTGTATTTTAGGTTATACAGGAATTGATATAATACAACCGTGACCTTTTTATTTGAAGTTAATAACAAAGATTGCACTTTCCTGAGAAATCTAGAAAGTCTTTGATTGTCTCAAAACACTACAAACATTCCTTGTTATAGTCTTTAAATTGATCTGCCTAAGATAATTAGAACAGCAAAGCTATTTTATAAGTTGTAATATAATCAATTTGTGAAATATCTTTAACCCTTAACTGGTATCGTGGGGGCCGAGCGGCCCCCACGCGTCACATTTTCTTAATTTCCTAAGAAACTAAACATCGTACGCGGCTGCTATTTTAGGTATTCTCATTACGTCGCTACACGCGGCGGGTGCCGGACGTTTGGCACTGTAGCACTTACCAGTAAGCAGCTACACGCATGATGGGGGCCGAGCGGCCCCCACAATACCAGTTACGTTAGTATTTTGGCATAGTAATATTTATAAAAAGAAAAACATAGATAAGAAAAAAAGATGGGAAATTTGCTACAAAGTGCAATAATTGCTCAATGTTTATTTGCAAAATCTATAGTAACATAAAAACACTATGTGATAAACGTCAAGACTGAACAAAGTTTCGTAACTGTATTCACTAGTCCTAGGATTAGGGTTGATTTCAATGCATGTCAATTTTTGTGATATTTGAGTAGGATACTAAAAGTGTTATTTTTTTATAAGTTCATTTATAATAGATTTAGGATTTTGTTTTGTTTTTGTTGAAATTGTCATGAATTGAAAGTTTCATACATTTTTGTAAGGTAAAGAAAATTATTTCCAAAAATTTGTTCCTATTTTGTGATTACCTGTAGTAGATAAGGAAAAGGATTTATATGAATAAAAACTAATTGATTACTTAAATCAAGTCTATTATTTCGCATTTATAAGCTTTTAATCAACCACATAGATAAATCTTCAATGCTATGAGCAAAAATACTACGGGGGCCGCGCGGCCCCCACGATACCAGTTATGTTTGTTGAATTTACGATACCAGTTAAGGGTTAAGAATGTATCTTGTATCATTTCAGAATCGCTAAATCTATTTAAGTTTCCCTTCCTTCGATATAAAAAAAAATGTCTAATTAAAAAAAAAGAGACCGGCAGCTGACTATGTTCATAATCAAAACCTTTTCTTCTAACCCCTATACGACTATAACGAAAAGAGAATGTGTAACAATGCAGTTTTTATAATGCATTGTGCCATTTATGCCTTCTCTGCAAAATTATTTCCATGTAATTCCAATATGCGAATATACTTACAGTAGAGTCCAAATAGGATAGTCGATAAAAATTTAAATTATCTTTAACTCACCCAATAAATATCAAAATGCACTTAAAAGCACGCAAAATATCGTAAATAATAAAAGCCTTATAAGGACTATTTTAGTTGTGTAGTGCACATAGCATTAGGACGTTCAATTTTCATAATCTAAGTGGCACGTTTCATTCAATACAACCTACATACGACTAATTTGAATTCTGTGCACAAGCACTCAATATCCTTTCCTAGAAGATTAACATAATGCGATGGCTGTGCTAAATTCAATAACATCGACAAATACCGTGATATTTGTGACAGGATATTATGCATTTTGCTCTGATATCGCAAGTTCAATAACTATAACGAATGTCATTTGTGCCACCCACCCCGAGTAGTTTCCAATACGCAAGTCATCACGAGACCTTGTGTAAACATGCAATCAGGACCTCAAGTTCAACAAATTGGAGGGTACGCCCACTGCCTCGCTCAATGATCATTTGAAAAATTTCCTGGAAGAGCCTATATCGGTGAAAGGGATCGAGGAATGTACGATTTTCCTGTTATTACCGTGGACCCGAATACTTCAATGCGAACGTTTTGCATATTTTTAAAACGTTTTCGAACGCACTTTGTGTTAACTGCACTGTAATTTACGTGTTTACTCCTTTAGATACTTAAGTGTGCCTTGTATTACAATCAAATTGCAACTTAAGAGCATGGGGATAATTTAACATCTGCAGATACTTAACGATATGCAATTGGGTAAAGTATGTCCGTCATCGGGACACAGACGGACTGACAAGATAGATTGTGTCGTATCCAGACGTGGCGCTTTCGCAGTGTTTAGTTTCTCTGTTTATTTTCGCATCAGAGTGAGCTGCGTGATCTCGGTCGCGAAGGACTAACTTGATGCAAATAGGTACACAAATTGCGCCACGAATCAGTAACCGGCGCCGGTGAATCGCAATATAATAGGCCAAAATCGATTGCACTTCGTGAACATACCAGATAAGCACTTATCCACTGACAGATTTACGATCTGCTAACAGAATCACCCTCTATGGCGAAACTGACAATTTCTACTTTACGATGGTCCTACATTTTTAAACGTACGCTTTGCCGCAAATAGACTATTAGGTGAGAGCTGGCAGTAATCTGCCGGCTATTTATTGCAGTCATGAATCGCGTTTATTATGCACGTTGATGTAAGCTCCGTTTTTAATAAAACGAGGGTTTTCCTTCCATTGGACTGGACAACGTCAGTCAACAATTATAGTAAATGCTCTCCCACATACCATTACCGACCGCTTCAGGCGAACGGGCCTTAATCTCTTTTTAAAAGTTATTTTTACTAAGTCTCAATAATGGTAATTTCAAGCATCTTTCTGTATTTGGACTTTTATAATAACATTATCGTAAAATGAAAATTAACGACAAAATCGGAAGCGGCGTATTTAACTTTGTTACGGTAAGTAAATTTTTTGTGACCATAAAAGCTTAATTAAAGTTCTGAACACGTATTTTGGTTGTCGGACTCTGGTCACGTATGTTATAATTATGAATATAATTCACATTTTATTTTTGTTTTATGTGACTACTAAAATACGAGCTTAACCCGTGGGATCCATTCTTACTGAAGATAATTTTATATTTTTAATCATTCCCACACAGTATCAATGTATAGTAAGTACATTGACATTTTATAAACCTTAACAAACATTAACTGGAATCACAGATGGTTTACACGGCTATTTTGTTAATGGTTTAATTATTGTGGTAGCATGACATGATGTTCCAATGACTGATTTTAACGCTTCTTTTGTTTTCAACTAAAAGACTTTAATTACTGGCTATTTGTTTTTAAAGTAAAAACAAAGAACAGCATACGATGACTCCATTATTTCTTATAAAATTAATAATTCGCAATAAATGCGTATTTTATAACCATGGTTTTTGTTTTGTAGGTCTCATAAGCGACCTGTGACAGTTTAAATGTATATGTGAAATGTAGTACGTGCATACAACCGTAAATTATATGTATATTTGCGATTATTGTGTCTTTCCCTTCTATGTTTTTTTATATGGAATTTTTAAAATTATTTTATTAGTATTAGAAGCTTGTGCTATCTTCATTTTAATGAATCAGGCATTTCATTATAATTCAATTTAGGCGTCATCGACGGTGCTCACTTCACTACGTCCCAAATATTCATCCTCCAGTATTTGCTTTTGAAAAGAACTTATTAAATTAGGAAGACGACAGACGTACATTGTGTCCATTTACTTTCCTTTTCCCAGCGAAAGTGTGTCCTAGATCGCTTTCAAAAGGCACAGTCAATGCACATTTACCACAACAATGGTTCCTGTTCAAGCCATTAATAATGTTTTACTTCGTTTTTATACAAATAAAACCCTGATAAGAATTAGCTAACTTTCTTAGGGTTGCTCATTGAGAATAGTACATTTTATTGATGTCAAACGTATGGAAAGTTCTCATTGTTCTTTTCACTGAAAGTAATAATGTACGCGGTAATATTTGTTAATTTTGCTGTACAAAGTTTTATATGGCGTCAAACATCTATAGAATGGAAGTTTTTTTTTGGGTTTTTCGTCAGAACTGCAAAAAGTAGCTGCTATAAATAGTCAGAAGCTAATTTATTGAGCTACCGAGTACACAAATTTTCAATGTTTGCAGCGCTGACTACATTTAAATAGCTTTATTGTTCATTTAGTGGTCATTGAGCTTAGAGTATGAACCCAGCGTGACTCATTTATTGTAATACTTAATCAGATTACATATTTCATGAGAACCGAGCCGGTCCGACAATATTTCATTTGTGTCGCGATGCCAAACGCGCGATTACATCTACAAATACTCGTTCAATAAGTACGATCGGGAAAGCTATCATAAAGGGAACTAATACAATTCAAGAGAGATCTTCCTTGTGTTTCTCGGCACTCGCTAGATAAAGCCGGAATATCTTATGGTCTGAGGGCCCACTACATGATCTTTACACGCATTGTTTTTATAAAAATAATTTACAAAAACCTAAGACTGGCGACCCGTCTTAGCTTCGTTTCGAGTATTTCAGATATACATTTCATTGGGTTACATTGCAGGCGTATTAGGACGGATCCATAATCTTTTTTACCAATACATATAGCCTATGTTACTCAAGGAGACTGAGCTTTCCAATGATGTAAATTTTTTTAAAATCGGCAGTAGTTTTTGAGTTTATTCATTAAAAACACAAAAAGAAAGCAAATATTTCCTATTTATAATATTAAAGTTGCGTTTAGCTGCTAGCTATATATTAGATCTTTATTCCCGCAGGAACCGTAGGACTCCAGTATTTGTAGACGATACCTACTCTGTTGATTCTCTTTCGTAACCTGCTGGGACAGCGTTTCGAAATACCAGAAGGATGACAGGGATGATATTATACTTACACCCAATAAGTATGCTGTTCATAATGTTTTTTTTAAGCGGGAGGTGGCTGACGAACAAGTGTGATGCCTGATGGTAAGCAGTCGACACCGCCCATGGACACCCCACCGCAACTCAAATCGAGCTTAGGGTCGCTGCCGGCCTTTTAAATACGAATACGCTTGTTTCTTGAAGGTTTCCAGGTCGTAGCTTAGCTCTTCGGAAAGACTGTGTACGGTCGAGGATCGCCTGCCATCGATGTGGTTATGTGTTGCCGGATCCTGTACTATTGCAGCCGTTCCGAAACAAGCCACAACTACGAGTATTTACCAACGCCTGTCAATCTTCGTATACGCATTCGAGTTTTGTTTTTTCGTCGCTTCGATTCGCATGCAGTACGATGTAAACCTCGGTGGTCGCAGTCATTCCTCTTGTTCCGTCTATTTCATGAATATTTTATATTATTGTAAACGACTTTATCTTTGGTTACAATGTTGCATTCAATAGTATGATTTTACGACATATGAAATGCCTTAGGTGCCAAATACAAAGCGGCTGCATAAAATCGTGTTTGTTTTAGATGTGTTTTATTGGGCTTTGTTGTATAGAATTAGTTTAATTTATTGTGAAGGAGAAAAAAATCTGCATTTTGCTTTAAATTTACTCCTGAGTAGAGTTGCGACTCGCGGGAACTGGCTGGTCTGCCCATTGTCGCAGCGACTTGGGCTTCTCTCTCTCCATCAAGCGTAGAGAAGCCATTATACCGTGCTATTTAAAAAAAACTTTCTAACTGAGTGGTTTAGGCAAGGTTATTGACCTCTCGCCTACAGGTCGGTGGTGCAAACATAAATGTGGTCGGGGTTAGGGAAAGAACCGCAAAGAAACTTTATGTACGTACATGTTCTTCAAATCTGTCAAAATATCACGATGGATGATGATCTCTACATATTAGAGACTTGGCCCTCATGCGCACTACAGCTTTTTTACGCCCGTTTATAGAGTTTAAATCCATTTAGATGTGTATGTTTACTGTTCACACGTCAGCTCTTTAAAACAGCCGAGTGTTGGATTTTGGAGCTATTCATAGTTATTTAGCAGATACTGTATTGAAGCGAAAGCCGAGATTAGAACGATTTTAAAGCGGTTGTCAGTCATCAGAAGCATTTTAAAAAGCGTCGAAGTCGAGGTTTTTACGCAACGTTTTTAGCTCTCGCGTGAAAATTTGCTCGGCCACGGACTATGGTTACGGGCACCGGTCTTTCCAAATTTAAATTTGTGACTTAAACTGATCAAAACTGGACCGTTGACTTTCTGACAAAGTATCCATTTACTTTGTTAAATTTAAGAAATTTAATTCAATCTTAAATTCAATTTACAGGACTTTCTGACGCTGCAAGATATTTAAAATGAATCGCAAATTCCATATACGACGTTTTGAGGCACTTCAATTGCGGTTGGATGAGATTTGGATCTTTGTAGGAATCGTGGTACAGTATGCCTCATATAAAGTGATCGGATAAATGGAGGCTAAATTGAGGCTAAAGTTTAAAACACTTAACATCAGTATGCCTCATATAAAGTGATCGGATAAATGGAGGCTAAATTGAGGCTAAAGTTTAAAACACTTAACATCAGTTAAACACTTAACTTCAGCTATCAAGCTGAAGTAGTCTTTTTTCTTTTTATGATAGAGGGGGCAAACGGGCCTGAAAGTCACCTGATGGTAAGTGATCACTTCAGCCCATAGACACCGCAACACCAGTATATTAACTTTTTAACTAATTCACTCATGGTGGACCACCATATCACGCTTTGTTTGCACCATATCGCGGATGGCGAAAACAAATGTCTTCTTCTTCTGACTCCGGTTAAAAGCACTAGAAGTGCTATTATACGCATCGGCACGAAATTCTACTCTTTGATCGTGCATCATGTAGTATTGCATGATTGTAGGTACATAAGCAACTTGCCGCAAAATCTTTTTAGCATTTTTGACGAATCAACTTAGGCCTTTGAAACAATGGTCGCGGGTTTGATCCCCGCACAGTACAAACATTTGTGTGCATGAACTATGTATTTATTTGCAAAATATCTAAGTAAGTTTATAAAAGTATCTAAGTAAGTTTATTAGTTGCATACTACCTACAGTAGGTACAAGCTTTTTCTTAGTGTAGGACTAGACGGTGTTGTGTAGCCTCACGTAGCATATCTTGAATTATACCGGCTTATACACTTGATTTTCTCGAGATTTCCGTGGTTTGCATTAATGTAATTAATGGCATAGTAAATAAGAGCCATATATCATTCATTACATTGAGCTATATTTCGTTTGTGTCTGCCATGGGTATGGTTTCCATACTAAAGTGCCAAATGACCTTATCAGTTGTCTAGTACCCATAGGTATTCCTACTCATGTATAACCTTCGGCTTAGTTTGTGACTAGATGGCGCTGTAGTAGCTCAGCGTGGCATGTTATGCGTTATTTTACTTTTGACGCTTCGCTCCGCAGCTGAGTGTACGCGGTATGCAGGTGTAGTACTAATGGGAGCGCTTTCGGCACGTGTCCCCGTCGCGTGCCGCCCGCCTCGGGCCGATTTAATCTCGGGCACGAACGCGAGCCGTGCCCTTTCACACGTGATCCTCCCGACAACAAGAAGATCGCATCTTATTGATGTGCGCCGTTCGAGGTCCGCTCAAATCTCGTTGACTTTTGGCATAGCGTTTAGCGGACTAGTAAAATGTGCACCGTAAGTGGTTCTAGCGGGGATAAACCCAAGACATGCCACGCTGGGCCACACAGCTATCTAGCCCCAAACGATCAACTTACCTAAATAATACTTTTTTTTTGTAAATAAACCCATAAATAAACACACAGACCAGACATGTTCATGCACACAAATGCTTGTACTGTGCGGGACTCGAACTCGCGTCCACTGTGTCAGAGGCAGCGTTCACTGCTATTTAACTACCGTTGGTCTGAATAAAGGAGCTATGTGTAGGGAACGGCTTGAAAAGATGTTTGTAAGAGTAGTCTCTCATTTATACTGAGGCAATCCCTTCAAAGGGGGCGAGGCTTAGGTACTGAATCTCGGCAATACGTTACTCTTATTCTCACTATATGATGATCTAGGTATATGTATTACTGTTGTCAGTACCTAAGCTTATTTAAAGTGTCTAAATACTTGTATGCGTTAGCAATTTTATATTAAATTCTTTGAAGGAATGATCCTAAGTCCAGATAAGTGTTGTGGAAAATGCATTTCGCCTTATGATCGATTTATTGTTACGTGTAGACATTATGAGGCTGTCCAGTTTGAACATTTGCTTGTTAATGATTAGACAGTAGAGAAAGGTAATGTTGACTGGTATTTCTGATTATTTTCGACATGATTGATGTACTATTGTGTTGTTTGCTTATTGTCTTTCACAAGTACTTGCTTTTTAATTTACTTTTAGTCATAAATCAATAACTTCGTGTATGTATATGCATAATAATAAACTTTTCATTGTTACAATGTCTTAGCAAAGTCCAAGAAGTTACAATGTTATTTTTCTCATTACTTACTTCCTGTGGTTGAGCTTATTCAAAGTCAGAAACTCATTAATTTGGCATACATTTCTATTGTATAAAAAATAAATTCATATTATGTATAGCTTTTCAATCATATTAACAACCTAGCATAACAATATTCATTGACCAAATGTAAAAAATAAGTGTAAGTTTTTATGAACTTGTCTCATTCAATGTTTGAAAAGACAGGTCTTATCTAATCACTATTATAAGAGTAGGTAGATAAGGTAATGGTAAGATTGCTATGACATAATATTATTTGCCTGATTGGTGTGAATTGTCTGGATTATTATATGTTTCTTGTAGGTTTATAGTTGATAAAATGAAACTTCCATATATTTTCTGAAAATTTATTTTAGGTTTTGACAATTGGACGGATGAAATAGATATAAAATGATTACAGCATTTTACTATATTAACATTTCAATTTTAAGGCACTAGCATCATATTAAAATACTTTCAGTTTACATTGTAGACGATAGCACATGTTTAAGTAAGCTACATGTATTTGTAGGTATTCATTTATATTAGGAATTTATTAAATAGGTATAATTCAATCCTCAAACATAAATTACGTAAAAAAGAAACTATTCTAAATTAAATAAATTACGATGTCGGGACGGCCGTCAATCCATCGTCTCTTGACTTAGGTCGCACGTTCGGTTATCTACTTAAAAGGTACTGAAATGTTACTTTTTACTTATAACTATCATTAAAATCAGGCTTATACTACTTTAAAAAAATATGGTACAATACGATATCGGACCTCCGAGTGGACGTCCGACCGTAAAGTGAACGAATGAGCGACGTGATCTTGATAACGACACACGGCCACGGTCCCGCCGACGGCGGCAGAGATGGGGACAAGCGAGCGTCCTCACACACTTTACACAAAACACACGATCACACAGCGCACCGCACCGACTCGCATCCGTCCGCAGTCGCGCACGCCCCTGTGGTCGTCCCCGCCTCCGCGCCGATGCGTCCGCCTGCCCCGCACCGCGCCCGTACGTGGCGCATGGGGCGGAAGACCTCGGACAATACCATTAAATAACCGCTATCGTTGCCCTACGCTTCGTAAAAGGTGGACGTGTCTCTCCGGCGAAACGTCGGCCTCACGAGCCGGGACTCGACGGGGGTTTTTAAACTAACAAAATACACTATTATTGCGGACGCTGATCACGTCGACATGCCTACATCTACTCAGAAGTGCCTCTGGTGCGCACGGGAGAAACTGGCATCGTAAACTTTGCAGAGGGTCGAGGGGGCGGTGGGGCCCGGGAGGAGCTCGGCCGCCTTGGCCGCCGCGCGTCGTCGCTGCCAACTGCAGGTCCACGCCGCTAGTACGACTAGTTGCGCTGCCAGGAAGGCGGCTGCCGCGAGCATGGCTCCCGACGCGTTGACGCAGGTGACGTCAGTCTCTCTGATGTAGACGGAGTCTTCGGTGACGTTCTTCGCTCTCTGCTTGTCGAAGCCGAACTTGTCAGTGATCTGGATCGTCTGGACAAGGAGCATGTTCTCGGTGGGCGCCGCGGGCGTCGAACGCCTCTTCCTGCGTCCGTAAGATGAGATGGTGCGGAGTTCATTCGGTCCGCCGTTACACTGCACTGGCTCGCAAGTTGGCATGCAAGGCGTTACCAAAGCACGGAACTGCACAACTTCGGACGACGGGAACTTGAAGGCATCGAAGTGCGAGAGCAGGATCTGTGAATAAAATAAATATTATAATAAATTGTAACGAAGCACGCTGTGTATTTTCGAAGATAATAGAATTTTATGAAACTCAAAAATATCTCCAGTTTATATTTTTGCTAAGACTGCTTAGTTGGGTGAGAAATATTACTATTTTAATCAGGCATCGAGTGAAGACGGTCATGAATATCTGTCGTCATAATTCGCAAGCTTCATTCATGCGAAAATTGCTATTGATTGCTAACAACGCTATAAAATTTGATTTCTTACCTTTCCACTTGTCGTCGACTTGAATAGAGGTCCCATAATGAAGTGGTCCGTGGGACAACCTTGGCTATCAATAAGTGTAATTTCGCTGGAGTCTACGCCATCCATAGCAACCAGTTCTCGGACAAATATTTCGAAAGGTGAATTCGGGTCCAGAATCTCGAAGCGGAGGGCCTGCGAATGAAATTACAGTTAGATACATTCTAAGGCTTAAACGAAGGTATACACCGAAACTGGAAGGAATTATACATACCAAGGGATCTCCAACTTCCGCAGAAGGAATGGTGTCGTCTCCGCTCCTGTCGGTAATTCTCATTGCTACGTTGGGCGAGTCGACGATGACCTCCTCTGACAGGCCAGTCTTGACGTCTCCCTTGATGCCAAGGTCGACTTCATTGGCAACCGTCTTGTTAGTCAAGTCGTATTGGCAAGCAACAGCTAATCCCAAATCGGATGACGTCACGATAGTGTCGTGATGCTGAATAACTACATCGTTCAAGTATCTGAAAGACAATGGTGAACTTAGTAACGGTTCCAAATTGTTATAAGTGTTGTTATGGTACGCTTACGCGAGCAATTTGATTGCAGGTTTATTATAAGCTACTTCGGCACAGAATTATGTCACGACATATTCTATATCATTGCTTTGTATGACCCGGTATAAGTATATTAGGCACATTTAAAAGCGAATTTTGAAGGAAAAATGCTGTTTTAGGCAAAGGAAATACTGATAGACTGTAGGTAGGACAAGTATCATTATGTCTATGAGTCGTGGTAATTCGTTAGGCATTTGTTTGAGTATCATTTATCTCATTACCTATTATCACATAAATCTTACACACATAAAAAAGTAATTGTACGTATGAATAAACAAATCAAGTACCTGCCGAGTCCGTTTTGTTTGACATTGCACTCAATGTTAGAGTACTCCATGGTCAACTCAAACTCGAGACTCTGTTCCACGTCGACGGCGCACGAGTTGGGGCTACCTTTCGCGTAGATCTTGCCGTCAAACAATTTTGATGTCTGGATTCGGGCGACCATGTCCCCGGCGCGACAATCGATCGACACGTTGTAACACGAAGACAGTTCGTATGTGGCCGCCTCGGGTACCTCCAAGTAAGGATTCTGAAGGAAAAAAAATCGGTTACAGACAAATCGATGCCAGGCAATTTCTCGTATATTCACTAATGTATTATTTATGTACCTCGATGTCGGCAAGCGTGGCTCGTGAATGGTGAGAAAGTCGGCATACATGGTCACCAGTGTCGCCGTGGTCATACGAATGACAGCGGAAAGGCGAGTTCAAGCAAAGTTCGCGGCACTCTTCAACCGTCTGAACGTCTTGGTAGACAGAGTCAACAGTCTTCAGGATACGACCGCCCATCTTCTTAAATTCGCACAGTTTGGTAGGTTCTTCAACGCAGTTGTTCTCCAAATAATCAGTATCTGTACAGAATGACACATTGTTTTAGGTACAATGAACCCAGAAGTTATCCACATGTAAATGCAAGTCAAATTAGTTTGTATATTACTACTGTAAACAAAACAAAACGTGTATACAACTGTTATTTTAATACTATCTAAACACGACGCAGACGTAATGAAGAAACAATTGTCATGCATTATAGCTAATCCATGGGACCATCAACATGCTAATTTGGCGAAACCGTAAGAATAATGATTGTCCATTGTGGCTATTGGTGGAAAATCATGTTGATGCGTCGTTTAATTCTAAATGTAGGATGTAATTTCCAGGATCATCTCAGAATTTATGATTTTGATACGAAGTAAAGGTTGAAAATAACCTTATTTAACATTTTTTTTTCAATATAAATATCCTTGTCTTTACCTATATTTTACAGATATGAACTCTTAACATAAACAATACAACAATCAGTGACGACTCCAAAATACGTAATAAGTAAATACCGCATAATTAACTTTTAATTTTCTTTAATCTTCTAATTTGACCTTTATATCTTTTTTATTTATTAGGTACTGCTGTAAAATAAACATTAAATTTCACTAGGTAGATTAGTTTGATTCTCAATTGTGGGAGTCATGAAATTCTCACTTAACATCCAAATTGCGTTTGCCTACTTATATTGCTCATAATGTAGCCAACTAAGCTGATTGGGTGTCAAACGACAAGTTATTTCAACGATCGTTTATACCACAGCCAGTGGCCGGACTACGATTCGCTCGTAGCAATAAATACAAAAGTACGTATACCTATACATACTATAAGACTATATTAAATTGCCAATCTATGAAAATAACTACTTCGATCTAACATCTATCTGTTCGATTTATCCATCTTATATTCAAATTATATTTGTTAGGATATCGATATTTATATTTGAATGTAATTCATTTGTTTTATTATTATTTGTATGACATTATGACCTCGTGTAAAATCAGACGGAGCCTACTAATATCTGGAACCGTACTCTCCACGTCTGTTAGATTAGTTTCGGGCTGTCATAAAGCTATTACAAACGCTTCACACTCCATGTTAGTTTATTAACTTTGTATATGCGCCTGTGCAACTGATCTCTACTAGTACTACCGTATTAAAAATCTTTAGATTTTAGAAATGTGATATGTAATTGATGCAATGATTGCTAATATTTGCCATTGCGTACTATAGGTAATTTCGAGTTGCAACCAGCCCCTACTGTCTCCTTATACTATGTAAAAAGATAAGCCAGTGACGCCAGTAACAGTAGGGGTATTTGCCCTCCCCGGACTAGGATTGCCGGCCGCTTGTCATCTGTGGCTGGCCAGAGCATGCAAGGATGCGGCCGTATGCTTTGGCGTTACCCGCGTCCCTGCAACTTGCTGCCTACTGGCAACACAGGGGGGTTTAGTGGGTATGCCCTCCCATTTCAGGAGGTGTGAGTCCCACACGCCATGTCACCTCCCCCCGGAGGTGGCATAACAGTGCCTAATGCATTCCCCTCTATAAAAAAAAAGTGACGACAGTAAGCCAAAAGTGTTAGTCTTACCTTCATTGGGTTGGAAAGCGCTAGTTCCCGCCAAAGTGATACGGTCCATGTTCGACAAAACGCACTCCCCGGTCTTGTTATTGTAGTTCGCCGATCTGCAACAATGTTACACGCGTTTAAACAACGCCACTTTTTTCCTTCATACTTTTTCGCTGTGTGAACTTTCCCAGGGGTTTAAACACTATTTAATGATCCTATTACACTATGACACTTAGTCTGCGCTGAGCGGCGCTAGCTATTCGGTGAGACCACTGGCCTCTTTCCGTTCTGTAGGTCTTTGGTTCAAATCCGGCACGTAACTAGATTTTAAAAAACATTCGTGCTCACCGCACTAGCTGGGCAATCAGGAAATTTGTACTCAAATCGATATGGGTAACCTAGTTTCAGTTGATCCAATTCCAATATCTGGTTGAGGAAATTAGATAGCAATTACTTCTTTTTAAATTATCCAGAGCTATATCCGGGAAACTTAATATGCAGAGGTAGGTTGACTAGCTCAATACTTAGTTTCGACATCGTTTTATGTTTGAGGATACTATTACGACTGTATTTACGCTGATTTACGTCAAGTTGTTAACATCGACCTATTAGGTATAGGTCAAGAGAAAATCTAATATTTGTGTACGCAGGATTTCATTAGCGATAGTAAATACCGGTAAATATGTTTGATTTACCTAGGAAATTGCTAATATTTTAAAGCTGCCTTCAAATTAACGGTTATAGTGACAATATAAATGTTTTATAACGCATCTCTGTAGTAAATGAGCTTGGGTTCGTTATGTTAATTATGTGTGTTAGTAGTGCGCATTTTATGCTGGATTCCACTTACACGCCGCTAAGTAGTGTAAGTCTGTTTACTTTTGCACTAGGATATTCTTCCTTGTCATTATGAACGGCGGTAGCTAATTACCATGTACGGTCAACAGTCAATAAAGTAATTCGTATTCGAAAATAGACTTTACTGAGTTGTCTCAAGATTCTAATTCCTTATCTTTTGAATACACCTTGATAAAAATGTGTTCGAAGAATTTAAAGTTGTTTACTTCTTTGATATTGATGAAATTGTTCAGTATAACGGCATAACTATTTTCCATTTATGCATGTTGTGGCAGCCTCTGATTATGGCGTCACTTTAGCACTTATATAGCTATTGTTAAAATCATGTTATTAAGTGATTGTTTTGTTGACTGTCCTTAAAAACAAATATATTCTGGGTGTATAACTGTGTGGCTAAATTATGAATATTAATTGGCGATCATAAGATCCAAGACCAGCATCTCAGATCAAAAGGCACCGAAGCGAAAGCTAAATACGCAACTAGGTTGATTTCCTCCTAGTCATACCGAGGGCAAAAACCTAGCTTTATCTTCCAATCTTCATTTAAATATCTAGATGTTTTGTCTTGATATACAACTGATTCCGATCAGATGACCTTTAGGGATGCGTGGGAACGCATTACGCGAAGGGATAATTCAAGAATTCTTTTGTATTACAATAGTAAGGAAACTTTTTATAAAAAATAAAAGAATTCGTATGTTTCTTTGTGCCAATTCTGTATATCATAAGAATAGTTGTAGGCATGGATGTCATTATTTTATGTAACGTACGTGTTGCTGTATAGCGGCATAGGGGCTATTACAAGAAAACATTAATTTAAAGTAGCTCTTAACATTATGATTGCGAGAGTGTCCCGCTAGTAGTACCCGTTGTATTCATTAAGTAGACTTGCTTGAGTGAATGCGTCGTCTTCATCGCATTATAATTACACCCAACTACCGGCTATCTGTTTGCAGTAGCGTTTTCCCTATATTAGAATAGTTACAAAAAGAAACTCGTAAGTGATTGTGCGTTAGGATAAACTACTAGCTAACTGTAGTCAGTTGTCTTGAAATATGCTCGAAGTAAGCCAAGTTCTGATAGTGTACCAGTACGTACACGTTGTACAAGCAATACAATGTTGTCGATTAGTTGTATATCTGTTTTGAAGCGGCTTTGGTGGTCCTCGCTTAGTGACTAAAGAATAGGCCATTAGCGAACTATAATTTCTATTACTTGTAATTCAAACCCGCACCATAACAGATGCGCCCTTGGGCATGCTCCTACAAAGGTGCCACGGCGGCTCACTCAAAAGTTACGTCGGTCGGCTGAATTTTAGTCCTCTAACGGCTTACGCTGGACAATCCAGTCGTGCCGGCCAGCGGGATCGCAGGTTACGGAATCGAATAAAAGTAAAATATTTCCGTGGGGTTAGAAGCGAACAATATGTGTTTTATCGGTTATTGTATCGTGAAAGTAGGAAGCGATAGGGCAGACCGCTCCCACACCGCGCCGTCCGCGTCCCGCTGAATATTTGCCAAATGTCGTGACTGTCGACGATCGCGATGTTCGCCGCCCGGGGTGCGCCCGGCCCGGCCTCGCTTGCCGCCCGCTACTCTCAATGGAGATACGACGATTTGTACCCAACGGTACACGTGTCGAACTAGTCTCGACCACGTAAAATCGCGCAATTCATTCCCAGTCGTCTCGGGTCTAACTTTAATCGGCAGCGCGGCGTGCTGTTTACACTAACCTTAACTACAGCGGAGATCGTTTGTCTAGTACTCCCTTTAGCAAAATACATTTCTTTTTTAACATGAAGTGGAATGTAATAAGGATAATGTCCCATACATTATTCTTACTACATTCCTTACATTACCTACCTATGACGATAATACATGGCTGATTTATGAAAAAGTATGACCCATTACTTATGCATTAACAATACAAGTAAAAAGAGTGTCTTATACTGTAGAGTCACAATGTAGAAAAAGGTTGTGTGCCTACTAAATAAAACAATTATAGGCAATTTATGGTATGTACGAGTATCCTTTGGAATGAACACTATAAATTAATTAAAGGTTGACTTCGAGCTGGTATCATAAATTAAACTTTTGAATTGTGGTTTTGTTAATTAATAAAACTATTGATGAAACAGCTGGTTTACGTCTTTCTATTAGTAGAAAACAAATGCAAGCTGACACTAATGCACGATATCTAGGTTTGGTACTACTCGTATTTGTGCGGTTGTAACTTGACTTAGTAATAAAAAAATGCTGTCCGGCTTTGTAGAATATTTTGTTCATCAACAGCAAACGGAAGGACCTAGGTGTCTGCTGAATTAAATGCAGCAATCTATTGAAAAACTAAAAATGAATGACTAGGAATAAATGATGTCAATGATGTTTGAATAAACGTCAATAACATAAATTGTAGTTAATAAAAGAAGAGGGCCGCAAGTCCTTTAATTGTTTAAATATGAACATTAAATGTCAAGCCATTAGCAAATACAAATAAATATTATGGATAAACGTAATGGATTTAAGTATTAGGCTTGCTTACGGTAATCTAATCCTTTAAACTATAAATCTAACCATCTAATAATTTGCATTCAATATAGAAGTTATGGACAGTGTCCCTTTAAATAGATGTTGTTACTTCAAACAATGTTTAACTAAACGTGCCATCAGAAATACGTGTACCGAATGTGAGCGTCAAACTTGGTATACTATTTATGTTAATGATATCAAAAACCTTACAAGGAAATAAACACAATAGGACAGTCATGTCTTGCTACATTAGACGCCTGAGACGTAGCTAACGCAATTGCCCTCCCTGCTTTGTATATAATGCTCGTTTGTAGAACTCAGAAACGAAACGGTTACCAGGAAGGGCCGTGACTTATCCACGGTAAAGATGTACCGCTGGGAACACCATTTATAGCGACTCGCTGAAAACTTGGAGAGAATTGATTGACTTTGTTAACTAACCGACACATATACGAATATATAGTGGTTATTCGTCATCTAAAACTGTTCATTTTAATTGAGAAATATGAACATGTTTTATACAAGGCCTTCTGCGATATAGCCATTATTTAAAGCGTCCATAACATGATCTCAGCATTATAATACTCAATGAATACACATGACGTACCGTTCCTGTCTTATTAGTGCGATTGTGTTGGTTCTCTAAAGTGCCCACAATAGCAGTTTCACATAAATCCCTATGAACATCTGTGATTTATTCAGCTTAAAACACTGTGGCAGCTATTCGATTTATTATATCTTAACTTTATATTCTGTGGTCGCCTGCATAAATATTTAAGCTCTAAAAGCTTTATTGGAATTTAATTTGTCTTAATTGCTAGTGAATTAGATTGCTAATTAACGTATCTCCTATTCGTTTTAATTAACTTTAGTAATTTTAATTGCCCAACAATTTGCAGTGATACCTTTGGCTCGTTAATTACCTATTAGAAAGAGCGAGTTAAGGCTGCCTTAATATATTGGATTTTCTCCTTAATCGATTCAATCAAATATCTTTATTTTAGTTTGCAGTGTTTCTTTAAGAAAACAAGCTTTGAATTATAGACCCTAATCACATCGCATTTACTGTTTCATAAATAGTCACTTGTGTAATTTAAATTTACACGCATTAATATATAAAGTGTTACTTATTTGTACTAATGGCTAGCATTTTAAACGTCTGGAGAGTCGAGCATTGAGGTCGTGTCGGGCCAAAGGAGCTTGAGGTCATTCATGTCTCACTCCGCCCATAGAAAGCTCTACTTTGTATGTTTCTTTGTAATGTTTTAATTTATCTACGTATGCGGATATTATCAAAACCTTCATTTAGACCGCTATTAGTCTTCGCAAATATCTAACATTGTTGCTTGTACACTTCAAACATTCTATTAAGACCTCATTCAGGCACTATAAATTTATCGGCTGAGCCTAACACATAAATAACTCGCGAACATATCCCTTTTGGAATATATTCATGGTTAATAACTTCATAAGCTGATATAAGGGAGAGGTTTTACAATTTCCATATTTCTAACAATCATACCGCATTGCATGCCACTGTGATACAAGAAGAATATTAAAGTAGATTCACCGGTTCTATGCGTTTTGAATTGAAATGACAGAAAATACTACTCGTACGCATAACGCAAATCAAGCCTTTCTTCTAAGAAAATATTATGTAGAAATTATAATACTAGAATTTCAACCATTCGTAAGCACGTCCTACGAAGCCACGATTTATTTTAAATCTTTCTTCAATTTCATCTCTGATCGTGTCGTTTTGTATAGGTGTAGTGTAGTTGATGTTTTCTGTGGGGACAACTTGTGACCACTCGATGTGCTAAAGAATGACGGTGTTATCAATAATTTTCTACCACTTCCTTCTGTTGTGGTTTCGCTGCGGTGCATAAATTTTGTATTTATGTTCATGAGAACTACTGGTCAACCTGTTTTATATAGTTATTTGTTTTATTCAGGAAGAAAGTATTCTAAATCATGTAAAATATCAACGGTTTTCTAGTTTCATTTAAAATTGGTCAAGTTATTTGAACACAATATTTACCTACACATCACATAAATGAACATCTATAAATAATTTGTAATTTCCTAGGTCTACATGTAGGCTCTATCTTAATGAGCCATGCGCATATGTCAGTAGATATGTTATTTCGAAAATTTCGAGGCAGCTACTTCGTTCTTTAACATAAATAGCTCCTCTTAAAAAAATAGAGAACACCAAGCTCATATTCATATTCTTAAATTATAATCCAAACTATCAGAATACCTCAAATATGTATCTAGAAGGGATTTCATGATGAAAAATTATAATTTTTTTAAATAATAATTATTAATAAATTTTATCTCGACCTTTTTATAAGCATTTTGACTGAACCGACAACTGAAAGTACAAAATGTTTGGTGGCTCTAACGTTTCCACATAATAATATATTGTGGTTTACGATGGGCCTGATATCGTAACACAACAAAAGCCCTTAAGAGTACCGAGTTAAAAACAAACCTGCACACGAATTCGTTCTCGCCTAGGCACAGGTCCAAGCACATCTGTCTGGAGCCGACAGTGTGTGTCCTCTTGCCTCTTCCCTTGAGGTGGTACCCTCGGACGCGGTCGAAGCACCACGCCCTTTCGCATGGCCTCACACCCAAGCATGACTTCTGAGCGTAGATTGTGAACACGGGGAACTGAGACTTTGTCAGTGCACCTGAAATTAATATTTAGGTTTAGCTCTTAAATTACTATTCTTCATGGGACCGAACCTGCAGCCGCCACATAATCGCTTAAAGAAGTTAAGGTAGAGAAAAAGAAAACCTTTCGGATTCTAACTAAAACGCATCAACTCAAACAATCGGTACCTGTTCCTATCTATTATTACAGCTGATGTTATTTCTCGCGCTTCACATTACTTGGCAAAGGGCATATCTCATTCCTATCATGGAAAGTCTCTCGTGCTATGCTCAATAAATGAGTTTCAATCAAATTTGATTTCGCTTTGGACCTGAACAATAAATGGTATGTGCTACAATTTAATGAACATTCATAATTTAGCTGTAACGCGTTGACTTTCATAAGGTTATAGGTGCTAGACCGAATCGTAACGTCGGGAACATTGAGAACATTACATTAATGTGTACCATTATTATCTGAATGCAAGAATAGGTACGTTTTCTATTAAACACGCATATCATCATTAAATTGTTCATGGTCCAACGTAAGTGTTCTGAGTAAAGAGGCGTTCAACCTTAGCGAATTCAGACTAGGGATAGACACGGGCGGTGTAATTGGATCCCTACGGTTATTTATCTGGACTGTATGCGAATGTGTTTGCCTTATTTGATTCTGTATTTTGTTTATTTTCTAACTCCGACCTCAAATTTTTGACATTTTACATTGAAGCATCTAACGTTGGGCTGTTTATCATGCTGTATGCTCTTCAACGATGTACGATTTTCGCTTTCAAATTTAATATTATCTGGCAGATCATGTAATTTTATTTAAAACTAGATGATTCGGCGTACTAATTACGCCATGTTGTTATTACTCAAACCTTGTCCGAAAACCAAATACATTTAACCAATAATCATCTAATTTGATGCAGTTGTTCGAAAGTTATGGGCCCACATACATTGCAAATATCCATTTTTATTTATATAGATAGCTACATTAATCGTTTAGAATATGACTAGCTCTTTAGTGTGAGCAATAAACAAATTTAACTTAAATGCCTTCAGATAACATCTCACATATTGAACAAGCGCTTATCAAATAAGAAAAACCGAGCAAACAGTTCCGGTCGTTCGTAAAACTCGAATCATCCTTTATAATACAGCCGGCGTACGGTTAAGAGGTCAAGGCATGTTCCACTAACTCGCGTTAATAGACTCGGTCAAGATTTCCTTTTCGCGGCGAGAGTATTTTTTTCCCAATAAGGCCTGATGAGTTAGCATGGCATGCCGTTATTGGCATTCAAATGATGTGTTAGAGCAAAAAATCGGAACGCCTCGCTTGTTTGTGAGCTCACACGTCTATGTCGAACAAACGAGAGTATATTGGCGCCTTTATTGTGCCACCTGCTCTGTCCCGGTTATGGCACATGAGCTGCGCATGATTGTGCCGTTATTGTTCCTCTATTCACATGCATAATCACTTAATCTTCGTTCGTGTTTGGAATGACCTATTTTTTTCTGGTTTTGTTATGAATCTATTCTTTATAATTCTGTTATGAATTTTATCTGAGTATATTTTATTGATGCTAAAAAGTACTCGTAGTTACACTTGTAGAGAAAGTACTGTGTTAAATTTTTATACCATCGATTTGCATACCTATAGATAAATCATCCACAGTCTTTAGTGGCATAGATGTCATTTTCGTTATAATGTGTGCTTCTTTTTACTTTTTTTTCACACATATTAAAACCTGTGTTAAAACCTTATTGTACTACAATTAAATTGTCAATTTTGATTGTGAGCTATTGTCGATTATCATATTAGGAAATTTAGTTATTGATCACAAGATCTCAAGTTGTACGTTTACAAGGCAATTTCGAAGCTTGGTTGGTTTTCTATATATTTCTAAATCTATTTTGACTACCTAAAATTTATCGAACGATTCTACATAGTAATGAGCTTAAAATAAAGTTACAACTGTCATCCACTTCATGTATTTAAAATGTCAACGAGGTTGATAAATCAATCCATTGTACACTGTCGCGTTCATTTAAAAAAGCTTTCGATCACGACTGTATTTTTTTGATCCCATAATTCTACATGTCAATTATGTGCGTCGGGGATAATCCATTATGATAATTGGCATACTTGTCATAGACTTATACTAAATGATTTTGATTAACTTTATCATTTATTGATATTAGCCATGCATGTCTTGTTATTTGTATTTTATTAACTTGTGACTTGTTAACTTTTGTTTTTTTAGATGATTTCATTTAATCTATACAATAATGCCTTACTCATGTTTAAAAGTGATACCTATTATTCTATCTACGAAATTCTTTTTCGGTGATTTTTTATATATGTTGATGATTTTTAAGTAATTTAACGGGTGTTTAAACTGGTAAACGCAAACTAACGAATCACAAAATTTCGATAAACCGACCACACCAGCCACCTAATGCAGGTATCGAAAATCTCACGATCTCTTACCGTTAAACAAAACTACTAGATCATTGACGCGTGAAATAGCCTCTAAATAAATCAAAACTTGATAGCTAAGTGATATGGCGTCACTCACCCGGCAATTGGTCGGCGTCTGAGCTGAAGAGCACGCACAGGCCCGTCTCGTAGTTGACTGCGCGGCAGGTGTCGTTGGCCTGGCACTGCTCCAGGCAGTCGGTCAACATCAGAGTGCCGGGGATGTCGTCGAGAATGTGCGACGGCGCCGAGAAAACGTACCTGCACACATGATGGACTGTTAACATGATATAACCTGCGACGTGTGCGCTATGTCGGCGGTACACGACCAGCCTTAATTGGACGTCGCAAAGTGCAACGGGCTCTAACCGTCGCGACAGATAATGCTAATGCAGACAAGCAATTAATTGTATGGGTTTCTAATGTCATATGTGTTTTGCATGCAGTGATAAATGTTAATCGTTACGGTACTCAACGAGCTTTTTGAAATAGCGGTCATTTGTATTAATATGGTCAATTGAATATTTGATCATTTATATCAGTATTTATATTTTAATCAGTGAATCTGAAATTAAGTCTTACAAAGTTAATTAAGGAACTTAGCCCAATTCACATGACAGAAATCGGCTGCGCAATTTCAAAACCTAGTAAGGGACATGACACAAAATGTTCAGGAGAGCGAAAAAACGTCTCCGCTACTTTGAGAGCGTGCCGTAACTAAACTATGCAACTTACGTTGACGATAGTTAGCTTGAAATGTGTGGCATATCCTTGGCTTTCAAGTAAATATAATATCCAGCATTAATACTTAATAGTACACGTTAGAAAGCACTTACTAATGATTAAATTGTTTTTTACGAGTAAAAGATGACCAAAAAACCATTTTAAAACCTAGTAAAGGCACTTACTAGGTTTTGTTCTGGTTTTGATGAGCTACAAATTTTCAATATGACAAGTTATAAACCTAGTAAGTCAGCAAAACAAATTTAAAATACAAGTTAATTAACGGAAAAACATAATTTAAATGAGATACTCGTATATAGGAAATCTCAACAAACATGAAACATTTAAATCTATACCTAAAAAAAATTAAACCGACTTCAAAAAAAAACACAAACGACCAAAACTAAAAAGCGATAAATAACGTAAGTAATTCTATCCTTAAAACATATTATATGTATAACTATAATTATTTAAATATTACAATTATCACTTATTTTTGGAGTCGGTGCCAGCCTCAAGGTACCTAACGTAGACTGTTGTTGTCAGACGCGCGGCCGGCAAATCCACACGACAATATACATTTATTTGTTGGCTGGCACCGACTTCAAAAATAAGTGATAATTGTAATATTTAAATAATTATAGTTATACATATAATATGTTTTAAGGATAGAATTACTTACGTTATTTATCGCTTTTTAGTTTTGGTCGTTTGTGTTTTTTTTTGAAGTCGGTTTAATTTTTTTTTAAAAATAATTTTATTTCTCGATTTTTGGTTGCGTTAATGTGCTGTGAACTTGAATAAAGGCTAATTAATGTCCTTCAGAGTTAAAACTCTGAAGTAAACTTAGGAATGAAAAATTTTGATTTAAGTCAAGTGAAGACTTTGCGATCTAGAATCAAGCAAATCACTTACCAAATCACCTGCCCTATTAGCCCTGCATAAGTACATACTACTACCTAGTTTCTATCGACCAATGGCAGTACTGTTCCCTAACTCCTAACCGTTAAGGAGTTCTGTGGCTTCATTATCAGCACCAGATGATGACGCCCGGAAGCATATACCTGAGTAAAATATGATTACGTAACAAAAACACCATATGAGCATACAATTTTCGGTTGTTGCCATCAATTTCTCCAGGATCCCATCATCAGATCTTGACTTGGTGATAATGGGACCACCTCGGAAGTGTCCTCTGTCGAACTGTTGAAAAATTTTTGAAATCCATCCATAATTGACGGAAATATCGGTGAACAAACATAAAAAAAAAAAAAAAATATTATACATACAGACGAATTGAGAACCTCCTCCTTTTTTCGAAGTCGGTTAAAAAAAGATCTGTAGAGAGGGCAATTCTGTACATGAATTTTTTTTTTTCAAAATAACTATCAGGGGGTGATCAGTGATCGATACTGATGCCAAAAATGCAATCAGTAAAATTTTTGTCTGTCTGTCTGTATGTTCTGTATATTCGTTTATGTGTCGTATGTAAAAAGCTACTGGACAGATTTTAACGAAACTTGGTACGAATATTCTTCATACTCCTGGGCAGGTTATAGTATAGGTACTTTTTATTACGCTACAATAAATAGGAGCCGAGCAGTGACAAGAAGTGTGTGGGAAACGGGAGAATTTTTTATCTGCATGTTGGATCGCGCATCACGCGAAAACTAATGCATGGAACTAAATGCGGTTTTCACCAATGTATTGCTAGAGGTCTAATTTAAAATTTAGGTGCCATTTGAAACCCGATATCCACTCGTGCGACGCCGCCGGCACAGCTAGTTACATAGTAAAAGTATTAGGTAAGTCAAACGTTTCATGTTTTCTGGTAAGGAAAAATTTGATTTCATCAACACAATGTTAGATCAAAGCATTTTTGTACTTATCGAAGCATATTATTGTTCTTTAGGGCACTAAAAATTAATCTCGATCTATAAAATTGTCTTCGAGACATTATAATCAGCGGTAATTTAAGTTGAACCACACAATGCAGCGCACACGCTCGCTATCTATGAGTTACTAAAACGTAGGCGCCTAATTCAGTTTGAATTGACAATTTCAAAACATAGTAAGGCACAATGACAATTTCAAAACCTAGTAAGGGACAGTCCCTTACTAGGTTTTAAAGTTGTCGTTGTGCCTTGCTAGGTTTTGAAATGGTTTTTACAGCCGGTTTTGGTCACTGAAAACCAGATCAGTGGACATGCTAGGTAGGTATTTTCGTTTCTAAACCTAAAATTCAGAATCTGAATATGCAAATTCGTGCGTAATCACATTATAAACAGCACTCAGCAAAAACCCGATTTTTTCAAAAAATGTCCCTTACTGTGTTTTAAAATTGCGCAGCCGAAATGGTCAGGTTACTTCCTTGATAGGACTTATGAGAGTAGTATGATCTTGATAACTTCACTCGTTCCGTTGCGTCGGCTTAACAGTCTTAATTACCCGTGCAATTATCGGTCAGTACACTGCGTTTGGTCTTCAGCAGTGAATGCATAAGAGCGTATAACGAAATGGGAACTTACCCAGTTACGAGTTCAAATCCGATCATTTCTGGGTCGCACTCTTCTAGGGAGTTAGCGGGCGCCGACGGAGCCGACACGCCACTCGGTGCTGAGGGCGGCACTCCCCCAGATGCTGTTTCTGGTACCGGATCTTGTTGATCATCCTCGTCGACGTCGTCTTCTTCTGTAGTTTTCGGAGGTGGAGGTGCCCCCGGGTTTTGGTAGTCTTGTGGAGCGGCGACAACTGCAGGTTCTGGCGCACCAGACTCTACTGCGAGATTGTCCTGAGGGGGCGCTTCGGCCGCTGATCTCAGCGTACCCTCAAATTTTTTAGCTGCCTCCGCGGCGCAAGCCACTATCACTAAACTGATGAAAATCCGCATTGTACTCTCGGAGAGGGGCCGTGGCAACATTTGTTATCTGCAACAAAAGACGCGTTGATTAAAAAAATTTTTATGATGCTTTAATACCCCTACTGTAATTGCTTGGGAAGCTTAGAAATTATCATCGCGTATAAAACAAGTCAAGTTTATGCACGCGAGCATTCATCGTAGATTGAGTAAAATCTTCCGATACTTAATGGGCAGTCAGACATCGCTTGCTGCAATTCACGATGAGATGTGTAGGTTTGATAGATGCTGTATAACAATTTGTTGCCTTGTTGCGACAAGTGAACTAGTGGCTTCATCCATATTAGACTGAATATTACGATAAAACCCAGAGAGATTGTGTAGTTACAGTTTCCCTTCCTTAGTGCGTGTTTTATTGAGTAAGTAGCAACATTTATTATGTGTTATCTGTAACTGTAATGAGCCTTATTTGTGCAAATATTTGCTTGTTTCTGATAAATGCTTTTGCCAAGTATGCGTCATGCGAATGTGAGAATAAACATCAAGACAATTATGATGGTTATCTCAGGGCATTAACTGAATAATTACTACAGATTGTAATTAACGTGCAGGTGAACTGTAATGTATGACCTGTAGCTCAGGACAGAGGCTCATGTTAACCGTATTATTACGTAATCACGGCAGATATAGTATTTTCTGAAAAATGTATGGTGGGAATCGTGAGAAAAATCTTCAACATGCATTCACATCGAGTTGTTTGGAGGTTCACCAAGAAAGTACATCACGCATTCTTATCCTTTTTACACTAGCACTTTCTAAGCCACGCTATCCACTTATCGAAATTAGCGTACTTATTGTTCTAAAAAAGCGAATATGCTTATTTGAAATCTCAGAACATCGCTAAATAGGTTCACAACAGTACAGTGTAGTTTTCTCAGTATAGGTTTCATCCCGACCGTCCATATTTCAATGAGAGCCTTCTGACTTACGCGGTATGCACTGGAATCCTGTCTGTAGCCAGTCCATAATTTTTACCGAGCATACTAAGGATAGTTATACTGCCTAGATAAGTCAGAAGCAGGATAACAATAATGCCTTGCATTGTGTTCTTTATTTCTGTGTGATTTGCTAGTAAACTTTAAGATATCGTTGTAAAGATAGAGTGAGTATCTATGGACATTTCGGTTTTTATAAAAACTTACTTAAAAGTCTTTTGCTCGCATGTTGTTAGGTATCGTACCCCCAAAAAATTCCCGTTTGGAAGTATGTATAAAATAAACTTTGTATTTACGTCCACATAGAACGCATTAAATAAGAAAGCATTTTTAGACCATGCTCTTTCTAGCGCATTTAGTCTTATTTTTTTTTATAAGAAGAGCTTTTAGGGTGACCTCACTTCCCCTGATGGTAAGCGGTCGTGAGGGCCAAAAGTTAGGTCGACAGGCACAATAGAACGAATCCATTGCGCCTGTCGCCCTCACCCTGAAGGCCCACTGAGATGCCGTTGGTATTAATGGTTGATATGGTTGTCAAATGCCTATTTACAAAAGCCCGTAAGCTTAAATCGAGGATGGTTTAACATAAATTTATTTATAATTATAATTAAAGTGTTTCGCATTAAGGAGCCTTAGTTTTATAGGCAAAAATATCACAGATGTTTGCGACGTCTACAAAGATACTGCTCTCAATCACATCAGTCCCAATTTTCACAAGCTTTTATTAAATTAATATCGCTTGTATGTTGGTGTGGGTCAAATCTCGGAAGCTTTTTTTTTACCTCGTCACCGGCTATATGCGAATTGTCACAGCCGCATTACGCTACGCTCACGTTTCACGTACAATGTTCGTAACGGTCTGTCTCCCGTCCACTTCGTGGTGAACGGTACTGCTTATTCTGATTTTATTGTAAAAATGTATTGGCTACGCCTGATGTCCGGTAACAAATTATATATTGTTACACTTGAACGACATTACCACCGCCACTTAGTTTTTATACCGGTATCGTAACATAATGTAAGAATCTATTAAAACATACTGACTCGTAAAGTTATCTATTGTCGAGTAAGTATCATTGCATTGAGTATGTTTTTGTGCTGTTAAGTTCAGAAAGATGTCATTTTACACAACTGTTTTAGATACAGTTGATACCGATTTATCAATGACCAGATAAGCTTTAAAACTGATCTGATAAAAGGTGAGATAGCCTATGACAGGTCTTTTAATATTACTTATTCCTTACTGAACAATTCATGTCTTTTGTAGTCAGTCGTATTACTGTACTGTACTTTACCATTTCCAATAGTTTATTTTGGTGGTGAATTGGCTTTCTTGCGGATTCATGATTAAATTATTTCGAAAAACTATTTATATAAATTGTTAGGAATATTAAAGCTCTGTCGTAGACTGGTAAAGGGCTTATAAAACTCTAATAATAATATCTTGTAAGAAAACGGTGATTCGAAAAAAAGATCATGTAATTATATCCCTCCCTCCATACTAATGTTAAATATAGATACGAAAATAACTCTGCCTCCACGCGATCCGAGATGCTTGGTAAAGCTAGTTAGTATATAACATCTTTCTCTGGCGGTAAAGTTATAATTTCAAGATGCAATAACGCCTCTGTTTGATCCTCCTGTTGATTGAATTTACAACATAAGGTATGCAGTAATTATTTATGTTATTACACGGCACTATTGAAGCTACGGCTAGACACATTCGTACGTTTCAATGGTATAGCCTTAGGAAAGCTTATTCATTTCATGCGTCGCGTCGCTTAAGGCGTGATAGTAATTTGATCTGCATGTCTATTATGAAAATTAAATTATGCGCTCATAAACGTCAGGCCTATGTCACAAATACCGGTTTATGTGTCTATTTTTTTCTTTTTTGTTGAAAGTATCCAAGCTTGCACATGCCGCTACTCAGAAAATTATTTTCTTTTCTCAAAATAGATTCTCATTGCATTTATGCGTGAAAGTGGGATACTTTAGAGTTTCCTCAGTAAAGGTGGCTTTTGTAAAATTTATTAGAACATTACTCTCTGTTGAACGGCTTCCCCTGTGAACGAGATTAGTTGCGAAATTGTCCAAATAACCCCGCGATCGGATGTGCCGAGTTATAAATGATCTCGTGCGCAGCGTCTAACAGTTTTCTAGAATAAACATTACAACGGAACGTAAGCGAGACGTTGTTATTTGTCATGCTCCTTGCAGGCAAAGTTCAGACAGCAAAGTATTAATAAATGGGGGCTAGCTCCGCGTCAATGGCGTGAAATAACAGGAGTGCCGACCTTACTGGGTCTGGGGTGTGCCCTACGGCCAGCGCTGACCTACACTAGCTAGCAGTAAACCTGGTCACGAGCCCATATGATCTTAATCTCCTCGACGATCGTATGTTTGATCAAATACTGATTGCGTAATCGCAACTATAAATCTGACCACTACATTAATCGTGAAGCCATAAAGATAACGGTCATCTTATAATCCTAATCGCGAAATTGTAAAAACCAGTTCCATGACTAATTGATATGCCTCTAATGATTGTTTCAAAATAAAATTACAGTTTTCAAATAAAAATGTCTGTTATAATTAATTGTATTGATGATGATTAATTGTATGTATGATATGGATGGCTTTGCATGTGACAAATTATGCAAATTTTTTGCAGAATTATGTTTCAAATACTTTTGCTCGTGTATTTTTTAAATATATAAGCTTTTTTTTTTATTACTGAGAAAGGCAGAAGACCAACCGGCCAATCTGATGTTAAACGATAGATTTCAGTAATAGATCTTGTAATTCTAAATGGAAACTAAATAAATGAATTTGACGTCTCAGTCTTAGTTGTTATGGGCGTATAAATAAATATATACATAAAAAAATTATAAAACATCAGTTTCCTTTCATAATGAACCATTTGAAATGCAATTTGCACTTTACAATCGCGAAAGGATCAAATTGAATAGCGCTTGTTTGATAGTTTCCAGTGCATCGCGACTACATGCCAACATTTTTCCTACATAAACGTTGTTCGTGTACGCCAATTTC
Organism: Conogethes punctiferalis; assembly: GCA_031163375.1. Lineage (NCBI taxonomy): Eukaryota > Metazoa > Arthropoda > Insecta > Lepidoptera > Crambidae > Conogethes > Conogethes punctiferalis. The sequence goes on along the minus strand of CM062082.1, from coordinate 11,906,742 downwards.
TGGGACCATGTTATCTCATCACCATAACATGTTAACCCGTACGGTAGAGGTCGTGCACTATAAGAGCACTGTGCCTTACTCGGCTAAGTAGGCCACGAGCCTCTATAACAGAACAGGGATGCTGTAAACAAGTCTCTTGGTCGTTTTCTATTGACCTATAGGAAATTGTAGTCATTTATAACCAATAAACATTTTAAGTGCTGCCATTCGCATGCTTTTATCTAACACACCGGTATGGTAATAAATTCAAATATTTGTCTGGATGCAACTGCGTAATATAATTGTAAGTTTTATCGTACATTTTAAGTTAATTTAATAGTCGTGTACACATACAATTGTAGTTAATTAACATTCGATTTTACTAATTGCTGTAACGTTATATCCATTTTTATGTTAGTGAAACATACAAAGAAGGTATAATGTGATTTGAATATTTTCCTCGTTCTAAAAATCCATAATGGCGTCTTGTAAAATACACAATAAAATAAATGAATATGTATTAACGGCTATATTGTGTATTATTATTAAGTGTCATCAAACACAAAAGTAACAGAAACTTTATTATAATTTTCATTTTTGTCTTAAATAATGTATTAATTTGTTGTGTGATATTATTAAAAAAAATGTAATAGAGACTAATTTGATAACCAAAATAAGCCAGGCGTCTCGAACATTATCTCGGATAAATATGATGGAAATATTCATACGTTGATGCCCCTTAAGCGTTAATAAATGCAAGTAGCAGCTTATTCTTATATGTTGTTAATATTAAATTTGCATCTATTTATAGTAACCAGTTGTTAGTCTTGTTGGCGTTCCAGAATATTTCATTTTCACTTGACGTCAAAAGTGCTATTAATTTGTTGGTTAACAGCGTTGATTGTTTCAACGATGGCATTCTTGTAATATCTTGTAAATCCTCTTTTAACTTGCAGTTTGTACGAAGCATTCCGACTGGTTAGTTTTTTCGTAGCTAGCCTCAAAGATAAATCAACAGAACGTCGTTTCTTGCGGCATTGCTTCGGTAATTGTTAATGTTTGTGTGTATTATTACTTCTTGCTATTTTTAACTAAGTATAATTTGTTTTATATTTTTTGTGTGATCAAATAATAGATTTTGTACAATTGTTTTATCTGTATATCGCACCGCACGTCACTACATTACATAGTACAAAACAAAGTCGCTTATGTTTTCTGTATGTTTTGTTATATGTATGCTTATATCTTTAAAACTACGCAACGGATTTTGTTGTGGTTACATTTAATGGATAGAGGGATTCAAGAAGAAGGTTTATGTGTGTAATATATGCATATAGTGTTGCACCCATGCAAAAGCCTGGGCGGGTCGCTAGTTTAAGTATAAACGTCGCGTTTGACAACAATGACGGACGTGACCTTTCAGTACGCTTTTAGGTTAGAGGTAGGTCATGGTCCCATGATCGTTAATACGTCGATAGATACCGTAAAATGGTGATAGTAAATTCTGTCATTTCGTATTTTACGTTCCCAATACGAGTACGTGTAGCTAACAGGCAGTACTCGCCCGGACCCGCGATCAGATGGGGTCAGCGCATTCAATGAGCCGGATGCCTCCAACCTGCTATTTACGTTTCACCATACCAGTACCAGTTGGCACACTATGGATGCCTTTTCTTGTACACGACGCTTATAGACCTCAAAATATCGCATTAATCTCATTCCGACCCCATCAGACGATTTAGTACTTTACGTTGAAATGTGATAATGTTTTCGTTTGGTTTTCAAAAAGGTACCGCACCGACTAATTCAAGTTTTATATTTATCTGTAACAACGCTTTTTTTGCACGAGGAAGTGAAATTGTTTACTATCAAGCATACTTAGGTATATGTAAAGATGATTTATTGATATAATGCATCCATTTTATGCGAGACCTCAGGTTTATGACTCAATCTGCTTGAAGACAGGTCGTTATCTTTCACGGCAAACTATTGATCTTTATTCGTACACACGGTAGTATCTTATTATGTTGTTCTAGCTTACATTGTTTCATAATTTACCACGCATTGAGCCCAAAGAGTATGTCACACAAAAAGGAAATATTTCTATTGAACCCAGTTACAGAACATATGTTTTAATTTACCCTTCACTGATGCTGCATACCGTTGCGGTATATTAATAATGCTGTAATCAAAACACAATAGACAATCAGCAGATACGACTTAATCTGCTGTCTATGAACTATTAGCCGTGTCTAAGATCACATATTAGCATCGTTGGAGTGCGTTTCGCGGATTTACATTGAATGAAATTGTAATTTGTTGTGTCGATCTCTAATGGCTGCTGCCTTATGCGCTTACAAGGTGCAGTGGCGCTCCGGCCTTACAAGGCAGCCGGCGTCAATGTCTCTTATTGTATGTACCGACGCTTTATAAAAATACCCCATAAATCTAAAAGAAAATCTATCGCCTCAAGAGCCACTCGATCTTATCGCAACACACACATTATTCCAACTCTAACTAAGCGCCTCGTGATTACCCTTTTGCATTCTCTTATAGCAGTATTAGTAATAACTCCCTTTGTCATTTAGAGAAAACGTGGACTCGAATAACATAAACATCCAACTGATATAACAGAATTTATGCTTGCATTAATAAGTGTAATGTGCACATTGAATATGACGTTTCAGTACGATTTAACTCTTTATGCTACAGTTACTGCAAATGAAACGGGGATGGTTCTAATAATAACTGTTATTACTATCATATTGTTGCTTTCCTAGGCTTTTTAAATGTTTTTATTCGGACGTTTATCCGACTCTCGTGTAGAACACCGTCGGAGATTAGCTCATCTCCGCATGGCTAACTCTAACATACATAATTGCGTACTTACTTACGAACTGAGTTTATAGTTATTTGAGTATTTCTTACTGCAACAATTAAGTGTTCTGCGAAATGTTTATGTCTGTTGAGATAATGTGATGGTGATGAGATTAGCGGACGTAAACTTACGTATACGTGCTACTGTAACGTTGTTGAAAATGGCCCACATATTACCTACTTTTTAGACAAGTAAAAAGCTTTTTGGGACCAATTTCATCTAACTTCTCATTGCCGAGCCTACGCGTCAGTTTAGTATATGCAAGTAAATGTATTCCGCAACATTGTTGAACAGATAATTCTACGTTGTGGATAAGCGATCATGTTTGAGAACTTCAATGTGTCAAAACACGTGTAGCTGAGATGTCGAATGAACTCGTCCGACGTTACCTAGGCTGACGTGGCCAAATAAGGCCTTAATGATAATGCACCTTACGAGCGAATAATGCGAACACTATTTTCCTCTATATTATTCACAGTATGGTAACAACAAATAAGACTATAACATCATGCCCCTGAAGTAAGTCGGACGATTTATAAATTCCACTTATCGTGTCGTCATAAGCTACAACCCTACAGAAGTGTTTGTACTAGTAACTTCCATTTCACGGAAAAATCATGGTGATATTCGATTCATAAGTCAGAACATTAAAGTCTATGTTCGTATTCAACGCGTCGGCATTTTCTGTCGACCGTACCCGCCTAAGCGGTTATCGGCGTAGGAAACCTACCACTTAGTGAAGTTATAGACACCTGTTCGAGTAAACAATATTGTCGCGGCGCAGCTCGGGCTTCTACCGGCCATGGCAACTAGTTATTGGCAGGCTTTCCTCAGCTTAGATGTCCTCGCTCGAGGTTAGTGGGTTGATGCGCCGCCAGCGAGACTGCCCCCTGCGCGATTTACATTAATGAGAGGATCTCGATTTCTCCGGTCTCGATCCGCACAAACAGACTGCCGCCTACGTGACCAACTCTAACGATTAATTGTAAATTGTTCAATTAAGATACTGGGGACCAAATAAACGCCCCTATCTGTCTGAAATTGAAAGCCTTTTAGCCGTATTTGCTTTGAGTTGAGAGCTTGTTAGCATATCGTCAATCAATATATGTAAATTATGCTTATGGCGTCTCGTTTGCTTATAATGTTGTTAGCGCACGCCAATTATACTACTGTAGTAGCTAATATGAAAAGTAATAAATTTACAGTAAACAACATTCTAACTAGCGTTTATTTTTTAGAGTTACACTAATTTTTAGTCTTGTGTTCATAATAACATTTATATTTTTTCTTATATGTAAATTATTTATTGCAAGATCTGGTTAAGGTATTTTTTGTAATTTTATGCCTCTCACATAGATATTACCACTCTCCCCCTTCTTTGTTACACTGTTGATGTTGTTATTAATGTCACATATCTAAAACGAATTGTTATATCTATTACATTCGAGTAATCGCTAGCATTGAAATAGCTAGTCAAACAAAATGACTGAAAAAAGCTTTAAACTGGCTTTATGCAGGGTCATGTAAGTTAAATGCTGCACGATAATGTAACTATTTATTTAAGCCATTTAGAGTCGCAGGTTTGAAAAATAGAACCACTTTCTATGATGGATCTTAAGCAAAGGGCAGGTGGAAATTGTAACGCTTTATTTAGTTCCATTTGTTTTATCTCGCGGTCTATCGCAATCTCTAGTTATGTCTACAATAATTCTGTAACCCAACTATTCTTGATACGTTCGCGGTTGTTGAAACCATTATCAATAATGAGCAACTTCGGAATAATGAGGTAGAGTAAGAGCAATCTAATTTCAGTTATGTAACAAAAAAGGACACAGAAAATTATCGATTGCTTACAATGTAGTAATACACTAACATACTGCACGAACTCGTAATACGAGTGCGATATAAGAGGTTCATGCGAACTATAATATGTGTAATTTGAACACACCACAATGTCTACATAATGTTCTAACTGAAATTCTTTTGAAAAAATTGTTCGATCGTGTTCAGAATGACTGTACTAATGATTGGTACAGCGTAAAACGTGCGATCTCAAATTACTAACGTATAATCCCGGCTAGTTTTCTCCGCGATTAATCATGCTAACTCAATGAGGGACCAGTTTCTAAATCCTATAATTTCATAGCATTGTTCGCGGCGGCATGGGCTCGGAGCGCAATCGGAAGTAGGTTTTCGGTGCAGACGGTGCATCCCCATCTGCCGTGGCTTTCTTCAAATCCGACCCTTCAATAGATAGATGTTCTTTATTGCACACTATACGATTGACTTTGAATTTAGTATAGTAGACCTTTTATCTCCAATGTCTTTTTTTTTAATTCTAAGAAAGCAGTGGTACACCACATCAGGTGTGATTGTGGTTTCTGTGTCCATCCTACAGGATGGACCATGCTAACTTGAAAGCCAACACCTTGACAGATTGCACATCATACAATTAGAAATAAGTTTTGTAAACATTTGTTGTACAATTTAGGCGCTCATATAGCTAATGCACCTCCATTCGCTTTGCTTCAAATTATGTTCTGTAATTTAATCTTCCATAATATATTATCTATGATTACCACAGGATCACAACACGATTGTACTGTCAGACGTTTGTTGACGAGTACATTGCGGTCACTGGATGTATTATCGAGTGCGACATCGCAATTTGTTTCTATTTCTGCCCACATCACCCTTTGTGGTGTTGCCTGCAATTACATTCATTCTACTTTGATTACTTTTGTGAGAGTTTTTACCATTTTTATTAACATTTACTTTTATAACTTAATGATGCGCCTAGTACATGGCAACATGCGTTTATGGTTACTTTGTATCTAAATGCGCCCTCTCATGTGATTGTTAGCAATCTAAGCTATGGCTATCATTATTTTAATTAGTAGGTACGTCTAATATTCATTCGCTTTTTATTTCATTTGTCTTTCGATCACGTGTTGTTAACTCCCGTGTACATATCTATGGAATGGTTTTTATGGCACTGACTGTAATTGCAGTGTAATATTTTAGGATGACGTAGACGTTTTATAGGACTTCACTCCTTCTAACAATACGCCGCTTTTACGTAAGCGATATTCATGATGTAATATTGTATTGAGTTACGGCCGTCTCGTTGTTTCAAATATTCCATGTTTCAATACTGACGGCAAATTAGAGTTAATGCGATATCATATGAATTATGTAACATATCGTTGAAACCAAGCCTACAATAAATAACAAACGTCAGTCGAATAAAACCGTTTGAAATAAAGCACAGCTCTGTTTACGCTCATAAAATACTCTCATAACTCCGAAGATAAATAGACGTAATAGGAGTTTCTTGTTTCTCTTTAATATCCACACCCCGGCAAGGTATTCGTTACAAATAAGTTTACGTAAAGCACTCGAGCTTGTATTCAATTTATCTTCTCCTGCTGCCGACCGATTCATCTGTTTGATAGCATCGATTTGTGCCATTAAAAGTTATTTTATCGTCTGTGTACTCAGTGGATAGTTCGTAAATTTCGCCTAATACTGGTTAGTGTCCTGTCGCGTCCATGTAGGGCCGTGGCCGTATTGGCACCTGCTCCACGAGTGCACTGAGCCAACCGGTTCCACTTATCTCCCATACACCATAACTCTGTTGCCCCATACCTTCCTGTGAATGCGTAATTTGTGTACCTACTTAACGCTATTAGAGTAAACGCTATCTTCGATAATATCTGCAGCTTCGTTTAACCGGGAATTCAGTGAAATATGGCTCTAAACAAACCATTACTTACAGTATTAGGTCTGGATGTATGTCTTACTCATTATAATGCGTGAGAAATTGAGTTGAAAATCCTTTTGTACAGTTTGTTTTCTATATAGCTTTTATAATCGCCTGGAAACGCACACAAGTATTGAAAATGAATTGTTAGAAGATAGTGCGTGTGGATGCTTAATGGAAACGTATTACAGAAGTGTCGACGTGTGTCCGCATCGTAATGTTATTGAGCCATTGTAGAGCACAATACATACTGGCTTGCTGGCGTGATGGACACCCCCATCGCAGCACCCAAGGGTGCACTGGTTCTACAATTGCTAACACCAATAAGTTAGTTGAAAGCACATTTCACGTTAAATGAAATAAAGCAATAAATGTATACAACGGAGGAGCCTTGCACGCCGCAGGGCACCGGCTGCTATGGCGCACGCTGCGCTTGGCAAATTTCTTTTATTTCTTGATACTATCTGTAGTACTTGAGTAAATAAACATGGGATAACCCTTCTATTCCCGTAATTCTCTACAAGGATTACTGTCATACACTGTGGTAAAACATGACCCGCGCTGCCAATTGAACTTTTTTTTGTATTTTTTTCTGCATAGTAAGTAAGTGGATACGTTCTGAAATTTGTTTATAGTCTTCTATAGTTAATAACAACAGCGTAAAGCGTGGGCATATGTTACAAAACAAACTCGTTAGCCATCATGCATTGTATGTTAATCTGTATCACTATACTAAGCTACCGCTTGCTCAGAATCTATTTAACAGACAAGTTCACGGTAGAGTTACTTAGCGTTCGTTGACTATTGATAAATACCTACCCAATTGGCCGGCTGGGCTGTTGGAGTGCTTGTCACATACCGGCCGATCGTCACGCCAATTTAATTGTGTGCAACGGAAGGGCGCCGGTCGGCATGCCAATCGCGGCCTGCTTCGACTAAACGCGGTATAAGTGCCCTGTAATGCGATATTTCAAGCGCTGTAAACCATCACACGCGTGAGCCGAACCGGCATTTATTGCCACTAATGGTTTTATATGGTCTAAATCGTAAAATCGCAGATGTCTTACGCTGTCTACTCCCGCCTGAAAAGATTGATTTGTAACGGTCCCACTTTTGTCGGGCAGATAAACTCGAGCGGCTGATTCGTTTAGGGCAAAACGAATGGCGTAATGCTGGTGGCTTCCATTTTACTTATATGAGTTACTAATCTTTCTAGCATCGGATGCTAAGTTGTCTCACGCTGCGACAACTTGGCATCCGATGCTGGAAAGGTAATTAAATAACAAAAACCATTAATGTAAACAAAACCAAACTTGTCATGTGTCAAAATGCAATAATAACTTGGATATTTCGTTTGGTATCTATAATTGTATATTTATAAATGACTTTAAGTTTTGCATGATATTCCCCCCAGCAAAAGTCACTTGGTGCCCATAATGTACGAAAGATCCTATCATTTAGACCTGACTAATGGTTTGCATTGATTGGCGTATTCTATGTTCATATCGTATCGTATTCTTGGCAACGGCAATTTACACAGTCGACCGTTATAAATTACGTTTTATACTCAGTATACGACACCCTGAAAACACGATTTGCGTCCAAAAATTGATCACATTTTGGTGTAGACGTATATTTTGTCGAATTCCTATTACGCAAATGACACGATTCGCTCGACGGACGTCATTGCGGCTTCGGTCGTGCCGTAACGGCATCATCAATCATCTGTAATTTGATTTCTATGCTCAATTATTGCGTTCGCGGAGGTCGAGGCGGCCGCACACTCCATTTCCCCGTATCCACTGAGCTCTCCGCATTATACAAAACAAATTACGCAAACGTACGCAACCCAACAATCCGCTACCTTCGCGTCTTCTAAATTTTCAGACGTGCCCGTTACAGTTATGTAGTAGTAAACGGAACGGACCGTATAGATTGAGAAGTAATTACTGGCCGCTTGGAAGGGAAGCGGCGACAGACAATCAACTCCTATAATGAGTACATGTGTTTGCTCTTCCCTTACAAAACGTTCATTTGTTGCGGCGATGTTATTTCTTTGCAAAAACCCGCTATGATCATTTGCAGTATATTCTACAGGTTGTTATTTTCAAATGGCAATTATAAAGACTTCAATGATATTATATTTGGAGATGATTGGTGGATGATCACAAAACAAATGAAAACCAATCCATTTGTTTTAAGAATTACTCATACCTACAGTTTAAACTTTTTATACATGTGTTTTTGCATCGTATAGAAATTTTGGTACATTGTTTTGAGGAAATGATTCCTTTTGTTGCATTCTACAGTTAGATAAGTAGTACTCAGACGGAAGCTATCATGCACGACACAACAAGACTAGCCGAATAACATTAATTTATGGAAACGCTACCGTCCGTTCGCGTAATTCAATTGTCGCCCGAGCTTCAAACCATTACACCTAACAATGGTACCGATTTGATGGATGTCATGCGGATCTAAGTGAACGTGTGCTCAAAATCGGACTGCATATTGTCACGTGACTTCTATCACGAATTCTATTGATCGACCGCGGCACGATCGTCTCGTCGTGCGCCGTGTAACTTGAAAAGAAGGTAAAATTCAATTCAGATTAAAAGCAGTGACTACACAAAACGACCGTGAACTTATTATATTACACGTACTCCGTAATAAAAGTATAAATGCAATTACGTTCGAACAGGTCTAATTTGTGGAGCGTTTTCTCGCGGTGGTGCTGTGGACGTGCCATCCGCCCCATTGTTGTCGGGGCTAATGACGTTAGTGCGTTGTGGGCTCTGGAGTGGCCGTAGCAAAACGGATGTTGTTGGTGGCACAGTTTTCTCATCTTGTTCTACATAGATTTGTAGAATAATTGCCTTTTATGGTCAGAAGCAGTGGCTGTTGGCCTGATGTACATTTTTATTTTCATTACATACAATTTTCACCATTTGCTGATTTGCCATAAATATAACGCTTGAGTACCTACATATTGAAGAAAAGATCTTTGGGTTTGGGATGTCTCAAAGTTTCTATTACCGTTATGGTTGCAAACGCAACTACAAAAAGCAATATTGATTACTGCCATAGTTCGCAAACGCTATAAACAAAAAGCAATATTATCGACATACGAGTCCGTTTTCATACATCATATGTACATGTATTGTCTGTTTGAATTGATATACGAGTGGTCTATGACAAAAAGCGGCAGTAGCATCTCGGATATCTCACAATGGTTCGACGTGACACAGGCGCGAGACATGATAATCGCTAGTAGCGCATGACAGCGGCGGGCACGCGCGCCGGTCACGACCGAGCCCCGGGTGACGCTGCCGACGACCAACTTCCGTGCCTACACTGACGACCTCTATACAATCATCTCTACTGCACCTAAAACTGAATTACGAGGGTATTCCTCGAAGCGCTCTCATTTTAAAGCACTCCTAAAGTATTCCTCTAAGCGCACCTTTTAGTTCATTTTGCTATCGTGAAGGCAACTAAAAGGTGCGCTTCGAGGTATTACCACGTAGTTTGAAGTATTCCTCAAAGCGCTCCCATTTTGAAATGCTCCTAACGACGACGCCCTCCCAAACTATACGCTTGATGCGCGCCTTTTAGTTGCGTTCACGAAAGCAAAATAACTAAAAGATGCACTTCGAGGAATACTTTGGAAGCGCTTCAAGAATTACTTATAACTGCTCGAAGCGCACCTTTTAGTTGCGCTCACGTTAGTAAAATTAATTAAAAGGTGCGCTTCGAGGAATAGTTTGAGAGCGCTTCGTCAGGGTTTCTTCAAAATAGAAGCGATTTGAGGAATACTTCAAAACTACGCAATATCGCTCATATTATCCATCCATCACACACGACAGCCCACTGGTATACTTCAAACAACGCTCTTTACTTAACGACATAGGATAGCGCTAACGACGTGCTTAGTGACCCAGTCAGGTGTTACAATCGTTGTTATTGTGATTTCAAATGTGAGAGTACTGAGCAAATGTGTAGAGAAGTCGTGATTTGCGGAGTTTTTTACTGCACACGCATTGCACATGGGGTGGCGATGGTCGTCATAGCAGCATCACGCGCGGTTAACTGTCCGGCAAAGTGGTGCAGTGTAACGGTAGCAAGCGCGTTGCGCACGACCACTCTTCGTTGGAGCCCGCCTCCCCCCTCCACCCCCCCCCCCCCCCCCCCCTCGTTGCCCCCTACTTCGCTTGCCGAAATCGACAATACGCAGAAAATCCAGATTTGTCACCAATGTTCTTTTTTTTTCGCGCGCGCGACATCAATAACAGCCTCGGTTCTTTTCTATTTTAAGAAATACGGTTCTCTGTTAACTTTGACTCGAATAAATGCCAACCACTACCATTTTATTTAGTTTTATTTCCAGATATTTTCACCTGAGCGGATTTCGATTCACAAGAAAGTTTCTTTATCTCGTTTCACGGAAAATTTACATTCGGTATATCAAGCTTTTGTAGTATTACTGGAATCGGTATTTCATCACATAAGCCAAAAATACGAAGTTAAAATGCTGAAATGTATACCATATTCTAGTAGATAACCAATAAATTACTATCCGTCATAATGAGGCAAAAGTTTGCTTGGGAATTCATTGTTAAAATCGACGTACCTAAAATAAGTTATTTCCTAACTGAATTAAGGAAAAATGTCAAATGCGAGAATTCCTTTTGAATGCGAAAGTTTAACACAGGAAATGTGACGACAAGTATTGCCAAGACATCTATCTTCTTTGTTAATAGATACCTACGCTTGGTTTGCGTCATAAAGTTAACGTATTGTCGCATATGATGGCTAACAGTACATGTCCACTTGTCGTAGGTCAGGCGGGGCTATACTGGATTGTATTATGGTATTGCACTAACGGCAACACGATCGACTCGTATTATCTACGTACAGCAGCTCGCCGTGCCCCGAACTCGTAAATAGAATCCGCTATCAAGCCGGTGATACATCCGTCGATACCGAATGAAATATGAATAAGTGTCTGGATGCGAGAAAGTTATGAACTATGATAATGAGGTATTGACTGGGATATTCGAATAGCAATTTAGCCAGATTAAGATCAACTCGCAAGTGGTACGTAAGTGATGCGAGATGATATGAAACAAATGGATGTTTACGTCGCCTTTACCGTGGGGAGTGTTCTGAAGAGTTGTTTACCCTTATACCTACCCTCCCGTCATAAAATCACTAGAGATGGCATACGTCATCACCGTTTTACGGTAGATAGCATTCCTTCGCTGACTAAAAGGTATGGCTACTCCTATCTGTGTCGTATCGGTAAGAAGTGGAACTCTTTGCCAGCACATCTTAACATGGGATCCTTTAAACAAAGCGTGAAAAAGCCCCTTCTGGTGACTCACTAGAAACTGAGGTTTTCCGCCGGTTCTCAGAATTTTTTAGACTTCCTTTTTACCTTCCCATGAGGCCTGGACTACGCTTAACCAATATAAAGAATAAACTTTTAGATGTTGCCATGTGTGCGAGGCGTGGACCACAAGGTATGGTCCCAGTAATGACAACCGCCCGTGCGTGGTAGATACAATTTACAGGTTAGGTCCAATCAAGCCGTGTCGGCTCGCCAGTAGGGGCCTGCAAATTGCATTGCGGCTTCACGGGTGTCCGCAGGATCGAACTCGAAATGTTTCTCGTGCACTCTAATACTCACAATCGAAGTAACTAATCTACTTTTCGCTTGTTAGATTCGTTGGCGGCGCGGTGGTAGTTAGCACCTCAATAGCGAACTGAATTGAGATTTGGATTGGACATGCTTTTTTTTGCGAATGGAAAATATCCTATTCATAGTTTATTATGTAGGTAGCAAAAGTATTAACTTGACTGTTATTATGTTGACTTTTTAAAATATTATCCGGATTGAATTTTCGCTTTTTGAAAGTCTTAAATGTATTTTCATTCTTAATCTGTTTTCATCTCGCCTTTGTACCAAAAAGTGAAATTCTTCAGTTAAAACGAAAACAGGTAGTATTGTTACGGTCTTGTTAAAGCTATTTTCTATTCAGTCGCATTTATTGTGTTGTACTATAAAGAAAAAGAAAACGCCGACAGACGTGTCTGTTTTTGTTATAAATGATGAATTATTTTATTTATCAGACAGCAATCAAAGACAAACATCGCAAAACATGGTTAAATCATGTCTATCATTTACGACTTGCTGTCATACTCAATTTTATCGCTACGTGGATAACCGTTAGCGAGTCGAGATTGGAATTAGGAGCCGTGTGTAGGTATGTGTGTACAATTTTGTGGTTCCCTGTACCCAGTCCGTAATGATGAAATTAATTGAATAACGTTAAGAACATTTAGTAGCGCTATGAGTTTTTTTCATCTTTTTCCTCTTCACTTGATCTTCTATGTTGATCTAGGCGTTGATAAAATGTCAAAATTTCCTCCATATATATATTGTAATGTGTATTCATTATTTTGTATTTTTTTTTACTTTATCTGTGTATATTTTATTATGTTTCACGTAGTCATGCTTTTTTATCTTTATTTTAATTTATTATTTCTTTATTTTTACTTTATATATTAATTTATTACTACTCTTAAAGTGTTTTTACCCAAAGGTTGCCAAAGAGAGAAAAGATCGCTTAAATTGTACAACAATTTGTGTTTTGCCTAGTTCCAAGTAAATTTTTGATGTGCAATAAAGAGTATCTATCTATCTATCGTTCGCACTCACTCAATCACTAATTGCACGTAGATACTAACAGTGAAGCGCACGCATAACCGTTGAGTAACGGCTCTCGCAAACTCGTTATTGAACAAATTCATATTACTCGTACTTTGTGATAATAAAGCGACATAATCATCGACAGGTTTAAGATCGACATCGCTTCAATCAATGTTATATTGCTTCCTAATAACGCAGTTTCTTATATCATAATCAGTGTCTTTATGGCATTTAATGCTTGTCCGGGCCCGAAGCTCATCTTTTATTTTTATTCGATTTACGCATGTAGATTACCTACTCACAGGCTTTACTGCCTTGTTGTTTGCAAGCTGCAGACCAAGATCTATCGTGTCCGGGTTGGTTCATAAACTTGTTGTTAGGTTTTTCTGCTAAGAAATAACTCAGTAGCATCTCGCAGTTTGTAAGTTGGCAGTGATACACCCACGCAGATCAGGAAACTCGTTAACAGTTTGTCCGGGACCTTAATAGCACTGTCTGGATTATGACAGTGAATGAAAGAACATAGTGCACACAGCACACCTGTGTTACGCATTTACTATAATATCTCTTGCGAATGAAATCGTTCGTAGAATTTATCTTTTATAAGCTTTTATTTGCCCTGATATAATGAATTCCGATTGAGCTAAAATTTTGCATACAATTTTGCGTACCTATCAATGTATAATGTAAACACTCAAAAATCGGATGACAAATCAATGTTACGGTGGTATAAAAGGTAGTTTAAAAAACCTGAAATTTAAATGTATTAATGTGTAATATGATTTAGATATTGAACTATAACGTCATTAGTTATGTAAAAATTATGTGCACTATAATTTTTCTAGCCATAGATAGCCATAGAGAATGTTGTTACATCTGCGAAAATTCGCTGAATGTTATTCTTAACTATATCAGGCCAATCTCTTCCAGGTGATAAACTTCCATGTTCATCTTACAAACCATTTAGGAGCCGTATATGTTGTAATAAATGCGTTTACTTTTTACATCACGTGAGAAGTATGAGCATAGAGCCCGTGCCTGCGGTGGCATGTTTATTATGGGCCCTGCGCATTTTATGCTTTAGCTATACTCTCACGTCGATCCTGTCTCCTTTTATTCTTTGTTGCTTTTATAAATTCAAACTTTATTTAGGTCCAACCTACTTTGCATTGCGAATTTATAACCACCTTTTTCCACATGTCGCCGTGAGGTTCGGCGTGGCGCAAACGCAGAAAGAAAATCAATAAACATCCTTAGTTTAGTGAATTGACTTACACGACTTCGCGGGTCTCTAAAATTAGATGAGTGAAATGTGTATTATGCTGAGCGCAGTCGTGCCGGCGCACTGAGCTCGGCGTTATCGCGATGTTTGCACAATAAGAGCGGCGTTTCATTGACACAGTGCACGTAACCGCCAATTTTCTCGTAATCAGCATCCTGTGTGCATTGCCTGGGAAAGTTCGGCCACGTTTCGTAGGCGGGACGGCGCTGCTTTTGTTGCGAGGCGCGAGTCGGGAGAGCGGGCGGCCCGGCGGCCGGCGGCGACCACGAAGGCCCGCGCCTCCGCCTACCGCGCACGCCGCCATTGTTCCGCCGAGCCCTATCGCACCCGCACCAGATATCCCATACACCAACAATTAAAACCTACTTTACGATCCTACCTCTAACTCTCATCTAATAAACTTTTACACAGCACAAACCAGACGGCCGGATCGTGCCGTGCCTACTTTAGTCTGTTATTGCTGTTTTATTTCCTGTATTCAAAATTACCATGTGTTTTCACACGCCGTTTTCAATGTTTAACCTGCTTACCGGTAATTGGTTGCATGTAGTGTTGACTGTTAAAGAGTGACAAATGACGTTCTCCTCGGACGGACAGAAGCTATAAACAACAATCACGACGCGATTGTCTCGGCGGGTCGCCGTTATGCGCGAGCGCAGTGCGTCCGCTCAGTCAGCACCATGCAAATCAGTTGGCGCGAACCGCGGCCCATCCACGTCACATTAAGCTAATATGTAATTGATTGACTTCCCGGTGCACGGGAGCGGCGATGCACTCCTGTCCCACTGATGTCGGATGCAAAAACACTAATGTTATAACGGTGGAGCGGGCCTTCCGGCACGCAATGTGCCGATCGACGCTTGGCCTTAGACCGTTGATAAATTGAACGGTCGCTTTCAATCATGTGTATTCAAAAGCACCATGATACCAACACGGTGGTGCATGATAAGATGCTTATCCATCTTGCAACTACTGCCCTCATAAAAGATAAAATCCATAACATTAATTCCCCTTCCCCCCGGACCTCTGTGGAGTACAGACGTGTTTTATATAAATATCGTATTTCTTGATTTTTTAATATTTTCGAATAAAACGTAGAAAAGTATTTAACTCAAAATAATAGGAGTGCATAACACGGGTGAAGATCGCGGCGTCCCTACATACTGAGTGACGGAGTCTCCGCTGCATCGTGCGTGAGTAAACAGAACAACATAATTCCACTTGTGTATTCGCACACGCATGCGCACGCATCATCACTTCATTTAGAAAAGGACAGCAATAGTGCAGCCACCTCCGCCTGCCATAGACTCCGCCGATATCGCACTGTTTCGCTCGCCTCGCTGCAGTAAAGGTTTACCTCTTATCTAGCTGTGCGCTCCTGGTATAAGCTAAAGCCGGAATGCCACTAAGCCGCTCCCCGCCAGGTGGCGCTCGCAGTGACTCCGAACCAAACTTAGTCGCTATGGCTGTGAGTGATGTACCAAGCGAACAAAATGCTGTAGGTAGACGCCGCTTAAAGCGTGGACGTGAAGACATGGATAGTGACTTGAGGAAGCATTTTACAGACATGTTCGCAACATTCGAAAAGGAACAAGAATTAAAAATTACCGCTATCTTTAAAAAGTTGACTGAAATTAAAGAACAAAACTTAGATATACAAAAATCTATTCAATTTATGTCTGAAAAATACGATGCATTGCTGAATAAAGTAACAAAATTAGAGGAAGAACGCCTTGACACCTTAAAATATGTTGATGTGTTGGAGGAGAAAATAGAAAAGATGGAACGTTACGAGAGAAGCACGTCATTACAAGTCAAAAATATCCCAAAGAAGCAGGACGAATCGAAAGAGGACTTAATAGACACTATTACCAAAACGGGAAATATTATAAATGTTTCAGTGCAGCCCACCGATATGAGGGACATCTACAGGATTAACACGAAGGCAGATACTAAGCCCATTATTATTGATTTCACAAGTGTCCTGAAAAGAGACCAGTTTATTCGGGCTGTAAAACAATATAATAGGACCCATAAGGAAAACAAGTTAAATACTGCAAACTTACGAATCCACGGATCGCCTAGGCCGATATTTGTTTCTGAATGTCTAACTACAAAGGCGCAGCGATTGTTCTATCTGGCAAGAGAAGCCGCCAAAGCAAATGACTACATGTATTGCTGGTCACAAAACGGCAAAATATTTTTACGTAGAAGAGAAGGAGAGAATCTGACCAGAGTTGAAAAGGAGGAAGACCTTGCAAAATTGGCAAAGAAATGACTATCGATTATACTCAATAGTAATGAGTCTCCGACGAGTCCCTTCTACTCTATGTTACCTTTTATTCCATTTTCGTTATTGTTTAGCTTGTTTGATGCTCTTTATTTATACCATGCTTTCAAAACACAAATGATGTATATACACACACACATTGTCAACACATACTTACTCACAAAACCACAATCGTACCTAATTCCTTCACTTATACACCTACTTACACACAGCACACACATACAAGTCATAGTCATATGCACTAAATTGTACGTACTCACTAGAATACCTATTATAAATGTATACATTTCGTATACTGCGTCTGTTATGGAATGTTTGAAAGGCATCTGCCATTTACAAAATTCGCACAGTAAATACTATCTATTAATTAAATGAATAGTACAGAAAAAATGTACTCCTTGGAAATGGATAGTATACTTAAACCGCTATGTCACATTGTCACTGACCCGTCAAATTGTAAGTCCCAATTGAACATCCAAAATGATAGTCAACAATTCTGTATAATTAGTCAAAACATTCGCAGCATAAATAAAAACCTCGACAAATTCCTAGTTTTCTCCTCACATATTGACATAGATATAGATTTGGTTATCCTTAGTGAGTGTTGGACAAATGTCGAGCAAAGTCCGCCAAATATCAATGGTTATAACACATATTACACAGTAAATAGTTACAATAAGAATGATGGATTGGTTGTGTACATCAGAGAGAATGTCACTGCTACGGTATTAGAGCCCATAGAGATCAAGGAATGTAACTGCTTGATTGTTAAGATATCAGACATATTGGTTGTGTGTGTATATAGACCGCCATCCTTCCAGGATCCCTTACCATTTTTAGACTCTCTTGAAAATTATCTTCATAACAATAATTCTAAACATGTGATTCTAACAGGAGACCTTAATATTGACACTTCGCCGGAACAAACATCTAGACAAACTGCTGATTACTTAGATATGATGGCATCGTTTGGATTAATACAAGGAATTACAAACCCGACAAGACAACCTTCGAACACATGTCTCGACCATTTTATGGTCAAATGGAATGATGGGGTCTGGCAGACAGTGGTATTTCACGACGTTAACATTACCGATCATTCACCGATTCTGTTTTACACGCAAAATTGTTCAATAAAAAACAAACACAATAATTTACAAACTAGTACTAAAATAAAATATGACTATGCAGGTATGACAAAGTACCTTACAGAAATAAGCTGGCATGACTACTATAATACTACTAATATTGATTGGGCTGCGGAATTCCTATTGGAGAAAATACACTACTGCATGTCTTTCTTTTCTGTGGTCTCTAAAATTTCAAAGAGGAAGAGGCCGTTAAAGCCTTGGATAACTCCTAGTGTAGTTAGATCGCTAAGGAAAAGAGATAGATTGCATATGAAGACCAAAGGGTCAAACAGTGATGACGAGACTAGAAAGTACTATATTTGTTATCGCAACTGGTGTAATAATATAGTAAAACATCTTAAACGACAATATTACAGAAACGAACTAGATAAAAACTTAGGCAAACCTAAAGAAACATGGGATCTGGTTAAGCAGATATGTAATATGAACGACAAAAAAGTCGTAAGTGAAGATCTTCTTACCTCAAAAGACTCTCCAGAGGCTTCACTTATAGCAGTAAATAAGTACTTTACATCTATTGGAGCCAAATTAGCTGACTCAACTTTGAATAAACTAAATACTACTGATAAAAATTAGCCACCGAACAGAGAAATAACGATTCTCCTGCTCAATCAATGGCTCTCTACCTAGCCACCCCATTGGAAATTGATTCGACTATAAAAACTTTACGATCGGGATGTGCTACGGGCTGTGATAGTATAACAAGCGATCTTTTGAAAAACCTAAGCAGTGTATTGAGTGAACATATTTGTCACTTGTGTAATCTAAGCTTCACACAGGGAGTATTTCCGACTATTTTCAAAAAAGCTATAGTGACTCCTATCTTCAAGTCGGGAGACAAAACGCAGCCGTGCAATTACAGGCCCATTTCCCTTTTGACAACGCTTTCAAAAATATTAGAAAAGATCGTTAATAAAAGAGTTATGACATTTTTGGAAACACATGGACTGCTTGCTAGCAACCAATATGGCTTTCGATCGAAAAAGAGTACAGAGGATGCTGTGCTACGTTTCTCTACACTTCTGTCGGAATATATAGATGCGGATGAGCGTTGTGTTGGTGTCTTCCTGGATCTCCAGAAGGCTTTCGACACTGTGTCAATACCAATACTTTTAGCACGTTTAGAAAAAACTGGGATTAGAGGAACAGCACTTAACTGGTTTCAAAGCTATTTGTCGAATCGGAGCCAGAATGTGCGTATAGGTCGATATATGAGCAGTGACGCCACCTGCAGATACGGTGTCCCTCAAGGAAGCACGCTAGGTCCAACATTATTCTTGATATATCTAAACGACCTATGCAAGCTAAAAATCCCTGGTGCGAACCTCACCATGTTTGCTGACGACACTGCTATCATATTTCACGAGTACAGTTGGGACAATGTCCGAGAAAGAGTGGAGAGTGGCATGCGCACAATCACCGCCTGGCTGGAGGATAGTCTTCTTACTCTGAACACCGACAAGACAAAATACATTTGTTTTGGAAAGACTAGTGTATCGCTACCGGACAAAAACTTTAATATTCATGTTCACACCTTCCCTTGCAATCGATTAAAGTCTAACCAAAACACAACCTGTGATTGCCCCAAGCTCAATCGCGACACACATATAAAATACCTGGGTGTAATAATTGATGACAAGCTGAAATGGGACCTACACTTGGCATTGGTTGCTACCAGAGTACGAAAATTAATTTATGCCTTTAAAAACCTGAGAGAAATAGCAGACTATAATTTGTTAACCAATACATACAAAGCGTTATGTGAATCCTTGTTGAGCTATTGCATCTGTGCTTGGGGTGGAGCAGCAAAGGCGCACTTTACACAGGTAGAGAGGGCCCAGAGAGCTATTCTTAAAGTGATGCTATACCTGCCTAGAAGATACCCAACTAATCTTTTGTACAAAGATGTAAACGTGCTCTCCGTCCGGAAACTGTTTATAGGCAACTGTATAAGACGATACCACCGTTCAATAGATTCAAAATTATTAGCAAGTACGAAACGAACTTTTCGCTGCCCAATACCACCGACTAAAAGTACATTTGCACAACGTTTTTACAGTTTTCTAGCCCCAAGAATATATACCCTAATAAATATGAAAAATAATATCCTGCACATGAATAATCAAGAGCTGAAGAGCAAAACATTTGAAATTTTACGGTTTCTGAGCCCTGACGAAACTGAATCCTTACTTAAACCACTACATTGAATAAAATATTATTATATACGAGTTAGTGCGTAGGTACAGTTATGCACCAAATATACTACTTTGATTCCTTACGTACACACACACACACACACACACATACACACATGTGAGGGTGTGGTGTGTATGGTGATGGTGTGTAGGTATGGATGAATGGTACCTGATGATGTTGATGTCGGGGTTTCGTGTGCGGAGGTAGAAATAAACTCGACGCACACTCAATAGTCTTTAATCAACACCAAGATAATCGTTCACACAAATCACAGCACAAACGTCCACAGAAAAGAAGGAGTACGGAAGAAAACAGATAGAAAGTTCAGATACACATTAATTACAAATAGATTCGGCAAATCGTTTACGAGCTAATCGCGCGTGCGTGTAGCTATTGCAAAACTGTCTGCACTGTCAATTAACGTCACAGGTGAGACGCGTGTGCGTAAGCGAGCCGGGAGATGCGCCGGCGCACGGGTCCGCGCAGGACAACAGATAGGTTTACCGATGTATCGACTGCGCGGCTCCAATGCACACGCTCGGCGGAACTACGAATAATAATGACGTTCCGACACTAGGTTGACGAACGTATATTTGTATAATTTTTATTGTGTTTATTTATTGTATGTAGTAGTTACGATTAGTGTGTAAGTGTAAATAGTTTGTTTTAGTGTTTATTTAGTTTTAGTTGTTAATAATATTAATAAATGTAAATATATATTAATTTGAATTTAAATATTTTATAGACATAAATATATATACATGCAAATATGATATGTGGGTTCCCCACATCACTCCCCCCCAGAGACCGTCATGGGCGATAATAATCTGGAAATCGTACAACACGACCTGATCTAGTTTTTATCACAGTGTCCTGATCTGGTGTAGTATGTGAAGTTGTACTGGGAATTGGATCAGGAGTGGGGATAGTTGACTTGGGAGAAGAAGTGGGAACGGTTATGTAAGTAGGAAAAGGATTTGGTACGGGAGTAGGGTCGGACAGTATATAGGCTGGTTTAAGTCGGTCTATAGTTACTGTGACAGATTTGCCCTTGACCAAAATCTTGAAAGTTTTGTCACTTCTGTCGAGAACTTCGTAGGGACCGGAGTAGGGAGGCATTAAGGCACCTCGCAATGCATCGTCCCTTAAGAAAACGTGACTCGATGTGTTCAAATCCTTATATATGAAAATTTTATCTTTGCTATGACGCGAAGCGGGGGATGGAGTAAGCTTTGCTGCAAAGTGGCGTAGGCGAGTGGTGAAATCCGAAAGGTCGGTGGAATCCAGTGCTGTCGCTTGGAGAAATTCTCCAGGCAGACGTAAGGGTTCGCCGTAAACCAGCTCTGCAGAGGAAGCTTGGAGATCCTCTTTGAAGCTGCTGCGTATGCCCAAAAGGATTAAGGGCAGTTGATCAACCCAGTTGCAGTCAGCATGACACATTATGGCCGCTTTTAGCTGTCGGTGGAATCGCTCCACAAGCCCGTTACACGCTGGATGATATGCGGTGGTACGACGGTGTTTGAATCCGATCATTTTTCCAAGATATTGGAAAAGTGTGGATTCGAACTGTCGTCCGCGGTCGGTGACTATATCTGTTGGACATCCAAATCTGGATATCCATGATATTAATGCCTTACCGACGGTTTCCGCAGTCATATCGGCCATTGGGGTAACTTCAGGCCAGCGTGTGAAACGATCCACGACTGTTAGGCAGTACCTATTGCCTTGTGATATAGGCAAGGGGCCAATAATGTCCATGTGTATAAATGCAAAGCGAGCGCGGGGTAAAGCGAACGTGCCAAGAGGAGACGACACGTGACGATTCACTTTTGCGCGCTGACATGCTATGCATTTCAGGGACCAGTCTCGACAGTCTTTTCTCACTCCAGGCCAGACGAAACGTTCAGCCACTAATTTAGCGGTTGCGTTGGCGCCTGGGTGACTAAGGCTATGAAGGCTGTCGAAGAGTTGCTTCCTTAAAGGTTTGGTGACGAAAGGTCTAGGTGTCGCTGTACTAACGTCACAGTAGACCTCCGTGTTGGAACCTTGTGGAATTAACTTCTTGAGGCGGAGTGAGGATTCATCGCTGAGAAGTTGTGTCAATTCCGGGTCCACAGCTTGAGATGAGGCGAGACGTTCGTAACCGATAGGTATCTGCAGTTCATCGACGCGTGACAATGTATCGGCAACGACATTGTCTTTGCCCGAAATGTGTCGTATGTCGGTAGTGAACTGAGATACATAATCGAGATGACGATACTGACGAGGCGAACAGTTAATTTTCCTCTCGTGGAAAGCGAAACTGAGCGGCTTGTGGTCAGTATATACCACGAAGTGTCTGGCCTCAAGCATGTGGCGAAAGTATTTGATACTTTCATATATGGCTAACAACTCGCGATCATACGGGGAGTACTTCTGTTGAGAAGGGCTCAACCTGCGAGAAAAGAACGCGAGAGGTTGCCATAAGCCATCCTTCAATTGCTGCAATACAGCACCCATAGCTAGGTCGGACGCATCTGTTACCAGAGCGAGCTTAGCTTCAGAGTCAGGGTGTGCCAGTAAAGCAGCATTGGAAAGGCTGTCTTTACATTGCTCGAAAGCAAGTAGGGACTCACCAGTGAGGTTAACCGGGTGGGACGCCTTCACCGAACCTGTAAGTAAGGAGTTTAGGGGGGCCTGGATCTTGGCAGCGTGCGGAAGAAATCGCCTGTAAAAATTGACCATCCCTAAAAACCTTCGCAGTTCTTTCACGGTCTTCGGTGCAGGGAAGTCTCTGATGGCATCGACCTTGGATTCCAGAGGTTTGGTGCCAGTTTCCGAGATCTTGTAACCTAAAAATGTTACTTCGCTAGCTCCGAAGATACACTTTGAAGTGTTGACGAGCATGCCGTATTCCTTCATGCGGGAGAAGAGGAGCTGGAGGTGGACCTCGTGTTCTGCAGCGGATTTTGAAAACACTAAAAAATCGTCGAGGTAACAGTAGCAGAAATCGAGCCCTCTGGTCATTTCGTCGACGAAACGCTGAAATGTTTGTCCCGCATTTCGAAGCCCGAAGGTCATATACGGGAATTCGTATAGACCAAACGGGGTGGTGATGGCAGTCTTCTTTATGTCGTCCTGAAATACTGGGAGCTGATTATAGGCCTTCACTAAGTCTATTGTGGAGAAGACCTTACATCCAGACAAGGCATGAGCAAAGTCATGGATGTGCCGTATAGGATAACGGTCTGGTATAGTGCGAGCGTTGAGCAATCTATAATCGCCGCACGGTCGCCAGCCGTTGTCTTTCTTGGGGGCCAAGTGCAAAGGCGAAGCCCAAGGACTGTCAGAGGGACGAGCAGTACCATTGTTCAGCATAAGCTGAAATTCCTGCTTGGCTATTTTCAATTTGTCAGGAGCTAACCTACGAGGAGTACATGAGATAGGAGGACCGGGAGTAGTACGGATGTAGTGTACTGTGTTGTGTCTGGGTGTTGTGAGAGTACCTGATGGACGGGTGATTTCAGGAAATTTAGATAAAATGTTGTGATATCTAGTGTCGCCCGTCAATACTTTCACAGAACAGACATTTACATCATTAGCGGCAGAAGCAGTCGATGACAAATCGGTAACACTATCCACAAGGCGCTGCTTACGACAATCAACAATTAAATTATAAAAGCTTAAAAAGTCTACGCCTATAATTGGCTTTGTTACATTAGCTACAATAAAGCGCCAAGGAAAACTACGCCTTAAGCCTAGATTTAAATCTAAATTAATGTAACCGTAAGTGTCTATAGCACTACCATTTGCGGCACTAAGCTGGTAACCAGTCTTTGCACGTCGTTCACGAAGCGCGGATCGAGGGTAGACGCATAGGTCACTACCGGTGTCTACCAAGAATCTCACTTTCGTACCGCGGTCTGTGACGAAGAGGCGACCTGAAGAGGCGTGGCAATCACCAGTCGCCATTAGCGACTGCCGGTGGAGTTTCCCGCCTTCTTGTAGTCGCACGGCTTGATGCAGCTGCGGGCCTGGTCTCCAAACTTGGCATGGTACCAACAAGTAGGGTACTTGCGGTAGCTGGAGTTGGATCTAGACCGCTGACGTGAATTCGAAGCACGTCGTCGAGGTCTGGATCTGATGCTGGAACAGTGGCCTGAGCGAGTGTGTTCCTCAAGCTTCAGGGTGAGACGTTCCACCATCTTCTTCAGTTCCGCTATCTCGCTGGATTGGCTTACGTTCTGTGTGAAGCTCGCTGAAGTGGCAGCGACGTTGCAGGGTGAGGTGATCTCCTGGATACGGTCGGCGAGGTCGGAAAGCTGTTCCAAGGAGTGGGTTGGTTGAGAAGCTAGTACAGTCTGGATACTATGAGGCAGACGGTTGCACCAGATCGTCTGAATAAACTCCTCTGGAACGGACGGGCCAGCTAAGTCTTGCAGGTGTCGGAGGAATTGGGAAGGTTTCCGGTCACCAAGTTCCTCATGGACAAGTAGCTGGCGGACCTTCTTCTCCTGCGATGCTGACAAGCGCTTGATAAGCTCGGTCTTAATTTTCGTATAGCGATTCTCGGCCGGAGGATTCAGAATGATATCCTTTACAGACTTAGAATGTTGGATATTCAAGTTGTTGATAACATTCATGAACTTTACCGCGTCTTTAGTGATTTCATTGGCTTCAAATTGGCCTTCCAAAAGCGCAAACCAAATCTCCGGTTCATCCGGGTCAAAAGGTGGCACTCGAAGAAAATGACGTGTCGTGCCGGAATCCGTGTCTGATACAGTGGAAACGCGCACTTTTTTATTTCTCGTCGTGACGTTTCCTCTACCCCCGTTTTCATTCTCAGAATCATAAGATTTTGCTGGATCTGAACTGGCCATCTTCGTGTTCTCGGGGTCACCACTGTGGGGGTGTGGTGTGTATGGTGATGGTGTGTAGGTATGGATGAATGGTACCTGATGATGTTGATGTCGGGGTTTCGTGTGCGGAGGTAGAAATAAACTCGACGCACACTCAATAGTCTTTAATCAACACCAAGATAATCGTTCACACAAATCACAGCACAAACGTCCACAGAAAAGAAGGAGTACGGAAGAAAACAGATAGAAAGTTCAGATACACATTAATTACAAATAGATTCGGCAAATCGTTTACGAGCTAATCGCGCGTGCGTGTAGCTATTGCAAAACTGTCTGCACTGTCAATTAACGTCACAGGTGAGACGCGTGTGCGTAAGCGAGCCGGGAGATGCGCCGGCGCACGGGTCCGCGCAGGACAACAGATAGGTTTACCGATGTATCGACTGCGCGGCTCCAATGCACACGCTCGGCGGAACTACGAATAATAATGACGTTCCGACACTAGGTTGACGAACGTATATTTGTATAATTTTTATTGTGTTTATTTATTGTATGTAGTAGTTACGATTAGTGTGTAAGTGTAAATAGTTTGTTTTAGTGTTTATTTAGTTTTAGTTGTTAATAATATTAATAAATGTAAATATATATTAATTTGAATTTAAATATTTTATAGACATAAATATATATACATGCAAATATGATATGTGGGTTCCCCACACACATATACACACACACACGCGCACACACACACATACACACACACATACACACACACACACGCACACACACACACACACCAAAGCATGGTTTTTATTTTTATTTTATTTGAAGAGCAACATAAATTTATTTATTTCATTTTCTGTTTGTACTATTTACCAATTTCTTTTTGGACTCATTGGGAAGACACTGGCTCCTGTAATACAGTTACTACTAGTTCAGGGGTCAGGGCCACATATATAATTGTAACTGGTATTTGTATAAATAAAGATTTATTATTATTATTATTATTTATTATTATTATTAAAAGCTTTATGAAGTAGGTCAAGATCGAGAGATAAAATGATCACGGTGCGTAAACATAAAACGGACCGTTATGTTGTCGGCGTTTATTGATTAGAAAACATTACCATTTAAATGAAATGCCTGCAATAATTAAATTCGTATCAGCTAGTGTTCCAAACTGTCAATCATTCAAGTCGAAAGTTTAACTGCATACTAATAGCCGTCACGCCCTAACGTCAAAAAAGAGAATTTGTGCCAACCGTAAAACAATTACATGCGTTAACCGTATGCGCCGCGTGCGTTCGTTTTGTTTCAAGCACGAATGATTAATGTAACAAATAAATAGTAATCAGCGGCCGTTGCAAGCCAAACACATCATTCATCTGATTAGACAACAGCTGTAACGGTATGCACTGTGTGATAGCGCTGTTTTACTTGGTTTTATTTGCGTCCATTACTTTTGGTGCCCCACAAAGTAAACGGCGGAAGTGGTTCCGTTGGACGTGGGAGCCTTTCTTCGGGCCCATTGTTGTCCCGGTTTACGTATTTTATCGTCCAAAATCAACACTTGGAATCGTTCGTTAATCGCAATATTAGCCTTTCATTGCATTTTTTATGTAGGACATCTCTCTGTAATTTAAGTACCACATACTGCAATTACGCAAGATTAAATCCGAGTGCAAATTTAGTTTTTTACACAGCCGAAAAGTGATGCATAGTCATTGCATAGTTGTCTACATTGTTACAGTGTATATTGAATACATAGGGTCAATACACCTATATTAGCATCACGTCATCCCGCGCCTACCGTTACCGGCGATTGATCGACGTTTACGAGGCTCGTTTGAGCACATCGGTGCTATTCACCGTGATGCTGTGCTATTGGTGAACAACTGATTTTTTCCTACGCCTGTTTCGTTCACCTGTCGTTGACCGACATCGTTGACATTGTTTCGTATGAAACGACCTCTTTAGTACGTATCGCATTATACTATGTGGAATGGCTATCAAAGTTTTATCGCATCGGAATAAGTGGACTTATTCTGAGAAGTGCGTCTCAATCGAGCCGGGTGTGAGCCGAACAGCGTTTTATGGTGTCTGTATCGCGATAGTTTACCGGAACAAGCTCGCACGTAATTTAAGTGGAGCGATGTATTGCGGCCGCGCGATGAGACGCGAAACCATGTCGGCGCGCGAATCCCGTTGGGGCGGACGCCATTACCGCCCACCGCACCGCGCACGCGTAGAAAAACCGACCCCGGCACGAAGATGTCGCGCGCCGATAACATTCGACGGACACTTGACAACACCGCCTTCTCGCTCTCCTCGACATGTTTATCTTACGAATCGGGAGCTTACCGCGAATATCCAATTATGTTCTCACAGATCCCGCCACGCGATCATATTTACAACGGAGCGTCTCCCGGCATCTGCATGCAAGGTGGCTATCACAGCGTACTCGCAGGTTTCTAAGCCTCGCTCGTAAAACAAACAAGAACGTGGTGCACTGAAGGCGGCCGCTTTTACAAACCGCATTTTTTTACGTTACGTACATTTTAATGTGACATTAGAAATACAGTTAAGTACTATTTTAAGTGGACTCGTCCGATCTTATCAGAATATGCAGTTCGTGTGAACTCTAGATTCGGCCATTCATGTCGAAATAATTTCTTTTGTTTTTGTTTATGTCTTGCTGATGTACTGTTTAAAGAATTATGTAGTCGCTCTTAAGTGTCTTACTGTGGCAGATACCCACCGGTGCACAAACTCTTAAACAGTAATATTTCTTCTATTAGGTCTAGTTTCTCGGCAGACAAAGTTTTACTATATAAAAGTCGAAGTTATCTCTTATCTTAATCGAATACCATTAGAATCAAAAACCATAAACATCCACTTAGCATCAATTTGTCCACCCATCCATGTTGTAAAGCTATCATGCGAAATTATCGGTGTTATAAAAAAGAGTTTTATTAGATTTATCGCACCATGCAAAATCATAATTAACGGAACCAGTTAACAGTGTTGGCATATGCAGGTTACACTTTGTAAACACCATTTATTTAAGTGTTAATTGATTATGGCTTACCGTTTGTAGTACCGTATTAATAAGATCATCATTGATAACAGAGACGCATTAATAAGTTGTGACTAAATAGCAGAGCGGAACGATCCAGAGATACGGACCGGTCAGGCTGTCAGTCAACTACATTCTGTTGCCACCGATGTACTCGCAGCTGAGTTATTGTTCATACAACGTTTTACACTTGGAAATGGAGCTATAGCGCCTGCAATTATGCCCAACATGTAAACTGATTGTTAAACTAATGATCAAACGGTCTGCAGCGGGTGGTCGGCGCACTTACAGGCGTAGACTAATTGCGCCAACGCTAATGTCACTCGAGCCTTTAACCCGACATTAAGTTCCTTAAACGTATTGCCAATCAACAAAACTATTATTTAAACTGTCAAGTTACCGCCACGTTGATTAGTTACGAACGTACCTACTGCAACGTTACAAGTAATCCACTTTACAGTAATTTTCTTATGCCTTTTCGAGCTGAGCTTTATACGGGTATCACACAACGAAAGCTAATCGTGCAGATTACAGGAGATATGGCAAATAGATGCATTACTCGAGCAACGTTAGTCAACAAACGAGGCAGGAGCCGTGATCGCCGCAGCGCTTGCTATCACACACTGTAATGAGAGGGTTAAAGGTAAAGTGTTATCGGCCGGCCGATCTATGCAGGTCGCCTGCTATCCATTGTCAATTAAAAGCCCCTGGCTAGCAACGCGACCGCCTTTTGCTTGTTCTATACACTGTACAAGGATTGCTTCCCGATGCATACCCTACGCCTCGGGGTGGATATTGCTCGGACATTTCCTGTATTACTACTTGCATGCTCGCTTTGAACTAATCTTTATTCTGAGTGTTCTCTAAATTAACATAAAATCTATTTAGATTTGAATCATTGTTTGATTACTGTTTCGTGATCAAGAAGCTTTATCCGGAACGAGACGATTGGTTTGTGTTTCGTTTGCGTTGTTCCGATGATGCCGATGCAATCAAAGGATTTATTGAATGCGCAGATAAGGTATCCAGGAAATGTATAGCATAAAAGAAGAACATTGTTCTCCAAGTCTTGCTTCATTAAACCTTAGAACTAGACATATACAAGAAAGTAATAAATATCTAACATTAGGATTTGAAATGCGCTTTAGTTGATAATTCTATTGTACGTGTCCTCTGACAGGTGAAAGGCCGTGCATAGTCACCGTAAGAAGATAATGCTAGTAAAAGTAACTAGGCATTTTCTTATATATTATTATTGAACAGTGAAAGTCTAGCTTATGTTAGTACAATGTTAGAAGTCAAATATCCTCCCAGTAGTGTTAATTAGTTAGCATCTCGCTGTACGGCGCATCAAGTCGCGAGGCGAGCGCGTCGGTGCGAAAGCGATCCTACGATAATAAATCACTTAGCTGACAGCCGCTTCATTTAATCACATTAGAGAAAATTAACAATCAATTTACAAACAGTAAATTATGAGCTCAAACACTCGATCGTGTTTACAAGTTTTCGTTTGCCGCTAAGAGATTTATTTGTTATGACTTCATCAATTTATCAATTCACTTAATTATGTGTTGCGAATTAGATAATATTAAGTCCTCGACTTTGATTTGATTGTTACAGTATGAAGTTGCTTGCGTAATTATTACTCTGAATTATGTTTTTTTTAGCCATAAGAGTATCTCTTATGGCTAAAAAACATACTTCAGATATCTAACAAACAAATATTTCCCAAAAATTAAGCACCAGATTATGAGAGATACTTTAACGTCGCTCATAAGTATATCATACATCATATTGTTGTCTAATGTTTATCATATGAAGTTACTAGCTGCAGCCACAGGCTTTGCCCGTGTAAACATCGGTTACATGTGAAATAATAATAATATACTTGTAAATTATAACCAATGTATTAATATGATGTATGTGCTATATTGCTGTAAAGTTTCATTCAAATCCGTTCAGTAGCTTTCGCGTGAAAGAGTAAACCAACATCCAGCCATCCAAACAAACTTTCTCATTTATAATATTGGTATAAGTAGGAGCTTTGCCTTAAATCTACACTACCTATAAACACAAGGATAATTGAAGTGTTCTATAAACAAGTGCCCATCGTAAACTCTAACCTGAAGTTCCAATTACTGGACAAATTGACTCGTATTAAAGTGATACACTCCGCCCACGTAACATTGTAACGCGTACACTAATGTCGGCGCGTTTCCTCGTAATAATCGCATCACGATGGGTCGTAACCTGAACAATGTGGTAAACGGCGTTTTCATATTGCCGACCAATAAATCTGAAATAATTTACACTTTATTCATTACACAGCAAGTAAGTGTTACAAACGTTTATCGCACTACAAATCTAGAGGTAACGAATTCATATTGAAACTGTCATACTATGTTCAACAACGACGTTATTTGTCGTAGTTGTTCTAAATGTTGTCTTCTACATTAATAATACGGTATTTCGCTATGTTTGATTTTGCATGTTACTTCATAGTTACTAGACAGAGTATGTACATTGTTTTCTTTCATCTTTTTTGCTTTAGATTTGTAAGTCAGCTGTCAGCTAAATGTGACCCAGAAAACTATCTACCTATTAATTTACCTGTATACTACAGAAGTAGAAAATTCCTAATATTTCTTCCAGAGATATGGCCAACCCAAATGCAGCCATGTTGTTAATAACGATATAATATTACACGGCCAACCAAATTTAGTATGATTGCCGGTTCTTAGCCTTACATCATTATATCTGATTGCTCTTTACGATTCATGAATGCGAATACCAAATTAAGTCCTGTATTTCGGGTGATGAATTTTTGATCACAGGACACCAAAAATGGAGTAACGGTAATGTCATCACGTCAAGACAAATCCGAATCGGAACAGGCGGGAATAATCATTCCATCAGTTTCTGTCATGCGGCAAAAGTCGAAGTCGACTGAACCCAGAAAAACACCAAAAAACTGACATCCCGCATTTTGTATCCTTGGTTTGGAAACGGTAAAAATAACAGGATGACTGTGTTACGGAACCGGTTCGGTGCATTTGGAAATTGAGGGACGCTGAATTGTATAATGTACAAAAACTGTTAATGGAATGCGGTCGGCTTTGTCTCTCACTCGCACATTTCGGAAGATGGCCATTACTTTTTATTGGCTATTAACGTTTATCCTTAACAGATTTCTTATACAAACATTACGTAATAAAATGAAAATTATATCTCTTTTTGTCTGGTTTTCGTGCAGTCTCAGATTATTACGCTCGTTTAAACTTCGAAAATTATCTCTATAATATTCACTTAACAATTGTGTCCAATTTCGGGCAATTTTCATTAATCGCTTCTCATTTGAGCAACGGTAAAATTACTACTTGATAACTAGTTTCAGTATATCCTTACTTCATTTTAAATAATAGATGCTGCAGAAGATAATACTCACTATGCTTCCCTAATTATTTGCGAGTCACTACATACGTATTACTAAAAACGTAACTGTATCTGTTTGCACTTCGCTGGATTTGAGGTCGTTATTTTTCTGAGCCGTATTCTTAGATAATTTGACATTATTACGATGTTCTATTCGACTTTTACCGTTTTTATTATGCTTCGAAACATTCCATGTCATGTTTGGTCGTGCTTTACGCGGGTTGATTCAATTACACACACAATATTCCCTTTTCCAGCTGCATTATATATTTTAATTTAGTAAATTATTGGGTTTACGATTTATAATGGGTGCAATAATAGATCCCTGAACAATTCCCTAGTAGAGGCGAGCGTGTTATTTTCCGTACATTTGCTCTAAGTGCTTCCTCAACGTCTAATAAGACATAATGACGTGTTATTTCTGAAGATTCACGAATTCCGATCGCAAGAAGTAAGGCGCTTCGGTCACTGACCTGTGAGCTCCAGAGCCGCTACCGCTAACCACCACGCCCGTCCTGCAATCAAAAGAAAAAGATACAATTGTTAATTACGCAGTTTACACATGAGCGTAACTCAATTATGACATGCTGGATTATAGACAGGTGACTTGTAATCACACAGTGGATGCGGAGTGCACCGCACCGGAGGGGGCACGCTTACGTTCGTGATTCTCTCATTCAGGAACCGAGCAACTTCCCAGTATCGACTTGTAATTACGACCGTTTAACCTTAAGAATTTCCTGGAATGTTCATATATGCATAATTCTGTTGTTCTATTTGCTTGAGTGAAGCAATTTGTTTTTGAATGCACTTGGCGCCGTGTGTAAATGCGATTGTATTCATGGGATGATATTATCTGATAATCTCAAACTCTGCATCTTGCGCAACGCGTTATGTATTCATAACTGGGCATTTTCCGGAACGTACAAATTCTCTTGTAGAATCTGGTACTGTAGTTCACCGTAGTATTTAGGGGCATTAGTAGCCATAACACCATGACGTAGTATCATCATAAGTTTAAGCAAGTATCGTCATATTACAGTTTGTAAGTTATCATTACTAATGTATTGTAATATATTGTTTTTCCTAAATTTCATCCGTATAAACGAATCATTTGCACTTTTGACAATGCTTTCCCAAAACTACGTCGGGTTACACTAGGTATGCTATACATTGCGTCTTTAATTTAATTTCAAAAACATTCATTAAGCTGTATCATTTTATACAAAACTATTATCTATCATCGACGTTTCTAAGCATGATAGTAGTAACTTTTATACCATTTATCTTATTTCAAAAGTAAAATGTTGCAGCCAAAAGTATCATCATTTATTATGACATTTAAAAGCACACTCATCATTGTAAAGTGGATAAAATGATAAATGATCACACGCTAATAACACTAATGCACAATGTACACAATGCACATAGCACAGGTATGTTTACTGTTTGCTCACCGGCTGTACTGTGCTTACTTTTGATTGCAACAAGCTCGGTTTTAAACATGCGACGCTTTTCCGTGGACCCGTTTTGTTGGTATTTACGTTCCACTATCTTTTGTATTCTAAAGAGTCATGTCAAAAATAACCTGGCCCGATTTGCATATTAACTGTACCCACTCCGCCTAGACGCCGCCGTACATTTTTATTTAGCCATAATCTCTAAATGTGCATTCTTTTGTTTCAGGTAATATACAGTTATACTACAATCTAAGGTAGAAATTGGTTACCAAAGGCACTTTAAAGTTCATATAGTTTTATTAATGGTGTTCCCAAAGGCTGGTAGATGCATTACATATGCTTTAACGAGCTATTAAAAACATTAAATGGAATTTTATAACTGTTCAAGCAACTGTTTAGTCACATTTTCGTATGTAATGACTCAATTTTATTTGGGCTGTTAACGTCTAAATAATTTACTAAGCCCGAGAACAAGTTCAAGAGATTTTGTTAATTGGTAATCTTATTTTGGATAAAAAAAATGTATATAACGAATGAAAATCTGTAATTGATGAATTATGTTTCGATGAGATGTAAAATATACAAATTTTAAATTATAATCCAAACATATCTTCTTGATAAAAAATAACTAAATTCAGTTGCTCTCATTCATTTATAATCTTGTTGTCAAATTAGCGGACAACACCTACTTTGTTTATTAAGTGTGAAGCACACAACACCGAAAAAAAACCTGTATCAGAACACAAGACATTTGAAACAAACGTTCGCATTTCCGTTTCAGCTCCAATTAAGGTACAGTAACACACCAAAAAAACCTATTTGTACGCGTCACTTTACATCTGCCGCACGTCACTTAAATAAAACACAGCCCACTTATCTCATGCCAACTACATTTTCTCAATCAGTTCCATTAATCATATCATCTGTACATTGAACGTTACGTCACCTAACGTACCTACACGTTATCCCACGCTTGGGTTCGAATCATTAGAAAAACGCGACCGATCCGTCAGATACTCTGCACCACTAGTCGACGTGATCGTTGAACCTTAAACAGAACTCAGACTCCCATGGCTGGTTACATGGTAGTATCGCTCGGCTGACTCACAATTGCAATTTCACACTCAAATAACGAGTAATGGACAGTTACAAAAATTGTGTGGGAGTTACTGTTCGATATTAAGAAGGAAATTGTTATGTTAACACGGGAATAACGCAGATCAAATTACAATTTGGCGATTGCGATAATAATCATAAATGTAAAATGGAAGAAACGCAACATATCATTTATGTCTTTAAATGAATGTGATAGCAAATTATAGGTTCAGTTAACATACTGATGGCCAAAATATTGGAATGAATAAATGATTGTTAAATAACAGCACCAGCTCGATAAAATATTTTACGATTTGTTAGGCATTACAAACCATCTAGATAAAATGATGCTTTTCTTCCTTTTATTTGTGGGCGTATTTGATTAATAGACCCTAATTGCTTTATATGGCAATTAAATAGAACAGCGAGGCTTGTGGGAGGTTTTATTAAGCTGTGTCTTCTTAAATCACTTGATAGGTACTTTTAATTTTAGTGATTTTATCTCATACATTTTACTGTACCTGGCATCTGCTTTATAGTCATTTAATGATGCAGCAATTCTGATAGATTGTAGTTAAAACGTTTATTAGATAAATATAGTACATCACTCTTTTTAACGTTGGCTATTATTCTATTGGCTCCATTATAAACGACTGCTACTTGATGATCGGTAGCGGGAGCCGTCAAAATACAAAGGATGTTTTTTGCAATCATTTTAGATTATTTGTTTTAACAAACGCGTCCGTATTCATCTCTGTAGTTTTTTTCCTTTACCATCAATATGTTCACATATCAGGACAGGCGTTGTTTTTAATGCATCCTCATTATCGCGATCGCCGATGAATTATATACCAGAGTGGTTGTTAAACTTCACCTATCACGGAGCGTGATCGTTTTTAATAAAATTTTTAATACACGCTCCGAATGGTGAGCGCTGTGCTATTTTTGTATCGGACTTTTCGTATAGTTCGGGGTACTTCGGTATGAATTATGAACCGTTACTGTGTTTATAATACGAGTTCAGGGTTCGCGAGACTCGATTGTCGGCCGTTTTGTCTCGATTAGTTTGACGCGCAAATTACGGTGTTTGCGCATCGCGGGCGCAGGACGGCGCGGCGCGGGCGCGAAGTGTTGATGCGGCCGTGTCAACGCTGCCCGACACCGGCCGTCACGACCAGCGCACCCATCCGTCAACGTCCCACCCCACCGGTACTCGCGCCACAAAACGCTTTTATCGCCATTACGTAAAGAAGCCATTACCGAAGGGCGCCCTTCCGATACGGACTCTGTCTTAAACTAGTTTAATCTTAAGCAGTAAATTCACATCAGATAACGGCAGCTGAACCCCTACATGGGTGCTCGCAGTAGAATTCGTGCCTTTATATCTAGACATAATCAGATGTATTCCGTTTGAATACATCACCGTTGCTGTACTGAAAGCTGGAACCACTTAACGCGAATGTGCAGTAGTAAATGTCTAATTTAAAGCTTCCTGTTTACAATGCGTTGTAAATTGCAACAGTGCCATAAAATACCGTCCTATCAATTATGTAAATCCCTTACTAATATTCTTTATTGTTAGACCAGTTCAAGGAGGAAGTCAGGTCAACCACCTGTAAATATTGATTTATCTCGCGAAGGCATGCGCCTAAGCACACAATGCATGCTTGTGTCGTAGCTGTGCGTACACATTGCCTTCAAAATATAACTAATATAATTCAAAGGATTCAACAATGTGAAACTAGTTTAGAAAAACCAATAAATATTAGGAGTTAGTTAAATTTCTTGGAATGAATCAGGAACAAACGGAAGTTCTAAATAAATTGCATTGAACTCCTATAAACCCACTTCGATGCATAACGATTGAATAAATGCTTACAAATAGCTTCCAATAATTACAATTTATAAGCAATACAAATCGTACTGTAATGATTAATGCATTGTGCTCGCGTAACTTGGCCCAGCTCTCGACGAATACAAGTACAATGGGCTCACGTCTGCGAATCGATAGATAGATCCGAGTCGATACCGGCACCACACAGTCTCCTTACAATACGTCACCGCTGCCCACGCGCGCTACCTTGCTACGCGTTCCTTTTATGAACACAACTTGTCGTTTTCTTACACCTCGCAAAGTTTTATCACTGTGACTGAACCCAGACGCTCAAGCCGCACAATACCTGATACCCCAGAAACTAAAATATAATATACATTTTAAACAATAGAGAATAAACTATGTTCCATTTACCTCCTCCGCTCTAGGCCGTAGATATATCTTTACCACTCAATAGACAATCTGCTCGATAACGTTACATTTATTGGAATCAATAATTCAGATCTCACAGCAAGATAACATCGTGGTGATTCAATATATCTATTAGGAGGGTAATTCGATTACTTTTCGTAGGGCGTCGACCCATAAAGTCAGTAGCATCAAGTTTCGGTTGCGGAACCATTTTGGAAATGAATCTACGTGATGCCACGCGCTCTGTGCGACGTTCCACTGAATTGCGAAGCTTTCGGGAGGTTTCACAATAGGAAACGTGATTTTGTCTCGAGCCACAGAGTTACTAATTTTGGTGGAACGGTTTTGGCCGGTAAGAATAAATTGACAATCCGTAACATTTCACCGTCAAAATCATCGATTATAATAATAGGAATAGGTCGTTGTTACACGAATTTATAACTGCTTCAATTTTAACCTAAGCAATTCCTAACCTAATCAATTTGTACTTCCACACTTATTATAACGACTTAATCATGCGAATAGTTTGTAAAAAATAATAATTATATAGCTAATATGGATTTTTTCCATATTTCTAAGTGTAAAATATCGTGTCGTGGAGTGAAATAGACTGGAATCCACAAGAAAAAACATAAAAAGATAAAATACTGCTAGACCTGTTTTTAACGTAAGCCGTGAAATCCGTTATAGTACTATTGAATTAACACCGGAAAGTCGAATCGAATTGGCTTTTTTAATCTATCGTAACGTTTTATTCTTATTCTTGACCTTGCACTTGACTGGTACCTTCAAGCCTAGATCTCTATCTTGAATTTATAACGAGTAGATAAGTTAGCGCGCAGTCATTGTTAGTTAGAGACAGTAATTGTTGACGTTAGTAGTGGTATAGTGGGCAACGATGTGAACAAGGTTATGGGGTTCTAATTGACAGATCACAGCGACAGCGTCGGACACCGTAACCGCCTTTATCCAGGCTAACTGTACTGCTACCGTACGACACGGGCCGGCCGCTCGCCTTGCGCCTCGGACCCACCACCGCAACGGGAAATGCCCGCGTCGCCAACTTCACAGCCAACCTATTCAACACCGCACTCAATTTCCTGGAGAGACCGCATGGTTTGTTACACCGACAAAAACCAACAACTCTCCTGATGACCGGAGTTTCACACGAAAGTAAATCTCCGCGCTAATGTCACATTCGTTCGGCCGACGCTTTTCATTAAGCATTCTTGTGGTAAACTCCTGTCTGTGTCATCTTATTCGAATTATTCGCCGTGTCGGTTGCTAAGTGAAACCGTCGCGAGAATCTTTTCTTCTTCTTAATGCGGGCCGTTTCGGCTCTTGTTCGGGATCCTACTGTGACAGCCATTATAATTCCGAGTGAATGTGGAAGTATACAAAGACGGCTTTGTGCTCGCCATAAATATTTATGAGTAAGTGCCTATTTTCTACACGTGGGTCGGTGGATACGCACGATACTGCCGGCCTAATTGGACGTCTGTAGGCGCGAATTTGTTTCACTCTGACGGGAACTCCTTATTTATATATCCACGCGCTGAAGTGAAATTTATAATAAAGTTGTTCAGTTCAATTTCCTGTACTCCAAAGTCGACACCCACAGGTTGAATCTCCTTATAAATTTCAGCAGTTTTCCGCATTGAGATTCTCCCGCAAATAG
Organism: Conogethes punctiferalis; assembly: GCA_031163375.1. Lineage (NCBI taxonomy): Eukaryota > Metazoa > Arthropoda > Insecta > Lepidoptera > Crambidae > Conogethes > Conogethes punctiferalis. Next base: position 11,868,667 of record CM062082.1, on the reverse strand, counting down.
CCCTTTCGATTGTGTTATATAACGATAAATGTATTAGAGATACTAATCCGACTTTCTCTTAACTAGTTTCTTGAGGCCACCATAAGAAAGTAAAACCCCGCTACGCTAGCGCTCGCCCCGTGTCCTGATGACATACAAATTGCTATGATAAGTTATTCTGGGATGAGTGAAGATTTCTATCGATCTGTTTAATTCCCGTCAGCTTGTGTTAACTGGCGATCTCTTTTGGATGTGATCCAAGTGTTTCATTGATGTGAATTAGTACGTGATCACGTGTGTGAATGCACTGTATGTTCGATTAAAGTGAAATGCTGCCGTTTATGTGCATGGCGGGCGGCCGGGCACCGGCGACCCCGTTGGTGCGGGTTCCAATGTGCCGTCCCGTATGTGGAACGCGGGAACGGTAGTGCAACTGCGACCACTCACACAGCTTGCAGTGTCCCGCCTTAACTCTTTGACCTTTGCGAGGTTTTACTCAACGGCGCAAACCTTTGTATTTATGCTGTCTCTGCCATCTCTCAATTATTTATATGCGAGAGAAAATTTGTCCCCGTTTCTTTTCCTTTACGTTGTTGAAACTGAAGAGAATGAGTGCGTATTCTAATAAGCTTTAAGCTCGCGTTTTATCAAATAATCTCTATTGCAGCCGCCTTTATCAGTCCACTGTTGGACATAGGCCTCTTCCAATGTTCACCACTTTGATAGATCCTAGGTAAATAAGCGTTTATAATTTTTCTCAGAAAATTCAATCCCTTCATACTTTCAAAGCTCGATTTTGATGACGATTGGTTTAACACATTTTTATATTATGAAATGTGTTATAATAATAATATTCCGGCTACAAACACCCCGTTCGTCCAACCTTCTGTCATGAACTTCCAAACATTAGGACGCAGCACAATGTTATCATGAAGCCAACCGATGAAATTAAAAAGCTAACATAACAAACCCAACATGGACACAGCGGAATCGTATACCTGCGCGATCACGACGTTTCGCTGACTTAGTAACATGGTTGGCACACTTTCAGGGGGTCCCGCTTACACCGGCGACGACGTCACGTTTCCCATGTTAAGGATTGTTTATTGAAGTCATGATGTGACCTTAACATTGTATTTTACGATTGTCTCGTCACCGGTCCGCGCACTGACATTTCAATAGGGAAGGTGAGCGCGGGTCGCGGCGTGCGGCGAGGCACGAGCTACGCGTCCTCCTACCTTCGTATACACCGGCCCGAGACTGCCTGTGTCCCGTCTATCGGCACCTATCATCCCTATCGTCAAGTGTTATGTCGCCAATGTACCGATATGCACACCATAAACGGCATTTCAACGGCTGGCGCTAGTGTTGAGAGGGACTCGAGTCGCATGCTTCTTAATAGATTAATTCTTTTAGACTCAACTCGCAAATGAGAATTTGTGTTTTTTTAGTAACAGTAGAAGATGATTTAAAAATACTATGGTATGTAATTTTTTTTTGACTTGATCTTGTAGAAAGAAATTTGTGTAGGTATGGTTATAATATTGGATAGCTTAATTGCATATCCTTTTCTGAAATTTATGGAACATAATTCAGCGATAGATGTACCGAGGCAGACGATAATTAAAACGAGTCCTTTTTTAAATGTCAATGCAATTTAAAACGAGTCCAATCCTTTAAAAATAAGACTTCCAAGACTCGAAGAGTCCATCACTATTCAGGACAGTTCATCTATCATATCTCTCCCAGTATCGACGTCTTATTTATTTTTCGTCGTCCCGTTATTTATTAACAACCTGTAGCCCCGACGTCGTATAAATCACTAAGTATCGAGTCGCATGACCCGAACGAGTGAAGGGAATATTTCATCTTTCGATAAAGCCTTGAAATATGGGCGCCATTTTCCGCATTGACATCCAGGCGCCGCATCGCGACTAAACGGGATTAATTTTGCTCAAACCAAGCTTAGACGGTTGCATTTCTCGAATCGCCTCCGGAAGCTTATCGGCGTCTGTGTTGACTTAAATTTGCATCTAGTATATTTTCGTCGCCCGGCCGATTGTAGGTGCTCACGATTTAACGCTGGTATTAATGCATTATTCAGAGGGGTTTTCATTAGAGTGTCGATATCGGCGGTACTGATCGCGCTCTCGTTAAAATGTACGGATGGCATGACGGGTGCTCGTATTGAGTGGCCTCTCGTCAGCACGCGATCGGCTATCAACACTTGCGGCGCTAACTCAAATCGCTAAAAACGCATGCAAGCGCACACGTTCCTTCGACACGTTTCTGTATCACGACATTTCTCCGCGTTACGTACTCGTATGCATAAGTGTCTTTATGTGTTCGCGCCGTATCGTCTCGTTTTGTCTTTCAATGGACGTTGCCGTTTCGTAGTCATAAATTTCGAGCTGTTTAAGTCTGCCTATAAAATATTAAGTGCCATTGAAGACATGCCACTACGTGTCGTTCAATAGCAGAAGATAATCATAAAACATTAGGAAGCCACTATGGACGTTGTTCCCAGGCTCACGGTTGCGTGCCACTTTGTCATTTACTTGTGGTGATAAATATTACAGGACGTTACTTTCTTTGGGAGCCCCCTTTCTTTTGTTCCTCTCTAATATCCTTACAGAGTTTCTTAGGTCCCTCATATGAGGTTATAATATATCTACCTACAATCCTACATACATAGTATAAGTAACATATGGGGACTTTATTCTATATTATAGACGTTGCAAAATCATATAAAGTTCTTCTGAATCCCCTCCAAGTTACATAGTCCATCCAAAATAGTTTTAGTCATTAGTAATTAGTCATTTTCTTTTAAAAAATGGTATCCTTTTTTTAAAATCAACATATTATAGTATTTTGACATTACATCAACCCGCAGCCGGCGTGGCGTGGCGTGACTATGGCCTTATCAGCCTATGTTCAGCTAAGATAGGCTAGAGTCGCTTTCTTGCGTTGATTTCATCAGCATAAATATCCTAGACTATGCGTTGAATTGACATGACAATTTGAATGACATTGAAAATCTATCATTCGCTTTCAAACAAGACCTTTCCCTGTATCACACGACAACAATTTATGATTGATTCCTCCACCACAACATATTCCATGTCATCCTCTTGCATTGAAATAGGCTCGCACGACCAATACGAGTATAAATTAAACCGCTCCGATACCCGAGTCCGATTCCACCGATACCGGCATTACTTGCGAGCGCTCTTAACCAGCACAATTGTTAATATGACGGTATGAAGGCTCGATGCGTTTATCAAAGGCGAGCTAATTAAAAGCCTAGTTTGCAGCCAGACCAGTTTTAAAGAAACTGGCGCGGCTGGACAGGTTTGTCAACCCCACACATGATACTACACACTCGCGGATGTGGTATACTTTCAATGTTAACGAGCGCACATCCCGCACGTACTCGTACTGTCCTAAATAAAATGACACCCTCGTGATAAATGCTGCCATTAAACCACTCGAACACGCGTTCGTACGTTAAAAGCTTAAATATATCGACGCTTAAGAGTCCTTAACCTTCTATCTTCAAAAAGTCGATTTTACAGGAGGAGAAAAGAACATTTTATATTTTTTATACTATTTCAATATTTGTGTGTCCAAACGTTTACTGGTAAGGCAGGCTAAAGAAGCTGTTTACATGTATTTCAAGAAAGCTTAACTGGTTTCAGAATTACTGTAGATAGATTGTTATGCATGATATTTTCTCATATTTTATTCATATTTTATCTCCTACTTTATTTGTTTCATCTATAATAACCATGTGACAAGCAAGTAAATAAATAAATAAATATTTTTATATTAATTATAATTAAAGAAAACGAAGCGGAAATGAACCTTTAAATAGGTACATTAAAAAATAAAAGTTGCCAAAAATATAGATCGACGTAGGTAGGTAGTTAGGTATTGACGGTCTTGGTTTTTAAAAGTCAATATAATGAATTGAAATGTTTAATGTGTGTTTCATGTGTTGTTATTATAATTTAATTCAATATAAATCATAGTAAACTCTCTAAGTATAAACTGCTAATATATGCAATAATATAATTATACATGTTTGGTTGATCTCTCTGCATGCACTGTCCTATATAAACCGACACCCTCTTGATTAAATGCGGCAATTAAACCACTCATACAAACGTTCATATGTTAAAAGCTTAATTATAATGATGAATTGAAAATGTTTAATGTGTGTTTCGTGAGTTACTATTGTAATATGATTTCAATATAAATCATAGTAGACTGTCAAAGTATACACAGCAAATATATACAATTTACACAGTATGAAATAATCTCTCCTTTTAATGTTAGGATTTAGGATTTGACCACATTCGCTATTCTTATCAAGTTTAGAATACATTTGCTTTACTTTTATTTTGTTCAATTGTAGGATGATCATTTGTTTATTAAAATGCTAATCCATTGTAATTTTAAGTGCATTGAATTAGACAACAATGTGCCATGCCACATAAAACACATCCAGCTGAGTTCATTTGAATCACTGATAACCCTTTTAAGTTGGTATAAACGCCTGCAGCCTGCAGCTTAATTGACGTTATAATAATGAAATGTTAAATGTCTTGAGAAGACCCAAAAATTAGCAGGAAATGCTTTGTTTAGCGTATTCCTTTCACGTGTCAAAATAACATGATTTAATTAACAACACATACGTATCCTATCCATTACTACATGCGACGTATACTTTAAATTATTCTATATTTATTTCTTTATACATATTCCGAGCACAAGTGCACGTGCACGGGGCTCCAGAGAGTGGCGGGTACATTCGGTGCAGGTACTGAGTTGTGCCTACATGTTTTTATTTTCATTTCTTTTTATTATTATTGTTTATCATATTTGTTTTGTTTACTAACATAATTTTTAAGTCACTTGTATACTAACAATTTATGGACCATAGTCTGAAATAAATTCATTTTATTTTTATTTTTTATTTTATTTATTTTTATTATCTAGACTCGTTTTAGATCTCTAAAAGTAACATTGTTAAGGTGGTAAAAGGTGAAAAACTATCTTTTTAAAGCACTACTAACAAGCTTTGCAACATTGCTTCTCAATTCCCGCTAAAAGTAATTTTACGGCATATTATTATGAACTTCCTAGTTAGCTTTATGCGATTAGTTCCAAATAAATACGCATCCATTGATTGGCTTGTTTAGATCAAAACGATGTGATTATTTGGTACCACTCGTTAAAAGTACCGTTGTCGAAAAAACTAATAGCCATTTTTGTGCACAGATTTTGTGATACACCTGAATAAGTGTTTAAGAATCCGTTTAATTTAATTGATTCGCAGAAAACGATTTAAACGGTCTGTTTGCTTTTAAGACAATCTCGTCGACTAATCAATAGGTCGAATTTATTTTCATTTATCATTATCTCACGGCATACATTCTCAAACAATTGAATTGCATTCTATAGTGCCCAAGCATCGGTCACTTCTTGTTCTCGTAATGAAGTCGAAAAAAAGAAGTAAAAAAAAAAGACTTATTGATTTAATTACGCTTGAAAGTGTTTTGTAAACGGTTGTAATTGATAGAGGGTCGAGTCATTGACACGGAATCAACACCGTCGAACTGTATCTAGATAATAATGCCGCTACATTATAATTACCTTGTCGACGCCTCGCCCTGAGTGATGTCCGACGTACTCGCACCTCGGCACCTGCAGCAAACAACACATGCATTTATAACTGACATCCACTCAATTTACTAGTTCATTCCGCCGACAATAATTTTAGAATTTATGCATCTCTGTCACTTGTAAATTTACAACCTTTCGAAGCCTTACAGACCGTTCCAGCTTTAATTTTTATAACTACATCCTTAACAATGTTACTTATTAATCGTGTTTACTGAATTAGCATACTGTTACTTCGAAACGTGTTATCTGTGAAGTCGTAGGTTTGAAGCCTTTTCAATTAACTGAGTCTGTTTGTTTATTGACGTAATAGTTTAGGTTCGCCTATACACCATTGGGTTCATTATTGAGCCCAGACACGCATGCTGTTATCTAGATCTAGACGGTGGCTGGCCGGATGCTTATACGTCCACGCCCAGCGCGAGGGATTAGATGTCGAGAATACGGCGTGCACTGAGCTTTACACACGAGTTAACACGTGCTTCGATATCACGTTTCCTAGATTAAATTGTCTAATAGAACCTTCACACGTCCGCAGACGCAATGCTTAAAATTATGATCTTTCGGAAAAAGCTGTGAAATGACGAAGTAGGTACGTTGAGATAAGAGAATTCCTTGTTACCATGTGACTTTTCAGAACACTGTACAGTCAAACGTTGCAACGTTCATGTAAACAAAGCACCGCGCTGACCGGGTTAACCTTGAATGGTAAATGTGCGCGGAGTTTCGCCGAGGAAAAATATGCCATTGATGCAGGCAGCGTGCGTGCGCCGGATAACGGTCACCACGAGCCGAATAAGTGGTTTAGCATCGTACGTGGAATGATAATGTTCGCGGCGAGACTTGTCACGCAATTGCGCTCCGTGTCACTACCGGACTACCTTTCATAGACCCACTTTCTAACCTTATGTCCTTGAACTGTTAACGTATGAAGCGGCATTTCTTGAATGTATTTTAGATTATAGCGTCTAGTGTCGTTTCACTTTCTGAATAAGATGTAGTGCGGCAAGGTCAATGACGACTTAGCAGAGAATGCGGCACGAAGCGTTGGCAGTTCAAACGAGGCCGGTGTCGATGTCGTAGCCGGTGCAACAATGCCGCTAACGAGGTGTAGCGGCCCCGTCAGCCCTCGGAACACCTCAATCCTCATTGTTTACGTTAGGATCGAACTCGCCCGCAGAGCCCGATCGCATCCCGAACGCAATAAACCTCGGAGCTAGCTCACGACTCCGCAATGTCTACTCTTTATCGCCCCCGCCGAATGCGGTACGATCTTAAACGTATTTTAATAACTTCCACCCGCCGGTCGCCGTAATGGGCTCACCATGCAAATGCCTGTGCCCACGGAGCACCGTTACACACAGATACCGCCGGTAACGAACCGCCCCGTGAAATAAAGAAAGGCAATAATCGCAAACGGGAAATCCGATCACGCCGCGGGCAGCGCAGGTACGACCGGGACCACCGCTCCCATTGTAAATGGCCACTATGTAAACGGAACCGCTCGGTACACGATTACTAAAAGTGTCTACCCACCCGTCCTTACTGAGCCGTGAAAAAACTTGAAATACCGTGAAGAAAGTGCCCTTACTAGTTCCTGTGTGCGATCCTATCTGAGATCGAATGAGGTGAGCGGCAGCGAAGTTGATAGTGTGGATTTGAAGTTCCCTTTCGTGATATGGCGCGGCGCTTTCCCTGTCACATCTTTGCGCTCCGACACCTGCACTCTTCCTTTCTACATCGCAGCGACAGCGATGCAAGTCATCGCTAATGTGCAACAAGCGTTAATCATAATGACGCATCTCTATTATATTAAAAGATAGCCAGATAAAATTTTCTCCACATACATTATGTAGGTGTTGTTGTAACTTAATTGACATCTAGATATTAGATCAGCTACTTTAACACTTGAGTGTAAATGAAAGAGCGTGCGTGCTGCGTGTGTTCACTTTCGCACCGGCTCGCGTTTATTAAAATCATTTGACAACTAGTGAACAATGATGGCAATTTGAATAAGATTCCAATTCAAAAGCCGCTTCATCATCTCCCCATCCAAACTGCATTACAAAATAAGATTAACAATTTTCTCACGTCCGCATCGAGATCGAGTTAGGCGACGACAACCTCTGCAAAAAGTAAGTTGGAAATCTAATAGAGTTTGTGGCAAGCCGGTTATTTGTGTTATTTTTTAGTTTCGCTGACGCTCAGGAGAAATGCTATGTAACGCTCGCGGACGAAGACGAAGCAACCTGACATTACTGTAATAACTCTGAACCGCCCTTCTGTCATTACTGTATACACTTTCCTCGGGTAACTAAAGATGGAACGCTTTTTATTTTTCAAGGGCATATTCTTTACAATTGCTTTTTATGTGTTCATACCGCGAATAGATTCTCTGCGGCTAACGAAGTTTTGATGGCGGACCTCGTTGCAATAAGCGTAATTTTTTGTTTACATTCGTAATTTGCATTTAACTGCATGGCGTGATTAAAGAATTACGCGACGTCAAATTACGTTGAATTATGAGTTCATTTGTTGATAATGATGCTGGAGTTAATGCTTAGTCGGGTGTATCTGAGCGTGATGGCTCTCGTCTAAGGCGATGGGATAAGGGATCGGCGCCTGAGCGGCTATTGCCCGTAATATTGCTCCTCAGCTACGTACCAATCTGACGGTCGATTATGCCTCCTGATTACACGCTGCAAGTCACCACCTTTTCATTACTGTTTTATGGCTTGTACAACTAATTGACCTATTTTGCATGAACGGACGTGATCATTTCACCCTTGAATGAGATCATCAATGTATAATTCGATGTCATTTCCATTTCAAACCATACATTTCTGTAATTGTAAATTACGCATAATTCCGTTCGAATAAATTCATACCCATGCGCATTTTGGTGTTTTGCGGCCAATGTCTGGAACCCTAATTGACAGTTGAACAGAAAAGTTGTCGTGTTTATGTACAATAAGAGCTAATTAAACGGTAATAAATCTGGCATACAAAAACCCGCTGAACATTAAGTGATTAATTTACGATGACGAAGATAAAAAGCTGCCCCATTAATGAGAAAAACTGATTTTTTCTTACGGTACTTCCGCTCCCGTTTCCTGAGATGTTTTTTAAAAGACATGCCGTTTATAATCAGTGCGATGGGGCGAGGTGTTGCGTAATTGCAGGAATGCAGTGGCGTGCACCTTGTTGCAGACGCGCCCGACGGTTCCTGTTCGCATGTGAACCGTATTTATTATAATTACGTCGCTCGGCCGCCGACTCCGCCATCGATGAGACGGGAGCGCCCTGATGAGTCCACCGCGATACCATCGCTCCTCGCCTCAATTATGTACAGCCCACTTACACTTTTGAGCGTAGAATTGTATCTATGATGCAATCTCGTCCCGCCGTCTATGTCTTTATCAAAATAATTGAACACGAGACGAGAATTTCCACATTCCAGTTACTCCCTGACACATGAATAAACACAGAGAGACAGCCGGCCCGTATCTGGGTCGACTTTTTTGGTCAAAGCAATACATATGCGCGGCGGTGTTCCGAGAGTTGCAACTCAAAGATGCCGATGCTTATCGGAATCACGATGTGCATCGCAGATGTAACGCCGTCTCTGGCGGCGGACAATTAGAATATCGGCGGCTCTATCCGACCGCATTAATTGGAGTTGCATTGGCAATAGTTTAGCGATTAATGCAAGCGATCGGGCTCTATGTGGGTCCGTTTGCGTTAGCGATATCGGGCGAGCAATCGTAACCTCTTCCCACATAATTGGCGTGTGGGTGCGGCGGTGGCGGGCGCGGGCGCGTTATCCCGATCGCCGCCCACCGGCGACGAGGCGACGCCCGATTAGATAGCTCGGCCCCCGACACACGACCCGGCAACACCTCCTGGCTCCCGACGCACCGGCCCGCGATAACGACTAAATCGCACATCGCGAAAAAACATTTGACTATCTCATTTAATCAACTCCCGGATAGCATTTCCTAATTTTCTGGGTACTTTAGTATTTGTAATGCAAGTAATAAACAATAATACAAAGGTCTATTTGATAAAAACAATAATAAAAGAACACTCCAACTAATACCGTGACTAAGATAGTTTGTAAAGCGTTTTACTTCGATCTAGATGCCTTCAAAACCAATAAATAGCACAATAAGGACACCCAACGCGACGGTCGGCGCAACAGAACTAACTGCAGACGGTGGTTGACGCTATCACGAATCATAAATCTAGTTAGGGGGGACTTTCTGCTAATATTTTTAAGATACTGTTCAAATGGATCTAATGCTAGCTTTTATGGGAGGCGGAAGATGTGCCCACCATTGTTTGTTTGTATTGGCTAGTGTGTAAAATACTAGATATCAATGGTATTTCTCTGAAAACATCTGATAATTCTGAAATAATGAAATAGCCTCGCTTTTAGCGTTGAGAAAATAAGTGTGGAGTTTAACGCATTCAAACGCAGTAGGAAGCGATAGCAGTACAAGTCCCAGGAAGAGCAGCAGTTAGATTGATGTTGATGAGGCAGCAAGAGTATCCCACAGCGGCGCACGCCTCCTGCGACAATACTACGCCAAGCGAGCTCTCATTAAGCGATAAGAAGTGGCACTCGTCGGCTCGTTACGCAAGACGAGACAGCCCGGACGCTTCATTAATTGCGTATTGTCGATGCTCCCGCGGCCAGCGATCACATCTCAGATCGTCGAGGCGATCTCACGACGTTCCTATTTCCGCCCGCTATGCGACCGGCCGCGAGCCGCTCCTATATGGCGATCGTTAATAATAATGTACCCACGGCGAAAATTAATCGGAAGCATCGATGATAGGCGCGCACTCTCGTGCCGCCAGGATAAACATAGATAATCGCCGAGACCGCTAGCTTGATTTAGGACACCGGTGCCGCCCAATCCCGGTGAGACTTAAATACCGAATAATTGTAGATAGATGATGTTTCCAGACATCGGCGTAATACAACGACAGAACGTGTTCTGTTGACATCATACGTTGCCATTTTAAGCGCCAGCATCCTGTATAGAAAATGGAATTCTATTCATTACTAAAAGCAAATAATAATGATTTTACTCGGGAACTAGTGGTGTGTGCGCGTTTCTAGGAACATCCCTGTAATTTAATCCTGCTAGAGGTTCTCGAAGTGTTCTAGACAAATTATTCCAGACTTGTAATTCACTTTCTAGTTAACGCGAGTGCCCTACGGGACTTACGCGAATGTGCATTCTGGAATCTTTTATTTGTCCCTGTCTATTGCTTATTTTAATACGTGCAGTGCAACGGGACATAGGTGGTATCGGTAGCGAATATCTGTGGATTTGTGTATAAATTAAGCTCGGTGACGTATGCTTTTATCGCGCAATATGGTTGGCGTTAATTGACGAATGCGGAGTGGCAGTGTTGTTATTTATGCGCGCCCAAATCGCTACCTACTCAATTTGCATTGGATCTATGTAAAGCGCCCACTCGAGCACTCGTTACCGCGCTCTTGACCGGCCTCAACACCAGCCGACAATCGGAGTCACGACTCAATCCGGGAATACCACAGATTCTTATTTATTTGGCACACTACTCTCAATTGCGCTAAGTTTTATTTTACTGATCTCTTGGGTTGCGAACACGCTACCGTTTCGTGTCACGACGTGTCATATCAGTTTCATGCATTCAGTATTTATTCGTACTATAGAGCGGTATAACATATAACTGAGACTTGCATTATTACTAAAGCGGTTAAAGATGAAGATGGCGAATACCCGTGTCTGGCTTAGGAAATGTCTTTTTCTGTCAAGAAATCATCGCGATAAATATAGGTACCCATGTCTCCCTTTAAAACAAATCGGTAACGGCATCGGATTAGATAAATATGCCTTGTCTTTTTCCAACCTAAACGATATGAACAGGCTTTTTCGATGACAGTGCATAGTTACTAAATTCGATTCCGAAGTGTTCTGATAGGACAACCGATATTTTTCCAAGAAGGAACAGAGCAGGTACTTTAGTAATATAAACAAGTTGGGCTTTAATCGATGAATATAATTACTTACATTAATACGTAAAGCCCAGTGTATTTCTGTGCGCTATGTAAACATCATTATATAAATTGCAGACGACTTTTACTATTGCTTTGATTTACTCGCCTGATAGAGCACACAAATCGGGTAACATATTAAAAGGACCATTAGAAGGTAAAATGTGTAAGCAAACAGTGGGTTGCAATTTATACGCTTAAGTGCCGTTTATTAATAGAACTCAGCGGAAATAGAACGATATAGTCAATGCGCGTTTAAGGTAGTTACTGAACGCAAGAAATCTAAATGCTTAGCAATAAATATTTCCGATAGGAGTGTAAATACATGAAAATTAATACATTTGTCAGGAGCATATTGGTAAGTACAAACACAAGTAGTGGTTTTAGAGTAGGTATACGGCGTTGCTCAGTAAATCCCACCACGGATGTTGTTGCGGCCATCAGAGAAAAACATGAGCATTGTTTGCATGTCCGCTTAGACTATGGTGAAGTAGCTCAGAAGTCAAATAAAATTAAGTAAAGACTGCCGCCGACGACCGCATGCGGACGCATATCCATTGCGGTGTTGAATAGCGGCGCGCTCTGTAAATGACATTCCTCATTCATGCCACACCAAATAGGTGCGGAACGTGGCCTGGATTTGGGTCACACACTGTTTCTCAGTAATAGAAGTGCGGGCGTAAAGCTGCGGAGAGCTACCGCAAGCAATCTTAGAGGCGCATTCGGAGTTCCTGTGTAATTTGCGGATCGTGCGATTCGGGTTGCGGTCACGCGTGCCGCCGCGCCGCGACCGAATTCAGGCCTCTGAAACGTGCGACGATGGCGCGCGACAGACACGCTTCTAAGTGTAGCAATGCCCAAAATTCTTTCAAAGCAAAGTTCACTGATCGTTTAATAGACGTTACATTTCGTGCTTATACGCTTCTGGAGAATCACGACCAACGTAGAAATTAGAGGGCTCGTCTACCAGCAAAACGAATCAAATTAATGCAAAAATACAAACATGTGCGAATTTCATTTATAAACAGTTTCTATAAATACGTAATTGTATTGCAATTCTTTAAGCTATCTTTGTATCGTTTCTAAAATTCTTCGGGTAGAATTTATAGACATGTTCCTATTTCAGTCGTATCAACATGTTCACATATTTTCACACAAGTATCGATTATGTATGTGGGAAACAGTAGCGACGATTGTTATGGGGATAATTTCATGTAAATTGAATCAACATTTACTTTTCTTATAACGCGTTCATTCGTATGCCGAAAGGCATTTCTAGGTGATTTGTTGCGAAAACGACATAGAATAATAACATTTTGCTATCGCTATAGGTGTGTTCCTGTATAGGTGAAGATAGTCTTTTGTTGCTTCATTAAACATATAATATGTATATAATTAGTGCATATAAAACCTTGTTGGTCATGACTGTTTACGTATAAGGAAATTGTTCTAAAGCTTAAAACATATATTTTATCATCGTAAAGATAATGAACATGTTCTTATTCACAGTACGTTTCTAATAATTTCCACGCTATTAAACTGACCCTCCACATTGCATTCAAGGATCATTAATTCAATGAACTTAAACTTTTTCCTTATATTCTCTAATTAGTACAAATTAGAACGAGGCGTTTTTAATTGTGTTTGATGCTATGAAATTGGCACTCACCCCTGTTTAATGTAATTCATTGTAAGTGGTATCTGTTCTCTTAAGATTTCTCTTTTTCTAAATGACTACGATGATACTCGTAAGAAGGATCCAAGAGAGCGACCGACTGGTGGCGGTATAGTTATTATACCGCCACCAGTCGGTCGCTCTCTTGGATTAAACGCGTAGCTAAATACAACGGGCCGATGACGGGCAGCAGAGTCACCCGAGCGAGGAGCTACCAACCCGCCTGTTCAGTGCGGCGATTACGGGCAAAGCCTCCAAATGTTTGACCAAAGAGGCGAACAACTGGAAATGCCTATATCCAGCAGTGGAATGCGATAATAATGATAACCACATTAGACTTGTTGCCACCACCGGACGGGAAGCGGAAGGCTCTCAACCCTAAGTCTAACGATTGCATCTGACGTCACTTACGGTGCCGTTGATTTTTCGAGATCGCGAACGCGATTGATAGCTCGCATTGTGATTGTCGACGCCTGCCGTGCGCGCAGGTTGCATAATGCGTCGGCCGTGGGAGAGCCCCGCGACTGCGCCGTTATGCGACGCACGCCATCGGTACCGTTCCATTAGTGATTTTATTAGACGATTCGCGTGTATCGTCCGTAATCAATTTGAGCACGTTGCAGGCGTTGTAAGCCGCTCCATTTGCAACGTATTAAAGAGCATAAAGCGTTAGACGGCCACGTTGCTCGTTTAAACTAACACTGTGTTCGATGCTGCCTCGCGAGCTGGTCTGAAACTAACTAAACACAATTTTTGCATCTCGTATCTAGGACGCGGCGATGTATTTACAAGCTTTATAGACGCCTTCGATGTGCGTCTCGCTAGCTGTTACAATTAAGAGAAACGATTAAATAGTTTGGGGAATCGATTCACCTTTTGACTATGCAAATTAGGAACGGCGTTTAGAAAGTTTTATTTGCAAATAACCCATGTAAATTTCTGCAAATGTTAATACACGTCAGATATTTGGTCCGCTGTAGTTTTGTTTGTCACGTTGACCGCGAACCGAGCAACGGTACTTTTATTTCAGTGCTCTTGTTCTTTGCGTTTTTGCGTGTTTTTTTCAGTTAGCAGGCACAAAAATTACTTTACGTCTATGCGGTTTTTACTACTTTAGTTGGACACAAATCGAATTATACTAGGTTATTTATGTTTTTATCTTATAGTTAATTAAAAATAGAAATTATCATTTCATTAGTAACTTATATAACGGATATAGTCGATCGAGTCAGCTTTAAACACAAAATCTACATCAATTTATTCATCCTACATGAATCATCAAGCATTTTAGACTATTTAATATCAACTACCGAATCAAAACCACAAATTAATTTTTAATCCACTGCTTGAATATCAATCTACCTATTTGTATTGCGAGAATTAAATCAACACATTATTTCTTTCCATATAAAATGATTAATGACTACGAGTATGTGTATGTATTCAATACGTCGCTCTAACTCTGTCTGGCTGAAAGCGAAACGACGAAGACATAAGTGTTTTCTATGTGTCATGTCATATGTCATACTCCATGACTCATTCCTAAGAAAACGCTCTGCAAATTGTTCGTTCAAACCTACTCAACCCGGCAAATGACATTTTCTTTGCTCCTCTCTCCATGTAACAACGATTAAAATGTTTTGTGCATTCAAACATTTTTCCCAGGCTCATGGTTTGATATGAAATGTTCGTTCTGCGTTGTTTTTTTTTTTTTGCACTATTCGTTTATATATAGATCACTCCGTATCTGCCTGACCATCAATAACTCCAGTATCCATTGTTATTGAAATAATAATTTGTAAGTCAACCAAGGGATAAATAATTCATCCCTAATTATAGCTTCACATTGAGTGATAGCCCGCAGAGATAAGTATAAATTGAAGCAAAGAATACTCTGGCTTTTCGATTGAAAATTTATTTGGTTGATCGTCGACCAAAATAAATTATACTATGTTAATTAAATGTTCACTGTTCCCTTATCTTGATATAATATACAGTATCTAGTACACCATTAATCATGATGCTTATTCACAGTCTTAGTTTCATTCGCTATAATATCATGAACACCCACTTACTTCCGTAAGATTTATGATCTCGAATAATATTTACGAATTCAAAAACGCTTGGACAAGTGTGAGTGTAAAAATCGCAACCACATTTCTTGGTTTGCCTTAGAAACTTGTCTGTCGTTTTGGCGCCATGACCGGTCCGCTTCCAAATGTTTCTTAATTTATTAACATGTCAATATTTGGGCACGCCGTCTGCGGTGACTCAGACCCCGCCCACGATTGTCTCCATATCAGACAGATTTACATACTCATCGACACATCAATATAGATTAAGTATATTATACACATTTTTTATATCTTTAAATGGCATTGGCCACCGCCAAATTATGTTTTAAACCCACATCATGAATATGAAACGGATATATTTAGCCCCTCGTTATTTATACATCGTACACTTTTTGTAGCCTAGATTTTTATTAAAAAGTCCGGTTTTTAGGAAGCTTAATAAAAATGTAAGATACAGTTACAAGCCGACAAGTTCCGTTTACCGATCGCCAATAATCGAAACGAATTGCAAAATTTATATATATTTTTCTTTACTTTTAAAGTAGAATATGTAAAAAGTGTATCCCACTCGTTCCGAATTGTAACCTCCTCGTTACCGATGTTTTGCCTTACTATTTACCGATCACTATTAGGCTATAAAAAGGCATCGATCTCACTTTATAAAGCGTCTACAAAAACACAATGAGTAGGACACCTGTTAACGGAAGAGTTGTCGAATGGCGCGGTGCGGGTGCACTCGGGTCATTCACCCGGGCGACGTAATTAAAATCCTTCATGGAAAGCACGCCTGATGGCATCCATCCTGACCTCGCGCACGACCGCGCCGCGCCGCCCTCTAAACGCGCCTTTATAAATAGGAGCACCGCGATTGCGTGATGTAACAACGCCTTTACGGATCAGATACCTCAGGAAACACGGAATCGATCAATCGTCTAGTGATGACGCGGAGCATGAGTGTTGAAAGTATAAATAAAATCAAACGTGAGCGGGATACGAAAAAGTTTGTGACAGTCAATTGTTTTTTATATATGACCTGCTCGTCAGATTCATAACTCTTTGGCACTTTTAAGTAGTCCATTGGCGTATATTTTATAGTTATTGCTTTATTTTCTTGGGGTTTTCTGCTCGCATTCCACTCGGAACAAAAATTTATACCCTGTATGTCTGGTTTTTGAACCTTATGCTTTTCTATTTTCGGATTCAATTAAGGACATGTACATAATCTAAGTGGATATATACGTTTTTTCTTTAGTATATATTACTTCATTACATTAAGTCTAGTTCTGATACAAACTGGTATATTGGATACAATAGATAACAAAGAGAATCCTTTGATGCCGTCGCTTGCACCTTGGCTCGAGTATCAAGAGGACACCAAAATAAACCACTTTAAAGCCACTTCAATTGTACAATGTATTACAAATTGTGTTGTGCACCTTGTTATACGTACCCGCCTCGAATTCCGTGCCTTTCGTTACTCGTACAATACTTTTGTGCAACTTTTTATCTTGAGAATGTTGTTGCATAAAAATTACCGTCTAGATAAAATCGAGCTAGTTCTCATGTTACACGTGGATACGAAACGTGATGATGAGATCGATCGTTAAAATAACTTTTTACTGGATGTTTCTGCTCTTTAAATATCTGCTTAATATACACGTAGTGCTGTTCATTAATTAGTTTTATGGTAACTTCGTTTATTTTGTATTAGCTGTTTGATTTTATCTGTCTTTGTTTTGTAATTATTAATTGTTAACAAAAAAATTTGTACGTCCATTGCTGTTTTTCTTATTTATACAAAGTTGTGGCGCAAATATTTGTCTCGTAAAGTAATGCTTTAGTATAATAAAAACCAAATATATGTGTGAAGTAAGAAGAAATAAAGAATATTTTAAATGAAAAAGTAGCTCTTCACCATCCATCTATGTTACTATTTTACGGCAAAATAGCGGAACCGATTTCGATATAAGGAGATTAGCCATTTTTGTACGCACGTTGGACCTAATGCTGCACAATATTAATCAAGATACATTTTCTTATATGTACTAACAAGAGTCTGTAATCCAAAGCTCTTGAAAATCTAGATGAGAAAAAAAAATTTTTTTTTCGCCAATTTGAGTCTATAAAAGCCAATATCGATGCGGAACTCGCTGGTTGCAACTAGTAGGTACGCCATACCTACCTTTTAAGTACAAGTAACGATTCTTGTGGATGCTTCGAAATCGAAGTTTTACTAGAAAAATATCGAGATTTATCATCGTAAAAGCGGTAATCAGGAAATCGGAACGCAGTCTCGCCTTGTGCCCGATAGTTCCGAGTGGCGTGTCACCCGCGCGCGCGCAGTCACGAACGCCCCGCGCTGTTCTCACGTGACCCTCTTAATTATAATCTCGGGGCGCCGGCAACGGGGTCAGATGTGTCCAAGTGTAATAACTCGAATTTGGAATACGAACAGATTCTGTGGCTTTTTTGTGGCTACATTTATAATAGCAATGGGTACGCTCGCTTGGAATGTCAATACGGAGTTGAGTCGTCTCTCGCGACTAGCGCTCTGTTTTCTTTATTCCACCTATTTATTGTACTTTTTCATGTGGGTTCTCCCCTTAAATCTTCTTGTTGTACGCGGAATGAGCTGGTAAAGGCGTCAAATGGGGCAGTTCGTGTGGCTGAATACTGGGCGGAATTCATTTAGATTCCCATCGACACGAGAAGAAGATTTATTGTACTGTCCACAAATATTTATTCGATATTCGAAATTCTTTATTCAGCTTGATTCTACATTATTCATTAACCTTCCTAATGCTCGTTAGATATACATAACAAACATGTGTGTAAAAGCTATGAAAAAAGTTATGGCTGAGCGAGTTTTTTACAGGACGACGAAACTGCGGCAAATTGTCTTACGCTACAAAAAGAAATACTATTTAAAAATCAAGCTAATAATATTTATTATATAAATATTACTCTGGTACTGCTTTTAGAGAGCAAAAAAAAAGAAGTTTCAGACAATTATTGCAAAAGTTCACTTAAAATATCCATTTTGTAATTTATTTATCATTAACAGGATATTAAGGTAGAGATCGTGCAGATAACATAAAATCTGTGTAAGTTTGTTCACTGGACGACGACGTTTTACTGCGGTTGTAAACTTTTTGATATCTCTTATATCTAAGAAATAATCTACTCACACTTGGTTTCAACGTTCTATAAATATATTTAATTAGACTATTATTCGAAGGAGGCATTCTAACTTTTAGTACTTGACCTAACCTAACTATAAATAAGTGTTCAGATGTTCCACAGAGAGTCCTTTCAAACCCTTTGTGATTGTAAAGTACAAAATATAAAAAGCTCATCCAATCCAGAACGTTTTATAGTCACAGCAGTCGTCAAATTAATAAATATTCCTTCTTTTTGCATAGCTTGCCAAGTACATACATAATGAGAAAGAAAAAAAAAGAAAACAACTGTTCCGTTAGCGTGCGGACACCAAATCAGTGTCACGTAAAACTTCTCAATACGCCGTTGAGTTTAATTGAAATCGAAAAAGATTTCACGGTCTGCCGAATGACGATAACCGACTACAATGTGCACGGAATAAGTGAATTGAGAAGATACATATCGGTGGCTCATTTCGTTTTTTTACGTATACCTGTTTGTAAATGCTTGAATGTGATTGACGGTATGTTTTAATATTGATGTTGTAATTGTTACGCTTTGCGTATTTGATTCGGTGACTGAACTTCGCGGTGGTCTTGCTTCTGTTAAGCTGAGTTGTTGATAAAAAAACATTCACTATAGATATAGATACCATTTGTGTACGTTGAGTTTGTTGAAACATGTCGTTTGAAATCAATCGTCTGATCTATTCAAAGAAGCGGAAGGTAAACTACAAATCTCGATTTAGTTAACTGTTAATGTTAGTTATTAGTTGTACGTTTGATTTATGTGTTCCTAAAGTAAGGCTCTCGCAAGAATAGATTAACTGATAGCAAAATGTATGTTCCTGTTAAAGTGGCAACACTGATTTGTTAATTAAAACAGATCTTGCTTTAGAACTGAATCATTGAACGCAACTAAAGGCTAGCAGATAGGATCTGATTATAAATTCCTCCGGTCCGCAATATCAGATTCACTATCGGCATGTTTATGTGTATCGGGGTAACAAACGCCCTAAACTCCATCTGATGACCCGTACACGTGTATTAAAACATTTCTAGCTAACAAGACAGCGCGCGCGGCGCAAGGACCAGGGTACTAATGTCGACCCCTGACCCCGATCGTGCACACGAAATCGTTCGTTATACTTTAGTGGCCCGCGAAAGCTACCAGGTTCCGTTGGCAATCTCCAGCCTAGATACCTAGGCTAATCCGCCGCGGGACCTC
This sequence comes from Conogethes punctiferalis, assembly GCA_031163375.1. Taxonomy (NCBI): domain Eukaryota; kingdom Metazoa; phylum Arthropoda; class Insecta; order Lepidoptera; family Crambidae; genus Conogethes; species Conogethes punctiferalis. The sequence goes on along the minus strand of CM062082.1, from coordinate 11,848,815 downwards.
GATACTACAGTAAGCTGGAATCGCGTGGGAAACACCTGTACTTATTTTCAGCAACATTCAACACTCTGTCCTTTTTGTTAATTAAGTTTAACGAGGACTCTGACATTGATTAATTTCGTTGGTAATACAATTTGCATATTGTGGTACTGGGTACGAAATCGCAATGCTCCTTATATCCGATTCGCTAGTTTCTCACTAGGATTTAACAAAGTCTTTGTCAAACGAAAACATTTATATAAGTTGTGTAAGGTATATTCCTAAATTTAATTAGAAATTCTTAATTCATAATTGGTTCTCCTTTTAATAAAACTTACAGCGAAAGGTATAACAAAAATTATCCTTGTTATCTTAGGTACCCTATATAAACGTGTAATTACTTGCTATAAAGTATTCCACTAAAGCAAGCCACGTCCTTTTCATGCCCGTAAGTATACGGATTTACTTAGCAATAAAATTTCTCCCGTGCACGTAGTGAAAACTCACTTTATGGCTAAGCTCGCCTCTACCTGAGATGTAGTGTGCTATAAAGAATATTCTATAACGCAGGGAAACTATCGCATGTCAAATGTAATTGAAAATTTAGCAATAATCTAAAATCCTGAACAAGACAAATAATAACAACTGCGGAAAGGTTATTAAGTCTGTGACAGAAATCACGTTATAAAATAGCCCGCTCGTGATTTTAACTTACTCCGAGTTATTTCTTACTTCAACATTGTAGACCACACGATAAGATTTTACATTTGCAGTAGTTGCTTTTAAAATCGAATTAATTTGCCGCCTGTTATGAATATACTTATTAATTGTTACAGGTTGCTTGCTTAGCGTTAACGTTGCACTATATTTTAATATCATGCCCTAATGAAAATAATAAAATATCAAATACAGCTTTGTATTCGTTAAATATAGACCCACTTAATTAATAATATTAATTACAAGATTGTCGCATTATTGTTGTTTTTTATGTAAAGAATAAGTCAATTAAGAAAAGTTTCATAAGGCAATTGAATCCGGGGCAATCTGGAGGTGCAGACTTTGCACAATGTTTACAAACATTTGAATTATATTTTCAAACACTACTACTGCCATATAATACACCTACGTCGTATAGAAATCATCACAATCGAACATAAATACAATGTTTGTGAAGTTACATTTGCAATCAGCTATCCTAACTTTGAAAAGCTATACCCTTAAAAGAACATTATGTTTTAAATACAACCTGTACAGTGTAAAAGCAAGCGAAACCCCGTTTGCAAACTTCTGCAGTTAATATTCTTAGTAGCACTATTAACATTTAAAACGCTTATATTTCGCCAATGTGAAGTTGAAGAATTTTATGCTTCTCTTTTTTAACACTAGCCAGAGAATGCGGGCTTGAAATAAATTACCCTTATATCTATTTTATCGTTGAATGTATATTAAGAGTTAAGCTACGAATGTTGTTACTCCTATGTCCTTGCGATCACGGAATTTATTGTAAAAATATTCAAAGAAATTCACACCTGGCCGCAGGACTTCAAAGTATAAAAGCCAGCGATAACTCACCTAGATACAAGTCTATTTAGGTCTAATTGAAAATTCCAAACCCTAATATAGTTAGTACGGCTGCAAGTGTTCGGTTATAAATAACAAACATCGTATTACTTGAGAAATTAATTAAAATTGATCATAACCATCCAGGTTGGACCACACTTTGCATATACCAATTTATTCTTAATCCAATGGGGCGACAGTTCGACGCAACAACCATAAATATTATTTTATTTTAAATGTTTTGTACAATAAAGAATGTCTGTACATTTGTCACTCCTTGAAATTGTCTCAAATCAATTAAAAGGTTTCTCAAACAATGCATATAATATTCTTGTTTATTTATTTTAAGAGTAGGAACTCTCTACGAGTAGGTATAAATAAAATGAAATAAAATAGCTGCAATAATGATTTTGAGATCACTATTCCTATATAAATTGAGTCTCGTAGTGCATAAGTCATCTTTATCTCGATCAGTCTGCATATTAAGTGATGTTTTGTTGGAATTCAGGTATTACAGAAACTAATACATAAGGCTAGTTTTTCTTTTATTTACTTACTTAAAATAGTAGCGAAAAATTAAAACAAAACAATAAGGAAGCAAATTCGATTAAACTTCAGTATGTTGTTCGCGTTGATGTCTTTTGTATGAAGCGCTAAGCAACAGCACTACGTGGCTATCTATTCTTATCTGTCTTAGGTTAATTCTTTACATATAATATTAAAACTTAAATCGGCGCAAAACTTTATAAAGGTAGTTTTCTATTAAACTTGCTATACGCTTCCACAAGCTTTGTACTGAATATAATTCAATATATCGCTTTTAGGATTTTAATTTATTACCGACCAACTTAAATAATGAGTAATTGACCTGTAATACGACGTATTACGTGTTATTGTTTTTCATTTTCAATATCATTCGTGAATGAATTACCCTTGCACACGCACCACATAAACTTGTGAATATGAAATATGGATATTTTTATTTGCATCTGGATTTATGTGAATAATAAAACCCAGCGCTTAGGAATCCATTTCATTTCCTTTAAGCCAATAGAAAAATAGTTTAAAAATTACTATTAAAATCTCTAATAATAATTGCGCGCTGTGTTCATAGAATGCTAAAATAGTTTTTTTTACTTATTTTTCAAAAACGCGCATAATATATAATACATAATTTTTATGACCGATAATTTGTAGATTTAAATCGTCTAATCATTATTTAATTACAATTATAGTGTGTTTCATGTTTAGAATGTCAATAACAATATTTTTTATTTATAAATATTCCTCTCCTATTTTGTTTTTAGATAACTTGGGTGAAATAATTAACGATACAAATTATTTGATAAATACACATATAGTGGAAACTAATTTACTACTAGGATATAAAATATGTGTAACTAGCCTAAGTAGGTGGTCCGGTCTAGCTTTAAATTTATTATTCCAAGTGTATAGTAATTATTAGTTCATTAACTGATCACGATGCTTTTCTTGTAACTATAAAAGATGAATCAATATAAATACCTCTGAATATAGCGCACTATTTTAATTAAATATAATAAAAATAAAAAATATGAGAGACTTAAATATAATTTACATATTACACAAAAAATCATTATAAAAAACGTAAATATAATAATATTAAACTTCTATTAAAATTACTCTAGAGGAACGGACAGGTGTGTCCCTATCTATAGATTGTCGCTATGATGTATCAGTATTAGAAGATTCTTTGTAATGTCGATTAAATAAATTACATGCTTTATTCTGCAAATTAATTTACATTAATTTATTTTGTAGAATTAAGCATTCTTTTAACTTTTTTCAGACGGAAAAGTTCAAAGATTTCTTGGTTTTTGAATAGATTTATAAGTTTGGTTTAGTTTTTACATTGCCTAACTTGACAGAATGTTAACATATCAAACCACATATAACGTTTATCCTTTAACATCCTTCATTCTTAGTTTATGCATTTGCAAATGTAACTTTAAATGGACATATTGAAAGTACTTACTTGTTCGAATTAATTCTAAAAATAAGAGAAATGGCTGGGAGTTTGCGTGGCGAGGGAGGCTAGCGGCGTCTTTTCTAACGTTTCTTTATCTGAAATCCTTTCTGTGCGCCGCGTTGCAAACTATCGGTCCTGGTTTTATTGCGCGTGTTAGGGCTTGTTCGTGATTTTTATTTGTGCGGGACATTTAATTATAGTCACGGCTTTTCTCACAGACTTTCATTACAGGAATATAAACTTTCTTTTGCTTTCGCTGTATATTCCTAATTAGTATCGGCGTCGAGGTCTCTATAAAGTCTTGATTTTGTATTTTGTTAAGTATAAATTTTACTGGAGTAACGATCTCGTGCTTTATTGGATTTTTATCTAACAGTGTCGTTTTCCATTAGCGGGCATATACATTTCAGGTAATTAGAACAGCAATTTCGTGTTCCCCGTCACTGCATAGAATGTCTTAACCACGTAATTAAGGATTTTCTTCCTCCTTCTCCTTTCAATCATGACTGAGCTTATTACATCGATTTAAAGGATTTCCTCTAGAAATAATCTCTCATCACCGCCTCCACTTTTAATTTGGTTTGAAATTGAACTAAGTAAAGAGCGAAGTTAAACAATAGAGCTGTTTTAATATTATGATAAATTGGGCCGTAAAGGAAGGTGCTTTTTAAGCATAGCATCTTTATTGCTATATGCCCACTGAAGCTTGGAGCTTTACATGGTTTTAGTTTAAAGTGTTGATTGTTCCGGTCGACTTCCTGAATTTTATATCTCAGTTCAGCAAAAAAATGGTGCGTTGAAACAGCATGAGCCGCAGATTAGCACCAATAAATTGCCATATGATTCTCTCATAAAAAGTACAATCAAGGCACTGAGATCGCTTAATGTTTTATTCTTATTAAACCCGTAATTAACTTTTAATATTACTTTTATTATGTCTACATATAAATTGATTTGATTGTGTATTGGATTTAAATTACTTTCGTGAAGATCATACCATAAATGTTGGCAGATAAATGCCGTGCCTGGATCATTTTGGGTGGGATTACAGTTAATTGGAATGTCGTATTTTATACTGTATATTTTATTCAAATTGACACAATTTATAACATTAATCCAATAAATGCAATCCTATTGTCGTAGTACGAAAAGATATGACTCGTATTTATAAGAAAAAAAAAACAAATGAAGGGATTTTTGGGTGTTCACCGAAATAAACCCAGTCGATCCATTTAAGGGAATTAATTTTCTTTTCCTTATTTAACAGGTCGTATCTTCCGCGTTCATAGCAAAAGCACACATCATTCCTTTCCACCTTCAATACAATTCGACGTTCTATTTATCTTTAAAATGTGATATCTCATTGGTTGTCAAAATAACTTGAACATTTACGCCCAACGCGGCCCGTTTAAGCTGGTTGACCGGACTAAACGGACAATACGATAGTATGAAATGATAAATTCACCCGCAAAGGCACCAAACGAAGCGGCTCTAAATATAGCATCGTTATTGGTATATGCGCAGCGGAGCTTATCGCTCTACACGAGATCGAATACCGCGGCGTGCTCGCAAAAACCTTCTTTCTGCCGCCACCTTAACGGTACGAGGCAACTAACGTCATTCTCTTATTATTTTTACATCGTTATTTCCACGATCGAGTTTGTGACGTGATATGAATTTTCCGCACGACTGTGGATGCGCTTACAAACTTCGCATGTGACATACTTTGAAGTATTTTAAAGCTATTTTTTATTTTCATCATTCACCTTAACTTTTATTTTCATCGGAATAATATAAATTTTAATTGCCAGATTACGTATATAATTTTTGTTATTAAAGGTTAGATTTTTATATATTATTTTCTGCGTTTTTTGTTATCAGAAAAAAATATTGGGAATAGAATAATAATAATTTTAGTTTATTTTTTAATGTACACTTAAATTAAACTAGCGTAAGTGTAAATCATTTATTTAATACTGGTAGAGAATATTTGTGTTTCCACAACCATAAAATATAACATGTTATTTAACTAAGCACGAAGTCTTGCAACTTTAGCTCCAACCTGCGTTTGAAGCTTGCCTATTACTATGATAGTGTTATCAGATGCATATTTAATTATAGCTTCCATCTAGATTGCTCGTAGTGTACATCTGAATTAGACGCGATTCACCTGCACTACAACTATACAATGAGCCCTTAATTATCGCATATCTCTATGCACTTGTGTCCTTGATTGCGGCAACCACGAAACCACCATAAAATATTTAATAAACCAGTTTATTGAACGAGATGCACTCGAGTGCCCTCAACTTGATCTTCGCTTTCGCATGAAAAATAACTCCCTTGTATCGTTTGCGCGTTTTGCGACCCCGGGAAAATAAATGTAAAAAAAAATCACAAACATCAGGTGCCGGCCGTATCTGTTTACGTACCTTCAGCGGACGGCAGGATACGCAAACAGGCGTCTGCGTCACGTGAATACAGTTCAAACTAATTCAACACCCAAGTTCATGAACTTTTCACTGTTCGTATATCACAGGCTGGTCGCACAGTCCTCGTCAGTGACGCGCGCGCTGCGATGGTCGCGTACCTAGTGTCGCGGCCACTCTCGACGAGACACTGAACTTGCTGGAGTGGGCCCCAACGGTTATAACATAACACGTCTGACGTAACCTTAACCTTGCAAGAAGAAGAGGAACGAGCCGCCGAAGGACGGAGAGAGAGCGCGATAGGCCCGAGAGAAAGGGAGAGATGGCTGCGACGGACCGGCCGGCGCGCCGGACCGCGCGCCCGCGCCGCCGTCGGCTGATCCCCAGATATGCGGTTTCCCATACACTTCGCTATTTCACACATTTTTAAACAATCCACTTGTGCCGCAATTAGATTTTCGCTTCCCATCGCATAAGTGGAATTGGAAATGATAATATTGTTCTAAGACCCTTACTTTTCTTGCTTTGTGTAGGTTACTGCATTCATTAAGATTAAAAAACTAATCAAGATAAAACCTAATTTAAAATTGTTTAAATCACATTTTTGGTCATTTTTAGGTTGATATGTTGCCATACTCAAACTAACATACGCTTAATCAAAACTTCACCTAACGCCTTCCGTACTTACGTATACTCTTAATAGTTTTATATTGTTACCCGTATTATAAATAATGTTAATCAATCTTTTATTATGCAGCTACTTACTACTAGCTCCGTCATAAAATAATTCTGAATACTCGTTGAGAAATTTCACGTAATACGCTATGATTAATGTGGAGGCTGTTGTAATGTTCGCAGGACCTCGCTACACCAGCGTTTTCTTGAACAAATTATGATAAGATATATTACGTTTCCTGTATAATATTAAAAGTTAAAGAAACTTTCAAAATTACTAGCAGAGAAATGTCTTAAACTAACTTGTCCAAAAGTTTTAGGTAAGTCGTCAAAATCAAAACTTAATCACGCATATTGTGTCCGACAACTAAATCAAGCAATATCTCAAAACAACGCCCTCACGCTGAGCAAATAAACAATGAAGTCATTTCACTTTTATGTTTGTTGCGATCTAATCGTATTTATTTCTCCATCGAACATTTAACAAAGAACAGATCACGGCGCGCCGCCCGACCTCCACTTTCTACGGGTCACAAGGACACTGTTCATTATTCAGTATTTTGACTTATTTCTTAGTCTTTGTTAAGATGCTAATAACGCTTTCACTCATGTCTTTATATGCTACATGCGGAGTAAGTACGCCCTCAATATCATTACTGTAATCGATGCATCTTCGTTTCACATCAATTCATCATGCTTCCTCGCTGTTTATTGATTACATTATAAAAGAATGTTCCCAAGATCATCTAACGAGACGCGCAACATTTCCCATCGCGCTTCCCGACTGCCTGCTTATTACGCCAGGGGTTATGATATGACGCTGCTCATTCATTTATGGGCCAGTGATATATATCTTATTGTTTATAATCACCGGCAATTATAACTCTGTTCCGCAATTAGTGCTAATAAATAGATCGTGCAATCTACATGTCTCTAATACATTTTGTATACCTACGTAATAATAAAAATACCAATACAGCGGCAGTTTTGTAGTTCTTAATTATTAATTATACTCAACTATGATCGAATGTTAACGTTAGTCTCGTGTATGCAAATTGAAGTACCGAGTCGTAAAAATATATTAAAATTGTTTGAAATAAATTCTGACAAATTATTTTTAGGTGCGCCGTGAGAAGCTGTAATTGCCTCATCTCATAATTTCATGTGTCGCTTTTGCTACTGGCGACTGGGAACGTGGGGAGGAACTTGGGATTGCTGGCAAACCGTTATCAATTTCGTATCAAGAATAAGGCAACTTATTGAGGGTGTTCCAAAATGTAATGGCCAATGGATGGCGTATTTAGCCTTTTAGCTGGACCAGCTATCATGTGATTGGTCAGTTGTTATTGATTCTTTTTTCAGAAAACCCTCATTCGGTTTCAAATATTTACTCGTCAAGTTTCAAAAATCATACGAGTAGTTCTGAAATATATAATTAGTAGTAGTTTTTTTGTTCGTAACACAATGCAAGCGTCGTATCTGTCAAGGACGATTGTAGGCAAAAGCTTTGCACTCCTCACAAAACGTATTTTAGGACTCTTTTAACCAATTACTTCACTATCATTACATTGGTATAGCGATAAGACTGCAATAAATAAATCTGTCTTATGTACCTATTGTGACCAAATTTTGAGAAATTTTGTTGCTTGTATTTAATTACACTGCCACAGGGGCCCGTTTTAGAAGATTTTTAGTGTTTGTACATATTAGTTTAGTTTATGTTTTATTTATAATATTAACAAATCATTGGATTAAATATAAATACATATTTAATCCAATGATTTGTTAATATTATAAATATATTTATAGAAAAAAACAAAAATGGATTAAGAGAATCATAGAGGATCAAAATATTGATAACATCATACCTTTCCGTCCATTTTAATATGATTTAAGTTACTTAAATTCGAATAGTATCTAATACATATCAATTAATACTGCCATATTTATTTAACTTAATTTTACAAGGAGTTCAGCTTATTTATTAGGCACTAACTTGTACCGCTTGTTATTTTCTAAGTATTTTTAGTGTGCGTTTCAATTAATTTAGCTGTCTCAGAGAAGGTCCTAGGGTCCTTTTAAATTCCGACGTCTCGCCATTTCTGTAATAATGTTCTCGGTAAAATTTAATACTCTTTCTATGCTTCCGTAGTGTTAATATTAAGTCTTATTTCACGTCGGACACGGCTGTTGAATCATAGCAGTGTTAATACTTTACACTCGGCGAGCTTTTATTGTGTTCATATTTCTTTGAGGTTGCGTTAAATGTCTAGCACTTCGTAATCGAGTCTCGCCCTTAATAACTATACTAGGCCCGTTTCATAAATCTGATTGAACTGTCAATTGCCTATAATTGGGTGTTAAATAGGAATAATAGTATAATTATGATCGAATGACTCCGATATGTTAACGGTTACTGTAAGCTCTTGACAAAAAGTATTAATATGTGTGTCCTTTCGTCTAAATAACAGTACTTATAGATAATCGCCGCTACTCAAGTATTCGAGAGGTATACGCGTATTCTCGTAAATTGATGAGTCTCCGCCCACATAAACGGCTGTACAATGCGATTTTTATTCACTACTTGTGGACTTATCTACTTCAGACGATTAATAAATGTTGAGCGCTAAAGAGGCTGTTTTGCTAAACATGCAATTAAAATAAGTATGAATAATCGCGCAATATAAAATATTTTGAACATCCAATAAGTGATTCTGATGATAATGACTTGACATATGATGAGATGGGAGATATAACTTATGTATCATTTTTATCTAAGATTCTTGAGCGCAAAAATTTTCCTTTTAAATTTTGTCTATTATAGTTTTATTAATGAAATAATACAGTTTTGTTTAACCATACATTGGTTATAAGATACCATGGATAACCACTAAGCCACCGAAGCCTACTTCGTATTAACTGTACCAAATAATTACCATGGCTAAAAGTGCCTAAAAACCCAATCCTATAAAATGCAGAAAAGTTCATTTCCAAAATCGACCTGATCGATACTCGAACCCGTGACCTTTCGCACTTTATCCTCACACAATGCGCCACTGAAGTCGTGTATTGTTTATAATGTTAGTCGTTAGTTCAATAAGAGGCAATTACCCACTATTATAAACAGTCGCTCGTGTTCTGTGTCCCGCTACTCATAAGCCGTATCTATAAATTTATCATTTCACCACTATATATTTCCCGATAAACTTCTGTTAAATCATTGTTCCTGATACCTAACATAAACCTACCGTGATTTACTAAGAGCATACTAGCGAAATGAATTTAGATATGTCTTCTTAAATTATGTTTTAGTAAACATTCCTCTTACATTGTAGATGGTTGATAACGACCAGGTAGGAATTATTGATCTGTTTTCAGAGTCAAATGTAAAGCAAAATGAAATCTTGTTGCATGTAGGCCAGTTTCTTGTTATTATTAATAGATGGTTTCTCTTTTTTTACATACACTTTCTCGACATCATAAGAAATCTTTGCATTTACTTTAAACTGGACAGTTTTTGAAATTCACTCTTATCCGTTTCCATTTTCATTATCGAATTAATAATATCATTACAAAAACCCGACCGTACCACCTGAAGTTTTTATCTTGCTTTTTAGGCGTATTGTTAAAACGCATTTCTCATGGTTAATGATTAAATTTATCTGTAAGAATAAACATTGTTAAAGTCGAATAATTATTTGGCATTGTGCTCTAAAAATAGTGGATTATAAAGTGATATTTTCGTGATTTCACCTTAAATTCCAGTTTTGTGTACATTTTGCTGCTTAAATTTTCCTGTGAGTTGAGCTCAAAATGCCAATACATTGTGTGCTTTGATTAAAGTAACAGACAGGTCATCCAACAGCTTCTTCCAATCTTTGTATATGAGAATTAACGTCTACTTAAAGTATCAAGGGTAGAATGTTTTAATTTAGAGGATGCGGTCGTAAGTAGTAATCGGTGTAGTAGCATGCGATGCAATTGCCTTGCTGTATTGTTGGATTATTCTAGTTGTGCACCGATTGCTCCCGCGACTGAAGTTACCTTACTGGTGTTTCGCAGAGTGTACGGCGGTAGCCAGCCAGGCGGGTAAACCCTTCCACCGACTCATCATCATCAGCCTATCGTAGTCCACTGCTGGACTCTCCAGTTGTTCACCACTTTAGGCAAACACCTGGAGGATTTACCCATAATCGCCACGCTGGACAGGCGGGTTGGCGATCGCAGAGGGTGACGCAAAACCATTCTATAGATAAAGGTAGTCTGAGACTAAAACTTCGAAACGGACTTAGAACTTGAATCTCTTTATCGTTAGCGGTTAACATTACAGCCTTTTTAGATATATATTTTAGTACTTTCATTGTTCTGTTACCCATAACACAAGTGCTTAAACTACTTACTTTGGGATCGGAGCAATGTATGTGATGTTGTCTCATTTTTAATTACTAACACCGACATTTCTCCCCGAATAAATGTCATGTGTTTTACTTAATTATCGTTACCACTGTAGCACCACGCAAGTGTCGTTTTCGATCCTTCGCCTGATTACCTCCAGACGTTCCCATCCGGGCCATGAAAATTAAGTAACGGAGCGATTGGCACCAGTAATTACATGTACACTTGCATATATCTCCTTAATTGATTTGCTTCCGTTGAGATTTGCCGCTGCGACCGAAATTTGGTCCAGGAGGATATTGTCTGTTTCCCGTCGACTTGTAACGGAACCTGGAATTATGAAAGTAACGGTAACCGTACTTAGCAGTGAGCTTTGGAAGGTGGGGCGGCCTGTCAAAATGTAATGATAGAGTTATAATTGATTTTTTTACATATTTTTTCGTTTTTCAATATGTTAATATAAAGGAAAATAGAATTACTAGGCCCGAAACTCATTTGGTACTGACCCCTGTCATCTCAAATCGTGAATCTCGTGGGTTCGATTTCCACCCGGTACAAAACATTCGTGTGATAAATATTTGTGTCTGTTCCGTGTATATATGTATTGTGGCATTTTCTTTATTCTAATAACGACGTTATTCAAGATACTTATTTTTTGTATATGGACTCCATCACGCGTGTAGAGTTAGTGCGGATAATTCGCCAATGTCAAGTGTTTAGAGAGAGAGATACTTACTATGGGATCAGATGTTTTGAACTTTTTTTAAATGTCAGGTAACAAGTATGTGGTGTTACCTGACATTTAAAAAAAGTTCATAACATCATCATTAGCCTGCAAACGTCCACTGCTGCACATATGCCACCCCCAATGACACTTGTCAAAATATGTTTTTGACTTTTTCTAGTAGTAATCAGTGTATTTTGAAAGAAATCCTGCATAACTTCAGTGAAAAGTTTACCCCGATGGCATGTGAACTGCTCTACATATGACAGTTAAATTTTTTCTGCTTTCCCAAAACGCGTTTTACGGCAGCCATAATATTATTTTGACGTGACGGTTTCTATACATTGCATAAAATTTTTATTCGACGTCTATGTAAATGTCACGTTTATAAGACTTATTTACACATAGTTACGGACATTTACTTATATACTGGCGTGAAATAATTTCTTATAAGCAACATAATGTGCGTATCACAAGGAATCTTTGGTAACTTTGCTTGCTTTTTAACAATAATAAGGTAAGGTATATAAATAACCCAAGACATGCCACTCTGGGTCACACATCGCCATCTAGTCCCAAACTAAGCCGAAGCTTGTACTATGGGTACTAGACAACTGATAAACTTAGATACTATTTTTTTTGTTAATAAATACATACATATTATAAATAGAAAACACCCAGACCAATACAAACAGACATGTTCACGCACACAGAAGTTTGTACAGTGGGGATCGAACCCACGACCCTTGGTTCAGAAGGCAGAGGTCACTACGAAATGAGCCATAGAGCCAGTCAAAAAATTTATTGTTACATGGCGGAGCTTGAAACGCTCGGCCTAACCAATAGAGCACCGAAGCTCTCATAGAAGCATCCATCTAAATAATTCCTCATGTATATTATCCTTCTAACCATCAATAATGATATTATTAAGATGGATCCCTTTATGACACTAGTAATAGAGATGCTTTACGTTGATTGCTGATTCACAGAAGCCTCTAACGGTTCAGAAGGAAGTAGTCGTATTTTGACAGCGAACACTTGCGTACAATCCTTTTTACTGATACAGTTAAATCATAGATGATTCATGTCTTCGCACCTATTCTCGTAGACGAGTCTTCAATCATTTATTTTCTTAGAACTGACTGTACGATGATGGTATACCGAACATTAATAGGTAGTAAATGTACATCGTTGATTTATTAAAATACCCATAAATATCGCAGTAAAATGTGCGTTTCCGTGTTTTATAATAATAGATGCGCACGCGATTTCGTCTGCGTAGACAACAACCCTTTTTTCCATTAAAAATAGCCTGAGGAAAGTCTCAGGTTCTAGACTATCTGTGTACCTGAAAACTCTTTTTTTAGTAGCTCGATATAATGGCTTCACTACGCCTGATGAAAAGCGAAAGAGAAGCCCAAGTCGCTGTGACAACGGGTAAGTAACTGGTTAGTTACCTGTCAGTTGCCACCGCCATGCCGGCCCAACTCTAACCCCCTACGAGCTCCGGAGACCCTACTCACCAGCAGAATCACGACCCGGAGGTCATTCGTTCGAATATTTCGAGGAAGTTTCCAAGAGAGATCTTTTCGTATTAGAGAATAGCCCCGCTGGTCTCTTGTGACTGTGGTCCACCAAAAGACCGGAATGCTGTATTAGAATCGTTCATCGATAGCAAATACTAAATAGCTAATTATCCTAAACTTGTGTGCTAATGTCTGAACCTGACAGAACGCTTAGGCATAGATTCCACGTGTATCTAAGCCATTGAGCCGTTAAGTCGCAAAATGCAGCTATTCCCAACATTTGTCACGTTCGTTGTAGTACTATAAAAATGCAATGAAATCTCGCCACTGTTATGACGAGTTTAGCGGCTTTTGAATATAGCCTTTAAAGTACACAATCCACATGGTCTGTATGTATTATGGCTGTTTTCTGGTACACTTAAATTTTACGATATCACATTCTGTGAAAAGAAAAAGTTACCTCTGTATTTTATCAAGTTTGTTATGGTTTTAAAGCCTACCGACGAAGCCAAATTTTTAAACATGAAGTTGTTATCATGTCCTGCCAAATTTTTAAATATGAAGTTATCATTTTAATTTTGACAAATGCAAACGGAACCACTTCTAGCAAACAATTGAGTACTGCAGTTATTGTTAAGTAATTTCACAGAAATACTCGTATTATAAATTTGTTTACCTGTGTCTAAGTATTATAACCAGTTATTTTCATCTAGTCCTAATAGCATTCTGAAAATGCAATATCAACCAATTTAATTTTAAGTTTAAGAATTCTATATGTTATCGGCACGGTCAAGTTTTGTTCCTCTATTTTTGTAGCGATTCGCCAATTGGCCTTATGTTCGTGGAATAGGTTCTGGTTGTATAGAATATGAGCAGTAATGATTGACGTTAGAAGAGAGGTAGGAGAAAAAAAGCACATCGCACGCATCCGGGCACTTTATTGGCAAATAAACTCATTTGAATTCATAATCGCACCCGTGCGAAACTGAGACGCAATATTCTTGTAAGGTTTCCGAGCTTGAAAAGCCTATTAGCTACACAAAACTATCTTAAAGTTATAAAGTCCATGCGAGCGTTAATCCTTTCGTCCTTAATACAAAGTAAAGATTATCAACTTAAACGGAACTTGCAAAGCAATAATTCCAAAACAACCATAAACGCGTCGAGTTTTGCATTTAAAGCACATTGTGTAATAAGTATTATAAATACTACTTACTGCGACGAAATTATGTATAAAACGGAATGCGCGACCGTCATAATTTAGCATTTCCGAGCAACCGGCCGACCTCCAGAAAGATGGAGACATTAGAAAGTTACATGAGATTATGCAAATTGTACATACTAACCTGATATTGTGTCTGGATGCTCTGACAATTTGAATAAACCTTGCTTTACATCTTGTTCGGTTGTAATAACAGTCGGTAGCTCGCGGCCGGTATCAATGCACAGGAGCCAGCATTATTTGCGAAAGACGCCCACGGACCGTATTCCGACATCCTTCGTTCGCTATTTTTTATGAGTTCATTTCCTTTTTCTAATTTGCACATGCAATCCCTTGATGACGTCTAGTTTCACACGCTCCGAGTCGACGTTAATCATCACGCGAGCTTTTTACGACTATTCTATGAACCAGGAAATGTTACTCTAGATTGTAGAGTAATGGAAATATAGCCCATATTTTTTTACCACAACTCAAACCTAATGTTGTACGTATGCGTATTTTTTACCTTACTTGAAATAAATGTGAATGTATAATATACGGACATTGGCGGCTTATCGAATACCAAAAAAATTTAAGGTATGGGTGATCTCCATAAATCAATGTCTAAAGCGGATAGATAGATAAAAGATAACAAGTTATTAAATTAGTAAGTTCCACACTATTCACGTGTATCAATAGAGATTCTGATTATAATCTGCAAATTTTGATAAACTGAAGATTAGAGAAAATAAATCAATGCTCTCAATAAAACGTTTGGCTTTAATCATCCTTAACTGATGGAGCATAACCAACCCGCTATTCCATTCTCGCGTAAATCCTGCTAAAGAATGGCGAAAACAGTTTTTCATGTATTTTTCTATTGGCAAGTTCGGTGTGCTGACCCATGACGAACTATTGATGTCCGATCGACATCCGATGATATCGCTGAAGTTAACATTGAGTGATTACAATGAACGGGCAAAAACAAAAGCGTGGGCATTTACGATGTAATGGCATAAGACTTTAGATGATATCAATTCAAATTCGATCATTGAAACTACGGGCGTACATACAAACAAGTTGCGGTTGCAGTTTTTTCTATTAGCCATGTATTCAAATGAATGTAACATTAATTTATGAACTCATTAATCTTCCGATGCTCTGCTTAGTGGTCATTACTTGTTGGTTCTAGAGCATTTTTTATACGAGTATGTACTCAAAGTTGATGTATGTGTAATCAACAGCAGATATTCATTTTTTAATTTTGAATTCGGGCTTCCGGATCCCTTGTAGCCAGTTAACATTAATAAATAAGTTTCCCACTAATAGGTTAATTTCCCGTGTCATTAAAAAATACAAATGACTTTTCTCACGCTTATACGTTTTTCATTAATACATTCGAAAGCCTATGCTATGCTACATTTACTATACTAGAAGTAACTTAGTGTATTCGTAATTTAATTAATACTTAACTTACAAACGACACATATAAACACTTACATAAGTTAACATGTTGTAAACTTAACTGCTTTTAAATTAGTAAATTATAGGTGTAGTAGCAATATTTGTATAATTAAATCTAAGTAATATTAATACCGTTTCACTTTTAACATCCCGATCGCAGCAACGCGCGTTAATATTACGAGTATATAATCTGAGGAAAACGCTGTAGTTTGCACAGTTTAGAATAAAATCAATTTTCATTCTCTTTTAATTGAACTTACCGTTGTTAATTGTGTTGTGTTCAACGTATAATTGCACGCGTGTATATTTTAATCTAATTTAGCCATAGCACTTAAACGAATTAAATAGCACGCATATTCATAGCCGTCTGCGGAATGCAAACATTCGCTCGCGTACATGCCCACTGAAAGCTTTACTTAGCGCGTAAAAGCTAGAACGCCGTAGCCTTGTGGTTAGTAGCAATTAAGTTTGAAATAATTTTCTCGTACATAAGACCATGATACGCAAAGAGCACCCGCGTTCATTACACCTAATTGCAATGTAATTATCGGCTATTGAAAGCGGTATGCGGTGGCGGAGCCCCGTGCTACACGGTAAGCTTTGTTTTATGGTGTACGCATTGATAAATAATGTGGTAGACGAGCAATGCTACGATCAACAAATGTATCCGATTCCTTCGTTATCATCCGCTTCGCTGTATAAAACTAAACAGTAATTCGATAATACTGTTTTCATGGATTTGTTTTCCATATTACGTACTCTCAAACTTTAATTCTTTCTTTACCAATTCTTTTTTGTGTGCAACGCCGAGTTTGACCTGTGAAATAATTAAAACTCTAATGTGTTTGGAATGCAATGCAATACATGAGAGATTGGCGAAATAAAAATTACTTTAACTTTTTTATACTTTCTTTGCTTTACCGTGGCGCGATATTCTGCCTCTTGGTCTGATCATAATATTACAAAAATAAAGAAAATCGAGTCGTTGTTAATAAGGCTTTGTCGTTTTCAATATAATGGATTTACTTAAAGATAGTATGAACATTTTATTTTCGTAATTGTTACTTTAGTTTTTGTTCATCTATAATAATGATTGGAAATCTAAATAAGATCTTATTTGAAACTTAATGTCTTAATGACTAATACTTCCTGCATTGAGAAAATTGGCTTCAGTAATATATTTTACTAGGAACTGAAGTGATGATTAGTCTAACCGATCCCATTTCATTTCATCTGGAGGTATTTCATAGAGCGTTTGCAATAATGCTTCTGTAATATAGGTAATCTTTATTTCAAAGCCTCCGAGATATTAAAATGCAATGATAGTTAATTAACTTTGGTTTAACTACGCTCTCGTTAATCGGAACTAATCTAATCGCACTGTATGCTCTCTAATCACCATAAACTAAACAAATTACTTTAGCAAACACGAAATGACCGCCGATATAGAATCACAAATTTATAGCATAAACCAACACGTTTTAGAATTGTAGATCTGAATAAAAATCTCATACAGGTTGATTTGTTTCGAGAGCTATTGTTAAGTCGAGAAGTCATTGAATAAAATCCGATAAAAATCTAGTCAAACACAATTTACTTTGTCAAAGTTGCCCTATGAATATACAAATAAGAATGATATGACGCCATCAAATTCTTTCAGAAACATTAAACTTAAATTTATTAATCTAATAATGTAATAAAAACATTGCAAGAATACCATTATTTACTTAACGTTATTAATAAATACGTTTAAAATTTATTACTTTAAATGTCTTTTGTTCACCGAGAAAGGACCAAATGCAAACAATGATATTAGATCTTTAATATTATGGTTACAGACAACATAGAAATTTGTTTTCTGCCACAGCGCACCGCTAGTAACTTTAAAAAATCACAGCCTGTATTTGTATGAGAAATGGAAATGAAAAGATGTATTTTTGTTGTTCAATATAAATAAAATACATTTCATTCTAGCTAAGGTAAACACGGATGAGATTCTAAACAACCCGCCTGCCGCTATAAAACTGATTTCCATTAAAGCAATGAAGAAACTGACTACATAAAAATCTTAGCAAAAAATAATATTTTCACTGTAAATAGAAACAAGCAAGATCTCGTACAGATTAGAAATTTTAATCTTAGTACTTAAGTTTCGATATATTTTGGAATTTACTCTTATACCTTAGAAGAAACCGGGGTTAGTGGTTAAGACTGGTCAGTTCCATGCAGGGAGGCAGCAGCAGTTCAAACGCCGCGACCTATATGTTTTCAAATTTGAAATTAATAAGTTTAATCGACGTTCTCACGGTTAAGGAAAACATCATAAAGAAACCTATACATACATACAACCTGAGAAGTAAAAGGTTCGTAAGAAGTAAAAGGAAATCGACCAACTGGCACTTGGCCAGCGATTGACTTGTTATCACCATGGTTGAGAACCTACGCTTTAGCCCTTCAATATGGATCATACATGAGCTGATGATGATGATGAATTTTATATAAAGTTTCTTTGTTACCGTTAGTTCGATATATTAGCAAAAAGACAACACATCTGAAGTTCGAAAGTTATTAAGCTGGATTAAATATTTAACGATGTTATCGTGAACCGGTTTTTTATTGGTGTCCAACATTATTCGTGGTGTAATCTCTTGAATCCATTTAGGAGGCTGTTAAGCTTCTGTTTCAGAAGCGGTCATTAGTGCGAACAAGTCGCTAATTAGCGAGGGGCACAAATGTATCAAACTCGTTTGTTTCGTTGTCATTTGCTATGTATATGCAAAATGAAATTCCTAGAAAGGAAAGAATTCTAAAACGTTTTTAATTAATCGTAGAGATTCGCAGCTATAACGTTTGTTTTGAATTATTTAAGCAGAAAGCACAGTTCCTTTACTTATGAGTATCTTCTTTACAGTAATTAAGGACCTTCTTTCTATCACAGCTGGACCTAGGACTCTCCATTATATTGTCACTTTGGGCAAACATCTGGAGGCTTTGCCCATATTCGCATTCTGTATTCAAAAATCATAATAGCAATAGTCTTAATTATACTTGAATAAAATAAATATCAAATTATTATTATAGCTACATATCTAAATTACTGCAAATAAATCTAAAACTAAATACTCCTAATGCAATGGCTGTCTGTCTGAAGTATGGATTTATATTTTGACACAAACATTGCCTACTGTTTGTATTTCTTCCTTCTGCATAATTTTACAGATATGTATAGTAAACCCAGCCATATTTTTGGTATAATGTTAGATATAAAACTAAGTTGTGACCGACCATACTTTATCTGAAACTTTATGATATCAAAACACCTTCAAGTTATTCTAGCGAAAGCAATTTACCTCTGCGTCCTAGGCTACAATTTAAATGCACACCAGTATTGTGCTTTCTTATTTTACGACTGTTGTCACCCATTCTCCAGATGTGTACCAGTTTGTAAATGTAAATTTATTTTTGTATCTTTTATCTACAAACAATACATGTTTTAGAACCAATTTTCATGGTGCCTTTCTATGACATACCACTTGAATGTATACGTAGACACACGAATGTGTACCGCTCCTAATATTTAAATCTTCTATGTCCGGCGTTTTGCGATTCTGTAGATTGCTCCTTAAATCTTGTTATACTCTTTATACACAATTGGCCGATGTAAATTGGCAGTGCAATTGTTTGCTCAAGTTCTCATAATCATTTTAATTCGGCCGATCCGAATGTTTGAAACCGTTACGTTATCCATTACGGTCTACAACATTTTGGACAATCGTAGGAAGTTGTTATTGTGCACTAAATCCAATTTACATTAATGGGCATCATAACCTTGTTTAGGTTCGAATTTGGTGACTCACGAATTTCTCTCGGGATCCTGTTGAAAGTTTACTTGTTCGATGCATTTGAAGAAGCTTATATAAATTTCACTTTTACCTCATCTGTAATAGTGACATTTGTGCCACGATCGGGGCCACGCGTGCCACCGAGCCAACACGACGTGTATACAAATCATCGCTAAACTGGCCAGACTATCATATTCACTTCATATGTTAGCTCTAACACCCACTGGTCAGCCGTATATTACGCGATCCGGGGGCATCGCAGCGTAAAATCAGCTATAATTTACCTAATAATAAAATACTTGTTAAATGCCGTAGGAAAAATGAGCATTCCGCAAATCGTTGTAAAAACGTACCGAACGTTATCACCTTTGCAAATATTCTACCAAGCGTTATTTAGACAGAAGAAACCGTGCAATAAACGACAGGAAGACGAACAGAGCTTTACGAGCGAAGATGTATGTCCAATTGGCAGTTAAAGCATTTTAACAGCATATTGCTTTAGAGTTTAAAATTAAAGCAGCGGATGTAAGCCATGGATGGTTACTGGAATTAATTAGTTGTGCTGCGGAATAATTTCTCATTAATTTCAACACGGGCAAGTGGAAATCGCAAGGCATTTCCATGCTTTGTAGGTGGAAGCTGAATTACCATATGCAAAGCATACATCACGGTCGCGCATGGGTCCTAGCCCGCGCTCCGCATCCTGTGATAGAC
This sequence comes from Conogethes punctiferalis, assembly GCA_031163375.1. NCBI lineage: Eukaryota > Metazoa > Arthropoda > Insecta > Lepidoptera > Crambidae > Conogethes > Conogethes punctiferalis. The sequence continues at coordinate 11,828,301 of CM062082.1, read as the reverse complement.
CAGCCGTAATTAATTTAACGTTGCGTACTTACGCAACCTCTATAGAAGCCCCGATTCATTACCGATACACGGCCGTGCTTGTTGTGAACTTAGCAGAATTAATGTGTCGGCCAATTTTGCATTTTACTTATTTGAAGTTTTGCGACAGCTAAATATATTTCTTTTTCTTATTGCATCGCTTTCTGCATATTATAGCTCTTTTTCTTGTGATAGAGATAGTGTCCATGTTTTATCCTCAATATCTAATGTAATCGAATGTTTTCTGGCTGGATTTTAACTGGTGTTATTATCATACTTCAATATTTTTAAAAATAGGCTTTATAATAACAAATGGACGAATTTCATGTCTAACGATTTCAACTTTTTACAGTAACCCCTGGTCAATAATTTTAAAATTAAAACAAAAATGTAATTCAAGCATACTCGTATACTTATTGTATCCCAATATTTTTCTTTATCTTTTAATCATTAAATGTATGAGTATCATGAAGTGGGCATTTTTAAGTATTATTTATATAGCAGAAACGAGTAGTGTTGTCAGTTTCCTCTATTACTAATTAAAACAAACCCTTTAACTTATGATTATAGAGCAGGCAGGCGATTGTTGTAGAATTCTTAAAGATACAAGTACTTAAAATATTTTGATGAACCAAATACACCGTTCCCTCTTGCCTTACAATATGTATAGTTTAATCCCCTAACAGCTTCCATAAATTTTATTTTTTATAGCCTCTTATACGGTACCATGGTCATTAATATTTCCTTTTTTTTTTCAGGTAAGTTGCTTGCGGGCGCGATCATTGAAACCTGGCTATATCGACACATTATGCAGCATTTTTGTCGTAAGTCTAAAAACTACTCTTTATTACACACCAAACTAACGGGACTCCGCTCGAATCCTCGGGCCCTTCGAAGATTATTGTATTTTAGTAATGATACATGTCATTATATCACACTTTTTATGATATTTAATTTCAATAATTTAAATTTCTGATCACTTTATCAAATGCCATACCTGAATTTCTAACGCTACCATATAATAATCTGTAATTAGCATATTAGGTATTCAAACTTAGGTGGTTAATGTTTTACACTACGCGTTGTCTATGATTATGTTTTCGAGACGATGGTTAGAGTGCGACTATTTTAGTACTACTAACACTTGAAAAATGCCAACATTGGTTTTAGGAGCAATTTTTCAGCAGTTTTATACAATTACTAGCTAAAATAAAATTGCCGAAATCTATGCGAAACGCTCAGATGTCTGTAAATAACAAGTACTAATCGCGATCTTCGAAATACGTCTTCTATTTATTAGAGTAATCCAGAGTATTTGCTGTACAGTCAGAAGCAATAATACATATTACTTTACTTCCTTGTCACATTGAACCTATAAATGTTCACAAAAACAACAACAGCCTATCTCAGTTCACTGCAAGACATAGGCCTCTCCAGTTGTTCGCCATTTAGATGAAACATCTGGAGGCTTTACCCATAATCGCCACATTGGGCAGGCGGGTTGGCATCGCAGGGCGTAGCTTCTCGCTCCGGTGACGCTGCTGCCCGTCATGGGCCTGTGGTATTTAGCTACGCCTTCAATCGTGATCGTTATACCGCCACCAGTCAGTTGCCAGAGCCTCGTCTGTCATTCAGCAAGATGCACCACAGGCAGGTGAGGGTGGCCTGGAGCGAAAGATGATGGGTCGCTCCCTTACATCCCTTAATGTTCTCACTTCTTTTTTAATGTTGACATTTCGTTGATTATTATGATACGTTTCTAAAGTGTGCAAATATTAATGCTTTTTACTGTACAGTTCAAAGTACAAATCTCACCTTAATCATCAAGTAGCGCAAATACTACATTCCTCCACGCGAGTCGGTATAAAGGAAGTGACCAATTTCACTGTCACTCAAACCGCTCTAAAAGCCTAGACATGCTTTTTATGACTTAACATCTTCCAGTAATTTGAAGCAGCTACTTAACCAGTGTTTTTGACCTATGTTGATTCAGTACCTGTCACATAAGACCCGCATAAGGAATAAGAATTCTAGGCAATGGGCTACAACGTTGCGTTGTGATCAATAGAAAAAGAACTAGATATAAATTCCCTCTTATTTCTGCCAAAACTAGGTACTGTACATTTGTATACTTATCCTACAGGCCAGCATAGAGGTGGCAACTGACAAGTTATTGCCAAGTATTTGGTTGCTTGTCCGTTGCCGCAGCTTCAAGGAGAAGGCCAATATGCTGCTATAAAAATAAATTGTTTTCGATAAACCTCTCGAAACTATTGTTAACTTGGACATATGAGAATTATAGCAAACGGTATTCCAATTCATCGGGTGATCACCATTTGCCAAGAGAGATCCTTACTCAAGAACGCTTAAATGTAAGTGTTTTGCAATGTCTAAATCGGTGAAAATACCTAAGTATTTGAATGTTTTCCGGAAATGTATAAATTCGTCGGTACTAAAAATTGCTAATATGTACCTGCCAAACTGAAATAAAGACTACAACGAATTTTGATAGTCACGCGCATACTCGTGAGATGGAGTCATCTGCAGCAAAATAACATTCAAACGTTTATGTACTAACCACGTGACTTGTTAACATCTTCAATCACGAAAATTATTTAGGGCGTATCATTACCCTACTTTAGTTCAGATGATTTGTTGCAGAAGAAATAATTATCGTGGCACATAGCAAACATTAATTTGGTCTCTAATGCCAGGTAATCAGTACCAACGGAAGTATGATAGACATGGTCATATTAAAAATAATTACCCAATATTATTTAAAAAAATAATAGATAAGTAAGTGCGCCGAACGTGCTAAGATTATTCCCGATGATTACTGGGGAAGTCGCCCAAAGCACATTGAGCCGAGACAATTCAGAAAAGTACGTTTCCTAAATTGACCGTAGCCTCAATTAAAAAATGTATTTCATAATGTCCAAGATAATCTTGTCATAATCAACGATACATGCTAAGCGAAAGGTAAGGAGAGACTCTTGTAGACTAAACATCATACTTAAGGGTGATAAGCAAAGCTTACAGTCCGGTGATGATGACAAGGCCGCCCTGGCCATCATCGTAGTCATTTAGAAAAAAAAAAAAGCTAAATCTTGGCTTATCATAGGGATCTCCCAGCAATGCCCTATACTGGGAGGATATCGACTAATTTTAAGAAGAGGCCCAACACGGTACTGCATGGCACTTTTGTTACACTGACGCAATCTTACCAGAAATCCAAAACGAACGACAGGTTACACATGCGGAAATTATTTCAATGTGAAATTTTCTAGTGACATTTTCCTCACCGCAGATCTAGTGGTAAGAGCAAAGAAAGGTATGCGGCAGGCTTGAACCAACATCCTCATCTTAAGATAGTAAATCCGATGTGCATTCTCAGCCTCCTGTGAAGGCCTCTTATTTAGCGGCAAATTCTGGATAACAGGGCACTATATAAACCGCTCGTAATAAAAGGTGTTCACATGCACGTAAGCCCGCTGACCAATTTCTTGGCTAGCGTGCGTTACTTTAGTTCGATATCGCTAACGAATCGTATTATAACCGTGCATCGCTAGTTCAATCTCATTTAAATGCTCATCGTATATAACTTGTATGTGATATTTAATGCGCAAATAAAATCTGTTCGATAAGCCCCCGTAATGCGTTTAATAAAATGATTCAGTTTTATTCTTTTCAAAGACATATTAAAAAACTTTTAACAAAATGTGTTTAACAGTTTTACTGTAATTAACCTCAGACATATCACGCTGGGTTACATACATAGCTAATCTAATTTCAAACTAAGCCGATAGCTTGTGGGTACCAGACTAACTAATAAACTTACTTAGATCGTTTTTTTGTATATAACGTACTTGTTATACATAGCAATACCCAGGCCATACAAACAGAGATTCGTACAGATAAATGATTGTCCTGAGCGGAGATTGAACCCGCGACCCGTGTCAGAAGTAGCGTTCACTACCATTGAATCGAACTGGTCGTCTGATTAATCTAAGTCTTCATGCAACTCAGTCGCTTTTTAAACAATAAATCTGCAACGTTAACGTAGCATAACCAAACAATTATTTGTGCTCTTTCATTACAAATAAACTGAGGCATGCGTCGCTAAATTAATTAAATCGTGTAATAACCGACGTAACAATGTTGGTGCTCAACTGCGCGGCAAATAGTTTGTCACGATCATAACGAGGAAGATATTATCCGATAGTAACGGACAGTTGCGATTCTCACGGGCGCCCGCGCCGCGCCGGGCCGCGCCAAGCTGCCTTTATTCGTGCGCAGTGTCATTTCCTGCGAGTGTACGCGCCCCTTTATCCAACAAACGTGCACCGTTAACACTCAGACACAAACACACTGCTCTAGACAAATTCACTCCACTTTCCATTTTTCACAGGCTATTTTCTTGGACACAGACGTGGTAAGTATACGGGTGATTCGCGGAACGAAACGTGGACTGCCAAGGCTACCCACATAACCCACTTTTAACTCGATATAAATTGTTCTGACACGATTACAGTGGCCATTTGACGTCGTTGAAACAAAACATTACAACTACTGATGACGTCCTCCGATTCCAAATGACACGCTTGTACTTTTATAACATTGATCTGAATGGTGCACGTTTTTTATTACGACTGTAAATTATTATATCACACAATTAGTCATGTGCAATAAAAAACATAATTTTGCTCTTTAATTATATTTACGAAGTGTTCATTAAACTTTAACGGCGACGCCTAAGTTAAATTAATAGTTATGATTACGACTGTTACTACTTTAAAAACGCAATGCTAAATTATCTAACTTATATAATGTGTCATATTATATACCTAAGTATAATAAAATTCACCTTTTTTATTAATAGATAAGTAATTAGGTACATTTTTTAAATGATAACCGTCGTTTTTATATAGCTCATATTTCTGGCAAATGGACTCGGAAACGACAGAACACATTTGGATAAATCTCGCTTAATATAGTTTATGTCTTGGATTAGCACGAGGGCTATATTTCATGTAGGGAACCCGGATGAGCTGAGAATAATTCCGGTGTAATATCGAATTCTACGTAGGCGACACCGCGGTTAGGAGCAAATTTATGTGTGAACACCTGCCACCAGGTCACGAACGGCCGTTGTCGACCTGTGAGTTAAGCCAACATCGTTCTCTGTTAGGCAGCTATAAGGACAATAGGGCTATATACTACTTTCCTTGGTAAGCACACAAAGTCACATAACTGCGCTCAGTGCTCTTTAAAATATATACACTTATTTCTTCCCTTGTTTCTACTAGTAAAGCTATTGATTTTGACTAACTCGTTCGCTAATTTGATAGTAACCGTGCCCTCTGAGCCGGGAATAAAGGATTAGAATCCCACTTAGCACAAACATTCCTGTGATGAACATGTTTTTTGTGTTTTCTGGTCGTTATTTTTGTTCTGTATATAAATAGTACATTTTATGATTTCAATTTCCATAACACTAATGCATAAGCAGCTTTATATTGCAATAGTCAACTAAAACTCAGCCTAGGTTAGTGTAACAAAAATAATATTCACCTGTAAAAATTGTTATCTGATTCTTTCATGCTATCACTATAATCATCATCTTTGTATCCATTAGTCTATATAACAGTTTCATAGCTCATATTAAAAGTTTTTGACATAATCGGTTTTGTTGCCTCCCTGTATCGTGAAACGTGGCTGCAACATTAAAGCCAATATATCACTTGGCCTTTCTCTTACTTATACACAAATTGCAATGCAAATTAGTATTATAAGTAATTAATAATAATGATCTCTTGCAAATCCTGCCAATCGGCATTAAACAAAATTTATGTTTGATGTTCCAATTTGAATGAGAATTAAGACGTTATATTGACTGATAACGTTGCTCGCTATTTGTACCGTTTTGGATGCGATTCTGTTCGCACATTTCCCCAACTTTGCAAATACAGTGTAGTCAATGTCCGTTGTGAGAATGCGGCCGCTTCTACAATGCACATAGTGTCTTCGCCAATCAACACCTACATAATTTATGTGCGCACCTGAATACATGGTACAAATAGAAGAAAATCCACAATTACAGGTGGCAAAATACAATGAAATACTTATATATACAATGTCTACAGTATCAGTAATATCAATTAATTTCTGTTTTCTGCATGACCCAAAGGTTAGTTAACCTACCAGTTGGTAGAGAATGCTCCTAGCATTAAGTTCGCCGTTTGTACCATTTTGTGCAATAAAGTTTATATAAATAAATATATACGTGTATAAATAAGTAGGTGGAGCAGACGAATCTTGGAGTGGACATCGCGTTTAGGCAAACGTAGTGTAGGACGCCCCGCAACCCGCTTGGCGGATGACCTTAGAAGAACTGCTGGCAGTTGCTGGATGGGGGAAGCCCGGGATAGAGAAATGTGGCGCGAATTAAAGGAGGCCTACGTTCAGCAGTGGACGGACCAAGGCCGTTGATTGAAATAAATTTATCGACTAGCTCCGACTACAATAGAAGCAATAATAACGGACTTACAAACATTTTGTATAAAAGCACAATATCTTCTTTTAATAAATCCGAATCCTTATAATAGCAATTTAATGTACAAATAAATAATTTGCGGTGCAACTAAATTATTTTTATCCTATGTCACCTCACTGCTGAGAAAAAAACAGATAACAGAAAACATTATAATTAAATCACCAAACGAAAACAATATTTCAAACTGGGCGCCTACCTAAAAGCACACTTACGTTATCTTTATAATTACTTCGAGTGTAAAACATAAAAAGTCAATAAAACGCCCGTAAGCAACTAAACATTTGCTCATACTTTTTTTAGCTTTGTATACAAAATGTATCCGTTACGCATAAAAGTAAAACAAAGTAACCAATGACTCTCTTAATCGTATTTGTACTACAAAAGTCGGTAAGTAAAAACTCTTATCCGTTAAACCAATAACAGAATAACGACTATGTCATTATTTACCTTTAATCTGAAGTCGGCTAAGAAGCTCTTCTCATTCTCACAGAGCGTTCGAGTAAAGTTTTCATGTCAACAACTCGAAACGTAAATAAACAGCATATTGCCTTGTGTACATCTTTATAAGCTCAATTTATTACTACAAATTTTAATTGGTATGCAACATTTTGTCTGTAACAGCTTATTTAAAAGGTTACGATGTTTTCATAAACAGTTATTAGGCATTATTGGTACACGAAAGTACTTTTAACCTAATGGAGCTGTATAAGATGTATCTTAATTACTTGGAACATGTTTAGTCAGTAAACGATGATTAAATTTATGGCTGATAAAACGAAATTTTAAAGACGCCGATCACTGACCGCCCAGTCTGTATACTTCAATTAAGAATATCATTGATTATAATTATTATTATGTCAGCTTCTAATTTCACTGCGGATATTACTGGACGCTTGAAAGATAACTAAGTTTTGCCTCAAGGTTCGTTTTTTATTAGATATGCATGTCATTTACCGTTGGGCTGGGTTATTGATTTTATTTTTGTGTCAGAGTAAGTCATTATTGCATTGCATACCTACTAACAAAATTGATAAACATATCTTTTTAAACTAATGAATTAAACTTGAAGATTAAGAACTAATAAGTTGCAAAGAAAACATTAACCGATCCAAAGATAGATAACATAATATTTTTCCGTCCGTCAATTATAAAATAATTTTAACAGCGATTCATTACAATTTCTATTCCCACTTATAAACTCGATACTGAGTGATTAAAGATCTTAAACAGAAAGATGATGATTTAATATAAATGCATAATATTTTAAATTAAATTTCTAATGGAAACCTGTACCGGAGTGCCAAATCGGAAGCAATTCTTATTTATGCATCTCGATATAACAAAATGTAACCATGATATTCATTTATCGTTTAGAAACTTACGTTCGACTTATGTTAACGATAAATATATTTGTTTATATCACTATAAATTCGATTCCGTGACCAGATACATTTAAGGCAAACGTAGGTATCGTACAGCCTTTGCTGGCCTCGGCAACTTTGATCTCTGTGAATAATAGTCAATTACTGTTCAACTGAGAAGTATACCAAATGCTCATATGCCCGTAATGACCGTGTATGTCCATTTCTGATTGGAGACGAAAACATTATATACATAATACATTATCATGCGTATGTCTAAAGTAAAATTCACCCAGACGTAGTAAATATCTTTATTCATTCATTATAGACTTATAAGTACTTATGAGTCATACTGGCGGTACACACAAGTCAGAAAGTCAAAGATGAAAACTGAAAACTGTACAAATATTTTTACTCCAAAATTTTTATTTATAGAGAAGTCATGCGAAATACCGGAAGTATTTCTTTACAAACATTGAATAATTAGACATTCCGTCGAAATAAAAACATATCACCAGTAGTGCGAAAATAGAATTTAATGTCGGCTGCTCGCCTCTCGCGAATTTTTAGTTAAAATTAAATTCTAAAACGGTATTATATTACCCGTCGCATTACTTTAATGTGCATAATGGCCGCGTACCGAAAGTGCAATAATCACAAATTACCGGCATGTAATCTCATTGTCCATTATATCGGTTGCGTTTAGTTATTATCTCGCTATGTGCTACTGCCGCTCTCGCACTATCATTTTATGGCTTACTAGTTTTCCGTCCGAAGCTGCGTTTATGCCTACTTTAGATTATTCATACAAATTTCATCATTCCGTATCACTTTTATCGTGGCAATTCAAGCTCCAATACGGTACTTCTATTGATGTTATTATTTGTATTTTGTGGTGTATGTCATAAAATGCTACCATATCCTTTTTATATCAGCTTTCATACATTACATGTATCAAATCGTTTTCAATATCTCGTATATAAAAATCTTGATAATGAACTGTTTGCTTTTGTAAAAAATAATATAGAGTATGTTTTTTTTATGCAGCATTGATCATTTAGTCTAAACGTGCGCCACCAGCTTTACAAACTTCTCAATGAACGTCTCATGCAATCTTATTACTTAATATCTTAACTAATATTATAAAGCTGAAGAGTTTGTTTGTTTGTTTGAACGCGCTAATCTCAGGAACTACTGGTCCGAATTGAAAAATTCTTTTTGTGTTGAATAGATCATTTATCGAGGAAGGCTATAGGCTATATAACATCACGCTGTAACCATTAGGAGCGAAGAAATAATGGAAAATGTAAAAAAAAAAGGGGAAAAAATAACTATTCCACGCGGACGAAGTCGCGAGCACTGCTAGTACCTACTTAATAAAAAATTATTAAGTTGTGAAAATTTTCGGAAATTGACCCAGTACCTAGTTAATCCATTACAAACGAACCGAACTTCCGATCTATGTAGTATCGTAGATCCTTATTTCAGTACGAAGTTGACGGAAGGCAACATAAATTTATGCTATCGAAATAAATCTGTTTAACTCATGGATGCCAATCTCACTTTGAAAGTGATTGGTCGTATTTACATTTTAAAAGTAAAGCGTTTTGGGGATTAAATAATAAATTACTGTCACCATTATTCTCGCCTTCTGCAAACTCGGAAAGTCCGTGATTTTAACACTTGTGAGATTTTCTATGGGATTTACATATTTATCATTGCGAATGTAAACGCTCATTTTCACTGAAAGAATTTTCTGTCTTACGAAACATACAAAATCCCCAAAATAGTACTTATATAATACAACAAAAGTATACATTACTCGTATAGAGATGCGTTGAATACCAACACAATTTATTAGTTGTGTATAAGACGTGGTATCAGAATTGGATTGAATATCAATTACGGTTTTAATAACGGATAATATTATTTATTACGACGACGCCCCTGTGGTCGAAGCGATCATCACACGCTATAAGATCAATATTCCTACTGATTCTTGTAATTTATTTCGCTTCTCACAAGGGGTCCGCATCATATTACCATCAAGTCTTAATTAATGCTTGTCATTTGTCAGATGGACCTGTTGACGTACCAAAACCGTGATTATGGCCAGAGTTTATTCTTGTCTGGTGCAAACGTTCCTTAATATTTTTTTCTATTTTACTAGTTTCTATGTAACATCAGCTTTTGTGTTGCCCACGGGCCAACGCCAAGTGGACATCATTTAAAGTTTTTATTGTATGACGGTGTTTAGCTCGAACTGCTTACACTTTCTAATGAATCTACAAGTAATTATTATTATTGTAGTATCCACCTTCCCGTGATATCAAGGAATGCCTTTTTTAGTAACTCAGTCCCAGTTCTTAAAAGGCTTTCCCTACTTGAGAAGAGATGGGATACCCCTACCAAGAATTACTTCTAAATATCCCTTGATGATGCATTCAATAGTAAGCATTGGGGTAAGATAGGTAAGGTACCTACTAAAAGTAGGTTTATTGATAGAAGTTCTTACTATCTGATATTTTGGGATAAAATTCCACTGCAATAATAATCTACCTTATCCGAGCAGTTTCCAGAAACCTACAAATATTTTGAGCAGTTAGTGACTTTACTTCTTCTTGTGCAATATATACCTTTTTTATGCTTGAGTGGCCCACAGGAGTAGATTAAAGTCCTCTGGCTCACGTTAAAGTTATACAAATGTTTGTTCAGCTTGCATTGGGAGAGGATTCTGGGTGTATACAGCTTGTACTATTTAAGTAGAGCTCTTTAGCCAATTTGCTGTTATACCAGTACTTGAAAGAGTTTATTCCTGTCGTTCAACGTTTCATGACATGCCTTTGAGGGTAGTAAACGTGCGCAAATTTTACTACATGCACTAGTTTCTGTAAAGTGTTTCAGTTCATGTTTACCACTCATAGGTCTCAATTCCATTTGCCATAAATTTCCGGGCCGCTTATGGTCCGATACAAGGTTTTGTTCCCCATAACTGTACTTGTACTAAACACACAGATCTACGAGCGCACAGTGTGGGATTTGGCCTGACTTGCGGACATCTTCTTTTATGATCGTGTTGAATAGATAAGATGAAAACAACATTCTCTGTACAACTCCTATCGCGAAATTCTGAATAGTTTTTGAGTAATAAAAAAAATCGAGAAACTCCCATATAAACCTTAGAAACGCATTATTTCTGTTTTCAAATAATTTTAATTGGCTATAGTTTTAGTATATTGTAGGAGTACCCGTTAAGTATTTTATCACTGGCAAAAAAAATCATTTAGAGTTACCGCAACAAAGAAATATTTATTTTTCTGAAAATCTTTAAATATTTTTTTCTGCAAAACTATTTATTATTAGCATCTAAATTTGACATCAAAATACACTTCAAAGCAGTATTAAATATATTTAAAAAATACAAATTGATACTGCGCAGGACTTCGGAGATATAATTTTTTAAAATTTCTGATTAGGGTTGTCCATTACTCAAGATGCCTTTCTGGTTGTATTTTTATATTATTTTTAATTTGTCAGCAAGTCAAAGTCTGATAATGTGATCATTAAAAACCGAACGCAATATTAAAAATTTTATGGGGTTGGCATTTTACTTAGTTTTTTTGTACTATGTGCGATGAATCTAAATCAGGTGGAAAGTACACCTTCTTAGCGGTTTAAAGTTAACTTCTACTTGCAACTAGGGATTTTTAGTAACGTGTTATATATCATTACCAACATACCGGATGATTTTTTAATCACTATCCAATTTTTTTCTGGGCATTAGGTATCGTTAATAGAGCCCATTTCTGCAATAAAAAATATAGATCATATTTTCACAACAAATTCATTGTACCGAACCAATTATAAATATAGGTAGCATGGTTACTATTTCTAGCGTAAAAATTTACTACGTTAAGCTATAAACATCAATAAAAAGATATCCTGCGCCCGCGCGGGGTAGAAATGGGGTGCGGGGCGGAGCGGCGGGAGGGTGGCGAGCGAGCAGCCCAAAACAAAATGGCAAAGGTCAAGCAGACGCCCGCGCATCCCCGCTCAGCGATAGTGCGCGCTATTTCCGTGTTTCGCAAGTCTTTGTGATGTATTTCAAACAATTCCAATCGCGAGTTTTATGAAATGGTGCGGTGTTATTTGTTAAGTGGAGAGAGTTTGAACGGAGCCCAAAGACTGTACGAAGCGGATAGCCTTCCTCGCCTTCGCAACCAGGGTGTGTTCGTTCAATCTGTCAGTCGACGAGAAAAAATAAACGATTGACCATACCCAAAAAAGTTCTTGCCCTTCTTAAACCATCGACAGAAAATATAACAATCCACCTTGATGAAATGGCACAGTCAACAAGTACCGAACTTGCAAAAAATGAAATTTTAGTTCATTCAGATAACGAGTTATCCGAATGAACTTAAATTTCATAACATTGCAATAGATAGTTATTACTGTTGTTGTTGTAATTCTAGTTCTGCCTGTATTATGAATTATCTGCTACTTATTTAAAACAAACAGGCCGAGTTCAGTGAAATGTTTGATTTTAAACAGTAAAATAAAATAATATTTAGACTTTTTGTGACAACCATATTTCCATAGAAATTCTATGAAAACTTAGAAACGTTCTAACTCTGATGTCCCGTGAGATATCTATTTCAAATTTTGACTGCAGGTAGGTGCATTACCGGTATATTTTATTCTGGTAAAAGTAAATGCTAATATTAAATAGAAAATTTTATATATAAAAAAAACTGAAATTTATAAAATATTTATTTTCTCGCTTGCAAAGGTAATAAAAAGCTTGTAATTTCTACATTAAATTCGACTTATAATCTTAAATTGATATGTAACTTTACTAAAGCCATGTTGTGAATAATTAAGAAATTATTCATATAAAACGAATTTAGTAATATGTTTGGACCAAACAAAAAAAATTCGTAGATTCAAAATTAAGAAAGATATTTAAACTGGTGTTCTATAATATAATGTATAATGATTCTATGCATCGAAATCGACAGTAAAAAGAGAGTGTCTGAAAGTCAGCCAAAATCCTACACTGTGGAGCGGTGCTTTCCTTTCTGTCGATCCATATGGTCATGTCCGCGAAACAAACGATATCTGTTTGGCTTTTCGATCAATTAACAGGAATGGCACGATTAAGTAGTGTACATACGTACGTTTGAGAGTTTTATGAGCACTTAGCTAATGCTCGTCATGAAGATAATTTTGAAGGCGGTTAAAATAGATAGAATCAATGAAAATAAAAGTTAATTGCTGCATGTGTACGTGCATGAGTTTAAAACGGCTGCACTTATTTGGTTTCTTGTTTTTCGTTTTTATATTTGTAATTAGTATTATTAGTTTTGTTTTGGGTTGTATATGTATAAAAATAAAAAAGGCACTATAAAAGTGAGTAACAAACACACTATAATAATAATATAAATATGCATTCAAGAGATTTTGTTTGTTCTCTTCTCGATGGATTTTCCTTCGAGAAGAGAACAAACAAAACAGCCAAAATTATGTTTAGCTTAGGTAGCGGGCCTAAAACTCGTAATAAATATAACCCTTTAGGTCTTTGGTCTAAGTAAAACTTTTGTCATCAGCCTCTCGACATGGAATCTTCAAAACGGTAGAAAATATCCAAAAAACAAAGTAAAATGAAAACACAAGGAAAACTCATTATTATGTGAGTGAAAGTTTTAACGGAAACTTTTTTTAACGTCTGCTCGCAGAAACGGTACACGAACGTTTGTTCCTGTCATTAGGCTGTAGATCAAACAGACAAAGCAATGAGACGATCCGTAATAACACTACTAAGAGTAATACTCGACTAAAGAAATGTTACATCTTGATTTCCGAGCGCAAAACACGAACCTTAACCTTCACAATTGACATGCCATTACACATATCTACAGCTCGATCATATCGGCTGTAATTATACGGATTCGAGAGAAAGTACGCATGTCATGTGTTATTGATGTATCTAGACTGTCTGCAGGTGGCAATTACTCCATTTCGATAGTGTTCACAGTTCAATGGCTGGTAATAATAGAAATCAATCTAGTATAAGGAGAGCAGTGGGCAAAAAAACCGCTAACCGAACTTTGTGGTGGAGCGTCGACTCATTCATTACGGGGAAGTCGTGCGGTTTGGTTATTTAATGAAACGTTACACCGGCATAGTGAGACCGCATCAGGAGCGGCCGACCACCGCATTGTCTTTTGGTAACAACGACACTACCACAGTTAGGGTTTACCTGCAACCAGTATCTCTAAAACTTCTTAAATTAGTCCAAAGTCCTTATTCAGTTCAGCACCACCACACGACAGCGCATTATAGTGATAATGTGCAGTCCTGTGTTTCAATCCTGTCATCCTGTGCCCAATTTTTAACCATACGATGCAGCTTGGTTAAAAATCACTTGTACTACATTCTAACATCATCATTGATACCTTATGAACAAAATCGAAACCTTCACCACCAATTGTTTTTGTTTTTGAATTTGTGCACCAGAAAATGGTCATTCACATAAGAATGGACAGTAATTAGCTTCATCCAAGCTTGTTAACATCACATAACTGCCAAACATTGAAACAGAAGAGAAAAAGAGATTCGGAAAATTCAAGCTTCCTAAATGACATCTTGTTTAATACCAGTATTTAAATTTATAAAAAAAAAGAAGTCATAACTACACAAGTGTTTCAGCCTATTAAAGAAAAAACCATTTGGTTTTTAGTCAGGAAAAAAGGAACAAACTGGATTCGTTATAGGACTGGTTTGTATGACTTTTTGCAGATATATGAGATACTGATACACCTATTTATTTACTGTGACACTCACCTGCTTCGGCTGACTCATTCAACAACACATTGTCGTATAAGTCCACTACGTCACCAGCTAACTTTACCTATTCAATAAACTACATGAATGCTTTTTTGTAACTAATCGCTCAATGGGCCATACTACGCTTAGCAACATTACGTCAAACACCATATCTAACTTTTGCAAGTTCAACAAAAACGTTTCATTGTTATTCAAATCGTTCGTATATAATACACATAGCTATCCTTTACTAGATAAAGAGAAATGGCAGTATTTGCTATGATGATGATGATCTCCGACCGATTTCGGACATGACGACCTCTTCCACTCCTATCCATTGATTTGGCGCTCGTGCTTTCTAAGATGGCTTACTACTTCGAGGGTATCGAGGCGAAACTCCGTGCATATTAAGGGCACCTAAGAACACCTTTCCGATAATGCTTAAGAATTTACTATATGTGAACCACCAAATTATTTTCCGTTACAAAACGTCATGTATTTTTTGGCTCTTCCAGCAGATTTAATTATTTTTTTTGTTGACCAAACATGTTTATCCAAGTATTGCCAGCTATTCTCATATAAAGCGCTCACATTCATTCCAAAATAAGTTTTTATTTATAGGGATTTCGTTATGTTCATTGTAAAATTACAGCTTGTCTGTTCAGATGAAATCTTGCGCTCAATAGTATAGCAGAACCGTTGTTATTGGTGTTTAACAAGGCGAATACTCGGG
The DNA here is from genome assembly GCA_031163375.1 of Conogethes punctiferalis. Lineage (NCBI taxonomy): Eukaryota > Metazoa > Arthropoda > Insecta > Lepidoptera > Crambidae > Conogethes > Conogethes punctiferalis. Next base: position 11,812,811 of record CM062082.1, on the reverse strand, counting down.
GACGAATAATTCACTACCAATTCTGTTATAGATAAATCATTGATCACCGATTCACGAGCAACCTATGAGACATTAAACGAAAACGACTGGACATTTTGATGTTTGATCACGATGTGCCAATACTCTCAGAGCAATATGAATTTGAGCTCATTTTAATAAATTGGTAATTTGAATTGAAAAACTTTTAATGAACTGTTATCAGACGTCATATAATTGCCCCCTGCCTTCTGAACCAAGGGTCGTGGGTTCAATTCCCACCCGGGACAAACATTCGTGTGATGAACACTTGTGTTCGTTCCGTGTCTGGGTGTTTATATTTGTATTTAAGTATTTATTTGTGGTACCTTCGTTGTTCTGATACCCATAACACAAGTGCTTATGCTACTTACTTTGGGATCGGAGCAATGTATGTGATGTTGTCTGATATTTATAATTCTTAATCGGAATATCGCGATTCTGACATGCATTATTAGAATATTCGTAAAAATTCTGACCTGATCAAGTCTGTAGAACGTGTTTTCATGACAATTAATAAGTGTTTTAATGACAATAATGATGTTTTGTCTGTGATGACGAAGACTGGCCTGGTGGCTTATTCAGCTTCTGAACCAAATGGCGTGGGTGCGACCTCCACCCTGTGCAAAAACTCGTATGTTATGTTAAATTTGTATTTGTTGAATTTGCAAATTTCTTAACACAGCTTATTACTTTGGGATCGGGTGAATGGACGTAATGTTCTCTGATAATTATTTATATTATATATTATATCTATGTCGTAATTTGGGAAACATTTTATAAACGTACCCTGATATTCGTACACTCATCATTATAATTTACCATCTTCTTTAAATAGTTAGAATTCAAGGAAAGCATTAGTTCTCTATGCATTATTATTATTAATCATAATTATGGAGGCTCTTATTAACTCATGCACTTAAGATAAGTATTTGTACCTACCCGTGGACACTTAATTTTGCGCCGTGGGCTATGTTTAACGTTTGTGTTGGTTATTAAAATCTACCTCCCGCGATCTATTACCTACTATACAAAATGTTTCTTTTTTTTCTAAACAGCAAAAACACAATATCATCGAGCTTGAATGTGAACTTAATAGTTATATTACGTTTACAAATAAATTGTACCCGGCATTCACAAGATGTCCGATGTTATCGTACAATATAAACAAATCATTCGTTATAGACCAATAGGTACAAGTAAATTTATAAACTAGATGCTAACTGTGTCGTGAGCAAATCAATGTAAATACCGGTATATATTAAATATTAAACGTGCGTTAATATTAACTACACATTCAATATATTTAATTATGAATACAATAAAAAACTCTGCAGGTACTGTGAACTACTGCAAATATTTATATCCTTACTTTCTATCATAGTAAAATACTGCATTTATTAGACGGCCAATTTTGAACGTATAACATATAGTAAATTATAATTGCAATATCAAAAAGTAAAGTTACAGGTGTTATAATATACATCTCTATATAAATCAAAGTTGAAAAACTAAATTAATCTTGTTTGTTGAACTTTTGACCTATGAAATGTAGTTGCTAGTTTCTAAGTAATAAGATTTCTGTCCATTCCGACCTGGATTTCAACCTCATCGCTACGGCTTAATGAGGGAAACGTAATAATAAAGTCGGTTATTTGTACGAAATGAACGCATAGGCTGTGGTCAGTGCGTCCGCGCAGGCACGACTCTGCGCAGAGCGTCAACGCGCCGGACTCGGCTGACGAATGTCATTGGCACGTCGGCACCGTTACTCGATCTCGCCCGCCGAATTAATTCGCCAATGGAAATTCGTACAACGATTGATTCCAGCATTGATCGGCCTAATGAGAAGCTTGTTGCTCCGGCGCCGGAGCCCGTTATCGGCCATCTCACCCCACGCCCTCTACACTCAGACGACTATCACCAATGCAAATAAGCCTGTCATTCATCATGTAAAAAGTTTTATTACCTCTATTATCTACCGGCTCGAGATCATCACGGTCAAAGACACGAAACTTATTGTCGAGGGCGACAGCCGCCATCGCGAGTGCAACGCCTTAATACCTCATTGAAATTGAGAAATGGAGCTGAAAGGTGCCAGTAACGAGAGCGCGCTACATTCCTTTAAATGCAATGTATATTTTTATTAGTCGAGCTCGTTAATCCATGCGCCGCGGCCTCACGCTGTTACGCTAACCGCCATTTGCATGGCTCACTGGGGCGCGCGAATAAAAAAAGTCTCGTCTTCCCCAGTCGGCACTCGTCATTGAAAAGAATAAATAGAATAGAAGAAGGCTGCCGATCGGGCGCCACACTTTTACTCGCATCGATCTCGATGCCTTGTCTTCATTTTGATTTATATCTTGCGCCTTAGCGAGCCCCCTTCGTTTTGTATCTTGATATGCCTGTCGTTTTAATGGCGCCTTCATATGGTCTATAAGAAATGTATTTGTCATGTACATGTCGATGCACTTAGCATTAGTAGCTTTGTTCATTCTGTTAACAATCACTCAAAATGTGTGATGAGTGTTATTTATTCGCATACCGCTCTATTTTATGCAATTGTAAATTACTATCACGAAGTGTATCTTAGTCAGCGATGCGCTTTTAAACGGATGAATTAGTGAAACTTAAGTGAAGTTCATCTCATTACCGACGCTCTAGATTCTAGTCACGAGCGCGGGGAACAGCCGGATACTTGTCCAAGCGCCACCTAACATATCAATTAAGCTAACTTTAATTCCACCATCGATCATCTGCCATCCACCTTTGAAGGGGTCAATATCTTTTCGAAAACTCGATCGCATTATATTTACGTTTTGCCGTTGAGTTTTAATGGAACAAGTTTAGTAAATTATTTTGCATCCATATCATAGACATTGCTATTATTATTCTTTGTCGCAATGTAATAGCGAAATAATCGCGATGTAATAAATAAATGTAAGTGGATTTCGTCTTTTTGTGTTAACAGTTCAGTACCAGTTATTAAAACAAAGCGTAGCCTGATGATAGCTTGTCCTGGGTTAATATGTGGGTCTGAGTGAGGCGTCCAATTATTACTAAACGATATGAATTTATAAATCAAGATGGATGATAAAAGCAGGTCTACATTGCGCGTGAGTGCGATGAGTCACTGGCAGTCGAGTCGTGTTCGTTTTGTGTTACTATCAGGTATGAGTGCGATGGTTGCATATGTCGCCCTTCATCTTTATTTTTAGAGCTTTTTTGTAATGTTAGATGTGGCAAACGGGCTCGAAGGTCGCTTGATGATAATTGATCACGTCAGTCACTAGAGATGCGAATAACCAGGTCTGTCCTAATGAAATCTGTGACAAGAAATAGTACCTAAATGTCATCATCATCATCATCAGCCCTTCGCAGTCCACTGCTGCACATAGCCCTCTCCAATTGTTTGCTTTGCTTGATATTAAGCCTTTCGCATCAAGCACTTACCAGCCATCCTGCGCAAATCATGAACCCACCTGACCTGAGAGGCCCTACACTACGTTTGCCGCGTTTACCTAACTATATACATATATATATCAATATTCCGCCTAATTCTTTTTTTGTGTTGTCAGCTGCAGTATCAAGATAATGAAATCTTAATTACTTTAGTGCGTAGTTTAAAGTCACAACTGATATTACAAAAGAGATCGCTGTTAGCATAAAGATTAGCTAAATTGTACAATAACACTTAAAGCTGATCTTGCGAACGTTTTGTGCAATAAACAACTTCTATTTATAGGTACTTTAGGTTTCTCCGTCAGTGATTTATCGAAAGTACTAAACTAAAGTACTGTCGAGGCTTCCTGCATTGCCACAACCACGAACAGGTGTGAGCTTCGGTTCTGTTGGAAATCAACGCTGGCCGACTTGTACGTGCATTATGTACCGGATCTCATACAATCTCGACCACGGAATTGAATTTTGAATTACACCTGTTGGTTAAGCATGTTGATCTAAATAACTTGTTGCGTGATCAGGTGCGAATTAGCATTGCGTAGGTAAATCCTAATGAATAAATACGAAGAAAAGAGGTTAGGCGTCCCTTCGTGACCATTGATTAAAATTTGACACTACGGTAATGTTCTTAAAATCCATTGTTCAATGACATTTAAATAATCGAAAGCTCTTCATTGTTCACATACGTTCTGTTTTCACACATAAAATACAAACAGCTTAATGCATGCATACATTTTAAAGCTTGAATTAAAATATAACGTATCTGGAACTAACTTTCACTTTAGACTTAATTAATGTCTATAACTCCGTTATCTATTGAAATGTTACTAGATAGCTTTTACGATAGCTTTTCCATATGGTGGATGCAGGAGCATTTTGTAAAATGTTGTTTTACTCTATAAACGTTTAAATGGAAGATCGTCGGCTTTATTAAACGACAATTTACTTATCGGTGTAAAAACGAAAAGTGCATAGTAAATGCTTTTACGCTACTGAACGCTTGGGCGTAATCAGGCGTTCGACGTCGAGCAAATCTTGCATAGATGGTGCGTCGGCGCACCGGTAGTGTAATCTTGTCATTGTGTAATCGAACCAATTTATATTAGGCGCCGAGAGCTACGCTACTCCACACCGAAGTTATGGCCCGGCATCCAGAGTTTATTTAGATGCCACCCGTTGCCGCTAGCACACTCAGATACCGGCAGATTCGCACCCACTTCTGTTTCTTAGACAACGGAACATTTACAGCGCGAATACTCATTTAATACTAAAGCGAAATTATATACAGCTGTCTTTTGTTTTACTGTATTTACAATCTGACACCTTTCATTGGGTCGTGACGACGCAAACGGCACTCGAATCAGGCAATGAAGATATTGAGCCTTTAACTATGAAACTGCCGTTCTATTTAAATTACCAGTTCGAACTGGTTTTAGTAGAAAATGCATCCTTTAAAACATAACTTTGGCTTTATTGTCGTTATTTCTTCTATAAAACAAGATTTCCAATTTATTTTGGGAACTCTTCAGTTTTTTTACTTTTTTTTCTATGTTTATGTCGTCTGATTTTTGTATTTATTTACTTTTGTAATGTTATTGGTAGTAGGTAAATACGGCGATATTGGTACACTAAAATAAATTAAAATAGTATAAAAGACTTCAAAGCTATTAAATTCCTAAGATATTTCTGTGAAGGAACATCCATGACTTCACTTCTAAATGTCCAATTGAAGTTGAATAGTTTTTATTGGTTAACACCTAATAAAGATTATGGCTTAAAATTGCTACTTTATTGTAGGGTTTACAATTTCCACTATTTGCATATGAGACAGTCGACTTACTTACGTGGTATCTGTACAAACTGTGGGTTCCCACCTGATATTTAGGTACATCCATTTCGTCACATATCCGGTGTAAACTAGTTTCTTATAAGTTTGAGACAATTTCACCACTAAAGCGTGAGATTAATTAGTGGGAAAAATCTACATTCAATATTAGTCTTCTCGTACACGGCACACACGACTCCCAACTGACTTGGGGCAACGACCTCAGTACAAAAAAAAATACTTGACTAAACGTTAATGTCTTGTACTTTATTGTTAAACATAATTGTACAACTATTATCTCCGCCATTATTCTAATGCATAAAAAGACAGTAACCATACATTGCGATCAGCATGATACGTCGTTACTTTGGCGCCATCTTAAATCGCTACATAAAAACTCTTGGATTTGCGCTCGCATCGTCGAGGAAAAAGCACATAAAAATATACCATACAACAATAAAATGTTCTTCAATGTATTTCACAAACAGTAGCCCTTAGTTAAGTTCAGTAACGAAATCTGATTGGGCAAAAGTTATGGTGTGTTATGACTATAGTTTGGTATATGGGGACACAGCGTAGGGGGCGAATGACTGAGAGCGGCCTTGCGCCGCGTCCTTGCCGCCCGAACGAAGAACCCTCCTAACTCCTCGTCTCTTTCCCCCTGGCAGCAAACGTCACACCGTCCCTTTCTAACGCGACATCCACCGCCCCACGCCCGATCCCGCCGTGATAAATCGCATTCAACGACAGCCCTCGCATTTCTGTTACGGGACAAGTTTACACACACTCGTTCCATTTTTATTTACGACTGAATGAAAATACCTTCGTGCGTTGCCGTATTAATAACAGAACCTTTTTTAGAACGATGTATTTTTGTAGCGCGCAAACGGGCGCTCCGCTCGATTTTTCATTTTGCATGTGCAGTTAGACGACCAAGGTCGACCGGATCGATTTAATTACAATGTTACGGTGTACGCACAATAAATTTTTATGGTGTTCAATATTTAAATGTGCCATAAAGGCGATTGTTATTTACAATTTGCAGGCTGTTGAATATTTAGTAGGGCGGGCTCGACGCGGGGCGACCGGCTAGGCCGTGTAGCCGCCTAATGAGGGGGACCCTTATGGCCACCGAGTCGTGTTAGAAAATCCCTAATTGTACATAACTATGTCGTTGATATTCGGAACGCGAATTTATGTCCAATTAAACAACTTCACACTTACATCGCGCCTATCGCTATCCTACATCTACTTCTCTTTCAATCCCAGTGTTGCCAGATATGGGAAATGAGTACTGTGTTTGACTTTACAGTGTGCTTGTCAAAATCTGCATTTCTCATCTTGTTACACGAATAAGGAATCAAGTTTTATAAGTTAAGTTTATTTTTAAAAGGAGTACCGTATAGGTGAGTTATTTTTATATGACACATTCTCACCTTAACGTTTTACTGATGAACAAGAAGCCAGGGTTTTCGCTGATGTTTTCTGTGAAGAAATAATTTACTAGGAGCTCCGAAGTCAGGATGTTAGTGATCCCGCATGCAAGCGAAAGCTCGATAAATTGTTGGTTCTGTTCCTAATGCTCTGCGGTCGTATGGAATTGTGAGAGTCCTCTTCTTCTAGAGTTAATGGTATTCTGCTTCAATTAGAACCAGCCCAAAACCTAACAGAATTCTTAAATCAAGACCCTGCGTTACTAGGTCCGACTGTTTCCATGCTTTTTTCTTCAATAATATGACTTGCGGTTACGCTTGTACACTTTAATATCTTTTACGTATTGCTGGTATCTTAGAAAATATGCTGCTGGTATCGAATCTCGGCATTTTTCTCTGCTGTACAGATTAAGTTTACCTTCTTTCTTAGTCTTAACCTTTTTTTCGGTAGGCCTACAGTTAAATGGATGTAAATTGAACGAAATAGCGAAACTATTTTGCGTAGACGGCAACGCTACAATGTCCATTCATGGACATTAGCATACCATTATCTCTTAAAGCCATGTAAACGTAGACGCCTAGGAATGTCGAATAATGTACCTACGGAGGTGATGAGATTATAATAAATGCACTTTAAACGGTTTTTAGAACTTATTAGGTACATTGTTGCATTAAACATGCCCTAGAGTGAGTATTTTCTACATACTTACTGGACACAATTATAGAAATAATTTCACACATTTATTTAAAGCACAGGAGACTATTTTTGTTAACTCGGGTTGAGTACAAAATGTAATGGGTTTTCTTTTTTTATAATTCCTAAAAAGACAATTTTTTGCATGTCAGTGTTTTCAGCGTTCAAAAAGTCTCCATAAAAACTTATTTATTTATTTCAAACGCCCTATGAAATGATGATAGAAAAATGTAGATACATGAATTTTTATGAGTATATTTACATATTATATCCCAAGGGCTTAGTAGGTTAGTTGGAAAATGTGGAGTGGATATAGTTTGCGGTCTGTTTTCTATTTAAGGCTCAGTCAGTCACGCCTATTGACTGACCGCTATTGGCCATATAGTCCAGATATTTGAATATTAAACTTTATAGACTAAAAGCAAACAAGTCTTTGTGCCCTCGTAATATTACTTTAATAATACACTACGGCGAGACGTGTTAATCCCGTCTACATTTTTCTTTACTCATAGTTAATAATACCTCCGGTTTTTTATTATTTTTAAATAAGTTTTTTCAACAGTACAATTACGGTTCTAAAATATCATGATACACCTGTGCATCGGAAATACCATAAGCCGTTGACTGACTTTGTTGAAGCAATAATATTACGATAATAAATCCGTGTTTATTTAAAGGATTATGATGCGTCTATGTACAAATTGTGAACCTCTTTTTTATATCGGTACGATACCGTGACCAATTTTCGACTGATGACAAGCTAAAAGGGAAACCCCAGTTGCTATGACAACTGATAAAAGGGCACGTTCCCAGAGCCGTAAAACCTAATAAAAAAAAAATGACAACTGATAAAATATAAATTGCCCAGTCAGCCGCCACATCTTTTCCTGTCGGTGTTGTAAGAGTCGATTAAGAGACTTCTTGAGATTACATCCGGTGTCAGGTTTGCCTGCCTGGCTGACAATCACCGTGCAGACTAAAAATGCCCACGAAGTGACTCCGGTTGCGTTTCGACGATTCGCGTACATAGTGTTGGGTACGTTTGCAAGTGACAAGTGATTTATCTGTTCCTTGTCCGTTGCCTTAGCAACTTTAGCTTCTATTTCGGTTTCCATCAGGCGAGGGAAGTCAATACACTGTTCTACTGTAAAAAAGCAACGGTAAAAATATTTGAATGCTCGTGGTACCTAATTGTACCTATACTCTATCCGGTTTAATTAAACCTGAACCATGAGTTTGGTGAACAAGATTGATATAGCTGAAACTAAAAGTGGAGAGAAAATAAAAAGGATCTAGGTGTGCGATAATACACATTCGCGTCCTCCTAAAGTTGTTTCATTATCAAAATCAAAATACTTATGTGTGTTTCATTGTATCACCCTAGTTAGTAGACAGCCCTTGTTATGTCAATATAGGTACCCTGGCGGAGCGTATAGCGGCGCCATATTGAATAATGAAACACCGATCTGGGCTAATCAATGCGCAACTATGGCACTTTGTTGTTCTTTTACAACAAACCATAGAAATGTATCAAGAATAGAACAACCGTCACGTGTTATTTTCTTAGTTTGAGATTTGAACGCTCGATTTACCTATTTGGAATTACTATAATTTGATTCTATAGGGTGGAGGTCCTTCCCCGGACGGGCGGCTCAATTCGAGCGAAGATTCGCTATGTCCTACCTATCTTAAAACATTTCATACATTTTTGCTCTTAGCGCAGTTGGTCACATACTTTAAATGACTCCGGTCGTATTTCGAGATTAGTCGGCGTACGCCCGAGCTATCTTAAAGGACGTTCATGGCAGTGGCAACTAACAAGTGATTTATCTAGTCTAGTTACTTATCTGTTTCCGCAGCGACCCTTCAGCTTCTATTTGCTTCGTTCTATCCCTGATACATTTTTGTGACTACAGCACTTTGTTGCTCTTTTACGCCACACGTCAAACGCAGCCTCTGCTACACACAACAATTTATTTTAAATTGATCGCAATGTACCCTAACGTGCTTATGTGAAATTCACGTTCAATAAAATAGAGCTATTTTAGCACCTGTGCAACGATCTGTAGTGATAAATCGAATGGTTTCGTTTTTATTATGCATACGTTATTAATGCATTGATAATGTAACAAGCTACACTGTTTAAACCATGTTGCACGGTTTTTATAGATCACTTTTGTGTTCTCTAGTTAGTTTATAACGTGTTTGGTTACAAGTATTATAATTAGCTATTAAAATAATATAGTTTATATGTGAACAAAAACTTAACTGCTCTGCTGTATATTTTGCTATCTGCTTATTACTCGGCTTCTTATTTTATTTTACGCACATTATACAAATTACTTATTATCTCGACATACCAATTAATGTTTATATTACATCGAAACCTATCTACTTCTTGCCGTTATGTATTTATAAAGCGCGGTGACGGAAAATAGTGCAAATCATCGCCACATTTTTTTTTAATTTATTTTATTCATAAAATATACACGCTATTACAATTTGGATATCTGCCAAACTGTTGTAACAGTTTGTCGGTAGCAGCTCTCGTGGTCCTTATGCATGTATACTTACATTTTTAACTTACTCGTACAATATATTTTTAACTATGTACCTATCTAATAACAAAAGAATACAGATGCTTTAAAGTTCAGAGGTAATGCGTCCCTATCTCCAACATTCCCGTGGGTGTCGTAAGCGCCCTGCGATTGTCTGCCCGCCTGCCCAGCGTGGCGATTATAGGCAAATCCTCCAGGAGGTCCCCTAAGTGGCGAACAAAAAGAGAGGCCTATGTCCAGCAGTGGACTGCAATATAAGCTGATGATGATGGTATATACTCGTAATCGTGTTTCCTTACATACAAATTACAATTGCCGTTTTACTTATTACAGACTGGTGAGATACATAGTAAAATACTAAAGAAATACGGCACGTCTTGAACTTGACCGAATAACACATTTACTACTACAAGTTTTATGAATTAATCTTGGGCTATTCTATGTGTATGTACGAGTGAAACCATGCATGGTTCTACTTTATTAGTAATGCTCTTTTAAAAGCTCATCTGTATGTAAATTAAATGTAACTGCTTATTATATTTGCATACGTAGTCTCAATGCAGCAGTCGCATGTATGAAATGTGTTTCTAGAGTTCCGTACCCAGACATAGCAAGTGAACCATAAATTGTATTAAAGATGGAACGGTCATCGTCAAAACATGCACTGTTGTGCAAGATTTATCCAGAATTCCATTCGCGGTCGGGTAATATTTTTTTATTTTTTTAGGTCTTTTTTTTATATTTGCATGTCAAAATGACTTCATTCTGCCTATGTTACGCAGATCAATTACACCATAAGTGCCGCTTCACGCCCCATTTGAAAGACCAAGACTATAAGAAGAATGGAATATTTCGGAAACGGACAAATCGTGAATGAACGTTTTTTTAATAAGCTAGGGTCTCTAGTTTTACGAAACATGGCATTTTCCGTATATACTCGTAGATTTTTATCAGGTGTTTAATGATGCGTCCTTTCAGCGCTAAGAAAATAGACAACACTCTAAATCCTATGTTTAATAATGTCATAAAAACTCAACTACGCTGTAAAAGTTTATCTCTGTTACCTAACTTATAGGTGACTCTTCGTTCTGTTAAACACGTTTCAAATATCACGGTATACATTTCTTAAAATAGCCAGACGATATAAGTGTTACAAAAATAGCTTTACACTTTATCGCGTCCCTATCTTGAAGACTTGAAGTTTTTTCTTTTGAATCAATTAGACATTTGGCTTAGTCTAGCAGAAAAGATTAAATCCGCTCGGGCAGTAAGCCGATGGCTAACAATGGCGATATTATATTACGGACTGTCAGTTCGCGTGACGTATTCGGTAACAGATTTTTTTTATGACAGAGGGGGCAAATGAGCCTGAAGGTCATCTGATGGTGATCACTTTAGCCCATAGACACCGCAACACCAGAAGAGACAGGGGCTTTGCCGGCCCTTGAGAATCTTGTAAGCACGCTTTTGAAGGTCCTTACCTAGAAACGTTTTGTATTCTAGACGCGTGTGTCAAATTTGCCCCTTGGTGCATGACTGTAAAACATCAATTTAATCAGCGTGAAAGTCAATAGATAAATAGATTAATCTATATCTATTGATAGACAGAAAATCGCGATGAGCGATCTCGTCCAGACAACTTTAAGGTCAAAGATTTGGTTATTGAAATAAACAGTTTTAAATTGCATTTAAATTATGACTACATATTTACATCCAATACGCGATCTAAATGTATTTTCTAGAGCTTGTATCAAGAAAAATGCGCAATCCATTCAAAGTTAAGCGATATGTGGCACTTATTGTTTTTAGACATGATTAACATTTTATCTAGATATAATTATCTTGTAACGACACAAGATCGACAGATGCATTAATCGTCCACGTTCGTCACCGGCCACCTTCTTCATCCAACATATTGGCTACATGCTCGCATATTAAACGTGCTCTGCCCACGTAACAATGTGGTGCTATAAAGACGCAATTACAATTTGTTGCAATAATTAATTGCGCGTACATCGGACACGAGCATCCGATGGGCAGTCCGCTTCAATTGACTGAACGGGCTCATCAGCATGCGTCGCGGTTTCCCTAATGCGTCGGCGCAGCCCCTATTACGCGCATCCTAAGTACTCCTTTTAAGGACGCCGCGCGTGTCGCCCTGGAATACGGCCACTTAGTCACGAAAGAAGCGATAACGTAAACACTCCCTCAACTCGAATGAGCAATGAACATTTATTGCTCTGTCAGAGAGAATTCTATGAAAAATTCTGCTCGGAGGATGGCGGAAGGCACCTTGTACTGGAAAAGTGTTTTATTTCCGTCTAATGATTCATTAACATCCCATCGATAACTCGATTAACTTCAGCATTCAACGGTCTTAGACCCGACTGTTTTTAATTATTACAATTGAGCGACTATTCTATACTCGATAGAGAATTGGATAATTTTATCGCATAGGTCGTACTATTCGCTGTCGTTACACCAAAAAATTATAAAAACTTTCGAATGCAGTACCTTTTGAGTATGAACCGTGGTTTAAAATAGGCTCTGATGAAAGACTTGGATAAAGAGCTACACTGTTTTACTTTATCAGTGTTTATTGTTCGTTGCATTTATTTATTTGAATAATTAATGTAGTAATTAGCAAAGAATCTTAAAAAACATGCTTAACGGCAGTTTTCTTAATGTTCTCTTATACATTTTAACGATAGTCTATATTTTACGAGCTTGTTTGACCTCTGATACTTTAGATAATGTTATGAAGACAGTTACATCTTTATAGCATGATTTGACACATAAATAGGTGATTGTGATACCGTGATGAAGTTAAATAGGCTTATACTAAGCTTTAACATTAGCATTCGTCTAGTTCGTAGTTGACACAAGAGTATCAGTTCGTTATCGCGAAATCGGACCGAAGGGCAAAAGTAAGTGTTCACGCAACGGGCCGAACAGCCGTTAGCCATAATGTCCTGGCTATCGGCCAATCGCCGATACCAATCCTTGTTTATCGCTCCGCTCGTCAGCATTCGCGCTACCGGGTCGGGCTCGCTGGCGCCTCATGATTTACAGGTACACCATACTAACTCTTTGACATGGAGCGAGCTTATTTTGGCGTTGTACGGTATCCGACACATAGCCATGATTACCGACGTTGAATAAGCTGCTGGCCACTTTGTTCCCAGGGCGTAATTAAATTTATAGCCCTATTTCTTTTCGTCCCATTATCCAAACTGACACCTTGAAAACCAGTAGGTTTACTGTGTCGCGCCAATATAATATTAATGTCCTTGTGAACATGGTCTATAAAATTCAAGTTTTATGTCATTGTAACTGTATACATGTTTCTCTCATAAAAATAGACAAATTAGAGTTGCCCAATTTTTTTGGAAATAAATCATGACTCTTTTATATACTCAACTAACATAATCATAAAAGTGATCAAAACGTATTCTTAATTCAGGGTTTTTCGAAAATCATCAACAACCTTCTAGATACTTATGTAGTGCTTCAATATAACAACTTTTTGTAAGGGGGCAATTTTGAAAACCTAAAAAAAATTGTCTATCCTAAATAACAAATCAGCTGTTTATATGGAAAAAGATTTTTTGTTTTGTTTGTGTCGAGAAGATATCTAGGAGGTTATTGATGTTTTCCAAATAACCACAGGTTTATACAGATACAGATATCTGTATGCTTAATGGTTTTATAGTTCCTATCATACAACTATTGTATAATCTAATATATCTCACTGCAATTAATTTCTACCGCCTGAAAACCATATAAGCCAACTATCCATAAAATTTTAAATTATAGGAATTATCCTATCTAATAACATAGGCGGAATCAAACGAAGTTAGTGCAATATTATTTGATTGCTGACAGTTAGGTTCCTCATCTCATAACGTCTGCCACTAATTGGGTAATCGTCTATTGAATATTACTTGTAAAAACCCTTTTGGCACAAATCCATCGATGATCGGATGCTCCCAGCCATCTTTCGAGACCTACAGGTGTTAAATAAATCATGAGTATTTTTTATGTAATTGCATTGTGCCCAGTGCGCTTCGATATTTCAGTTTCACCTCACGTGGTGCGTTAATAGTTTGTTTTGTATGTTGAGATTCGTGCGAGGCGGCAACAATCGGCTAAAGTGTTGCCCTGCAACAGCTCTCATTATTTTAGTTTATTATACAACCCGTTGTCGACCAGCTTGTTCGAAAATTACATACATTTAACAGCCATCGAATTGGATAATTACTACTGGTATAATGATATGCCAGTAGACACGCCGCACTATAGCGACTTGAACTTTTTTGCTCTCTTTAAAAATGTCCACACAATACCACACAATCTTAATGGTGATGAATTGCAGGGAATCGGGGTAACTGTTTTAAATTACGATTAATTGAATAATTGTACATCTTGTGTACTACGCGCCCTACTTTATTGCCTCTTTAATGCCTTTATTAGTGCTCTTATTACAATAACAAATAATATATCCGGCTCATTTAAACCTTAGTTTTTTTTCAAACAATTACTGAAAAGTAAATCCTGATACAACTAATTTCCGCTCCTTAATTAGATGTGTCCAGATCCTCGTTAATAGCTTGTATAAGTTTTATGCAAATCAGTGTTGATATAAATTATTTATTAATTAAAGATGTTTTTCAATATCGACATGACTAATAATACTGTTAGGTATATTGCCTCTATCAATGTCATTTACCTTGCCTGTTAACCCGTTATGCGTTAGCCGAGAGACGCCTGGTTGGTGCTGCCAGTTGTTTGTCTCGCTAATGATGTTTGCGTTATCACAGCGCATCAGTGCAATCATCATCATCATAATGATACGGTATATTAATTCGTGTAAAAATAAACGGTCTAAATACACTTTTATAATGTCTTGTTTATGCATGTAATAATTGTTTGCTTTGAGCTTAAATATTACGGTCGTTGTGTCTTATGTCGTCGTTTTTCCGTGTAATCAGTTTAAGTGGTATGCATTAATGGCGTCTTGTTCTGCTAGAGTGGTACCCCATTTGGGGATTTATATCAATTTGTACCATATCATATCTTTCGTTCCTTAGTTTAATTTGTGACGTAAATAATTTGATTTGTCTACAACTTTAATAGTGAGATATATTAATCTTTCTCCAATAAGGTATTTTGTATTTTGCAGGGCGCTTATTTTGCAGTGATAAAATATAATTTCTTAAAAGCTTCCAATCATTATCATTTCCCAAACGCTACCCGATAGGTAGTAATAATTTTACATACTAAATGAATTGTTTAAGAGTTGATTAATTCTTTGAATCTCTGCTCAAATATAATATTTTCTATATAATTCGTAATTTACTTTCGAAATCAAGCTACATTGTATTTAAGTTTCGACTTTCTTCATTGAAAGAATTAATTAATTAATGAACATTGTAGTTACATTTCAGTTCATCATTTGTCTGTGCCGCACATTGTATATACCTGATGTTTTAAAAAAACGTAATAACCCTGATAAATAACTCAATAGAATACAGCGAAAGGCAGATACAATGTATGCCACTTACAATTATTATTGTCCATTGCGCCGAACACGTTTTGATAAATTACATACATTGTGTTAATAAAGTGATCAATTTGGAGTCGGTTGGGGCAGTGCGCAGTCTGCACCCCCGTCCTGCCGCGGCCGTGTCGGCACGCACATAGCTCCAGGGTGGCGCGGGCACTTGCGGTCCGGACCATTACCGTCGCACCGACCCATATGTGCACCGCCGGCCGGTCTGTCATTAACCCTCCTAGCCCGCGATCACTCCGATATAAATCATGGTAATGGCAGATTATTCTAGATACAACGGCGAAACACCCGGGAAATGCGCTCAGACCTACCGATTACATAGAGCCCACTGACGTAATTGCGCCGCTCATTGATACCTCACGAAATGTAATTAGGCTTTGTTCCAGCTAAGTACCGCGGGATCCGCTCTCATTGTGCAATTTCGTTATGGTATTAAGTAAATGATGAGTTGCGGGCGGACGGCGCATCGTGGTTAATTTCGTGATACGCGTACCATAGGAAAACTTTCAATGCGAAGAAATAAAAACTTTATCTACACTTTGTATTGCTTTCAAGCGAAATAGGAACAATATTTTAGTCATGTATTTTCAAAATTCAAGGTTCGTATCACACAATAACAATATCTACACTACGCCTGTAGAATCATAAACGAAATAAACGGCGAAAGTGTTGATTTTCATTACAATTCTACGGTTTTGCTATTCAACAAATGTCTTAACTTGCATATCTTTACACTTCTACCATAAAAATGAGTACCTCATGATTATATCGTAAATGTTCCATTTCCATATCGCTTTTCCATGTCCGCTATTTAGATAAAGAGCAGCGATGATGTTTTTTGGTTTTAGTTATCCATGATGTATAATTGTATATGTAAAAAACCATGTTAATAGTAGGTAACCCTAATGAGGTTGCATAGTGTTTTTTCTCCAATATTAAAATAACTGATGATGGAATAGAAGGGAGTGGTCTATTATCATTTCGCTCCAAGCCGACCTCAACTGCCCGTGGTGCATGCTGCCGAATAGCAAACGAGGCGCTGGCAACCGACTGATGGCGGTATAACCATCACAATTGGGATGGTGACTAAAAAATAATTTAATGTCCATCAGATAGATTAATGAAAAATATTGGATACGTATTTTTTATTTTGCCTCTTGTTCAAAAACATACGAAGATACATTGATTTTAAATGTCACATGACGTCACGTTAGAGTACAAAATATACTCTAACGTGACGTAGTTAGCCCCCACTCCGTAACTTTAATGCGCTATATCTAAGTATTTTCTTGTTATTTCGACAAAACAAAAAATACGGGTCTTATATTTTTTTATTATCTAAGAGACGGACTAATTATTTTCTTCATTTTCATACCTTGTCATCATCCGTATTGAAAGCGTAGCTAAATACCAGAGACCGATGAGTGGCAGCAACCCTGCGATCGCCAACATGCCTCTCCAGGGTGGCGATTATGGGCATATCCTCCAGATGTTTGCCCCAAGTGGCGAACAAATAAAAACGCCTATGTCAGCAGTGGACTGCAATAGGCTGATGATGATGATGATGATTAAATTGTCTGGGGCATTATTTACCGTAAAATATTGCATTTCATAAATATATTTACAGCTTTTAATAAATATGTTAATTTTCTCCTTTTATACTTCCGATAAAATTACAATAATTTCATAAACACAATTTTGTAGAGAAAGGAAACCAGATTTAACTTGTAAATAGCGTTTATATATTACCGGCGCTTGTGGCTTGCCGTGGGTCCGATTAGATGGAATCTACCCAATGTGTCTCTTGTATCACCCTCAGACTGCTATTACACATCTATCGTATCCTTATTACTTACACAGTTGGCCATAAAGACCGACTTATTGCCATTGATACCGAATGTGTTACTGTAAATCACACGAGTCGTGCGCGATTCCATAAGATGGATATC
Organism: Conogethes punctiferalis; assembly: GCA_031163375.1. Lineage (NCBI taxonomy): Eukaryota > Metazoa > Arthropoda > Insecta > Lepidoptera > Crambidae > Conogethes > Conogethes punctiferalis. The sequence goes on along the minus strand of CM062082.1, from coordinate 11,795,303 downwards.
GTTGAAAAATATGTGTCGTGCCGTTATACGATGTCCGTAGAAACAGTCGTAGTTATGATGTTCTGAGCGACGATAACCTATCGGCCCGGCTCCGGAGATGCGACAGTATTATCGTGTCTAATCAGGTTCGCACGCGGCGCGGTGGCTAAATCATCCGATTATTGATTTCCGATGTCGCGGTCGTGATCGGGCGCTGGATTCAACGTTCGCCGTGACAGCTCCGCCATTGTCGGGCCGACGGCGCGGCCCGAGCGCTGTGACGCGCGCGCATTCTCCCTGATTAAACGCTTGTAATTCCAACAATATCATCCCAACTGTCGGATCCAATCTGCGCCGACGCGCCGACCGCTCATCTCATGTCATCCGCTCCGATGGTATTGGATCAGAGCGCCGAGCGTGTACCCGTCAGAGACCCCGTGCCCTAACGTTCCCAATCGCATTAAAAGTATTAACGAATTCCGATCGCCGCAACTTCTTATTGTATTAACGGTACTAATCGTACCGCCTAAACGTTCGGCCAAAATGAAATAATTAACGGCATGCCGCGAATGCATTTTAAGAGCATTTACCGGCTACTGGAATGCCTTTCTCGCCGACAGTTCCCATTATGTATGTATTATGTGGGTCTGTATTCAGATAAAAAGAGCCTGTTCGCAAATTTTTGCTCTTATTGCGCACTTACGCTGCATTGGACAATAATAGGGAGGCGATTTCTCGCGACATGAGATCGGCGGATGGTAACGAGCAGTCGGTTGTCGTTATTAAACCCCATTGTTGTGATGCGCAGTAAAAAGGTTGACTTGGACTAGTCCCTTTCTAATGTCGCCAATAATGCATTGAAAGTGCATTTGCGGCGCGATTAGCTTTCTTATGGGGGTTGAATGCGATAGTGAGCTCTATTATCGCGGCGGTTAACGAAAGTAGGTAGTGCACGGCGGGTCGGTAGCGATCGGAGGCCATACTATATCATGGGACAACAGTAGGTTAGCAGCTGATGTATGTCAAGGGATGTAAGGGAGCAAACTGTCATCTTTTCGCTCCAAGCCACTCTAACCTGCTTCTGGTGCATCCTGCTGAATAACAAACAAAGCTCGGGCAACCGACTGGTGTCAGTATAACCATCACGATTGAAGGCGTAGCTAAATACCACAGGCCGATGACAAGCAGCAGCGTCACCTGTATTCATCTGCCTACTGCGATAGGCTGATTGACATACATCATCATCTGATGATGATAGGCTGATGCCTATCATCATCAGATGATGATGTATGTCAACCTCCTACATTCACTTGTTTGATTGTTCTTCCAATCAAGTTTAATTAACACTTTTCAATATGAAGGACTTATCAAAAGAAACTCGTAAAGAGACACATGTAGATACACTTTAAAAGTTCCAGTTTCTCACGTTCATGACCACTTAAACTTTTCTTTACACTCGCTGGAAAGTGAACCACTTTAATTGAATGAATTTCGGCCACACCTGTTAATCTCCCTGGACCAGCCAAATGCGCAGGAGATATTATAGTATACAAATATGAGCACTACGCACCTTCATTAATCTATGGGATAATAGTTCTTTAGTACTGGAAAGCTGGTATGTCACGGTAGCTAGACGTCGAAGTCTATTTATTTACTTGACCATTAACAATTGTTCGATTCAACCCGGGATACCGAACCCGATTTAGATAGCCAGATTCTTTCCTTATAAAAACATCGTTATAATAGTATCGGGCCCGAAGCGAATATAACAATCTTACAGGGCAGGATGGGGTTGGAAACGGACATGTGATTAATTTTATTACGTGTCAGCTATAGCTAGACTTTTTCAAATTGGCGAAATATTGGAGATGCCTATGTCCAGCAGTGGACTGCGAAAGGCTGTTGATGATGATGTTCAGGCGACGGGGCTATGGCCACTACTATAAAAACAACAAACGTCTATAACTGCTGGATTAAACAAAGCTATGAAGACACAGTGCATAACGAACTCTCGTTTTAAGCTTTCTTCTTTTTTAACCGACTTCGAAAAAAGGAGGAGGTTCTCAATTCGTCTGTATGTATAATATTTTTTTTTTTTTTTTTTTTTTATGTATGTTCACCGATTATTCCGTTAATTATGGATGGATTTCAAAAATTTTTTTTTTGTTTGACAGAGGACACTTTCGAGGTGGTCCCATTATCACCAAGTCAGGATCTGATGATGGGATCCTGGAGAAATTGAGGGCAACAACCGAAAATTGTATGCTCATATGGTGTTTTTGTTACGTTATCATATTCTACTCAGGTATATGCTTCCGGGTGTCAACATCTGGTGCTGATGATGAAGCCACAGAACTCCTTAACGGTTAGGAGTTAGGGAACAGTACTGATATTGGTCGATAGAAACTAGGTAGTAGTATGTACTTATGCAGGGCTAATAGGGCAGGTGATTTGGTACGTGATTTGCTTGATTCTAGATCGCAAAGTCTTCCCTTAACTTAAAGCAATTTTTTTCATTCCTTAGTAAAACTCTTAAGGACATTAATTAACCCTTATTCAAGGTCACAACACATTAACGCAACTAAAAATAGAGAAATAAAATTATTTTTTAAAAAAAATTAAACCGACTTCAAAAAAAACACAAACGACCAAAACTAAAAAGCGATAAATAACGTAAGTAATTCTATCCTTAATACATAATTATTTAAATATTACAATTATCACTTATTTTTGAAGTCGGTGCCAGCCAAACAAATAAATGTATCTATATTGTCGTGGGGATTTGCCGGCCGCGCGCGTCATACAACAACAGTCTACGTTAGGTACCTAGAGGCTGGCACCGACTTCAAAAATAAGTGATAATTGTAATATTTAAATAATTATGTATTAAGGATAGAATTACTTACGTTATTTATCGCTTTTTAGTTTTGGGCGTTTGTGTTTTTTTTGAAGTCGGTTTAATTTTTATAGTTCACTAGCTTTTGCCCGCGACTTCGTCCGCGTGTTTAAATTTATACATACAAAAGTTTTTTCCCGCTAACTCCCGTTCCCGTGGGAATTTCTCAAAATACAGCCATAACTAAACTTTATATTTACTAAGGTACCTGCATGCCAAATTTCAAGCGTCTAACTTAAGCGGTTTAGATTTTTCATACAAAAGGATTTTCCCGCTAATTCCCGTTCCCGTGGGAATTTCGGGAATTCCTTTCTTAGTGCACCCCTACGGTACCTAAGCTACGTCCCTTCCAAATTTCAAGTGCCTACGTTTAGCCGTTTGGGCTGTGCGTTGATATGTCAGTCAGTCAGTCAGTCAGTCAGTCAGTCAGTCAGTTTCTCCTTTTATATATATAGATTGTACGAATGCGTACAACCCTCATTCTGTATAAAGGCACATTTATATTTTCTGCATCGTGTAACCAGCTTACTGTTATGACGTTTCTGAATGGATACGACTTAGGGACATTCAAAAAGTGAGCCTACAAATTTATCAAGGGCCGATAACGCACCTGTGACTTTTCTGGTGATGCAGTGTCTATGAGCTGAAGGGGTCTTAGCATCAGGTGACCTTCAGGCCCGTTTGCCCTCTCTCATAAAAAAAGACAAACATCGACCGGTCCTTGCAGCTAGTAAGCGATTTGATCAAATTGTACAAGACCTCTACGTGGTACAGTCAACCCATGAATAGTAAAATGCGACGTCAAAGACGGTTCGCTGGCATCAATTCGGTTGTGGTGCGGCGTTGGATGCTCCCGCGCATTTGCATAGGGAATTGGGTTTGCACGCTCCGGCCTCGTCTAGCGGCGCATTTCTCACGCTGGTCGCGACCGCGGCACGCTCTCGCCGCCTCCTATCCTCTAATGGCTCCTTCATCAGCACGCTGCTCCTGTTCGAATACGTTTTTCTCTTTTTTCACCTTCAATAATGCCCCCTTTAGCCTAAGGGGTTCGGAACGCTTTCGAATTACGTGAAAGTTGGGAGAAAACGACCTATCTACTTAAGGAACATTTAAAGGATTACCATGCGTTAAGCCCTAGATACACTAAGGGTCATATGGTGCAACATGTTGCTCAACAGCTACGACAGTGACGTGATGCGGGGTATGTTAAGGGACACTATGCAACGTTGCAGCGTCACGTACAATAAGCGTTTCCCGTAATGTTGCGGAACAAAATGTTCGCTAGTGTATCTTATGTGCTTATACTATACAACTTTTAACAGCTCGTAAGGCATGCGATGTCGGTATTTTATAATATTTCATGAAAAATGAAAAATGTGTGAAATGAACATGAAATTGTCATTAGGGGAAATCTATGTCCAGAAATGGACGATAGCAAGCCGATGATGTTGAATAGACACATGAATCTTATTATGTCACAATTCCTAAAATACAATACATAACAATCAATTGTGTGTCACATTATGTGCATATGTGCTTGGTGGGAATGTGAACTCATTGATTATAGCAACAAATCATAAAAATCTGACATAAAATACGTAAAAGGTAAATGCAACGGAATACATTGTATTCCAGTACCGCCATTGTTTGTGTTACACAATACGGTTTGAGTCGCTGCTGACCAAAGTTTTGTTTAATTAATTATTCTATGCCGGACCTGAAATTATTACACACCTGTATGTACGAAGGAGGAAGACAATAGTCGGATGAATATTGCATAAGGTAGTTTATTTAATGACGATACTTACAATGCACTAGCAGTATCAATTAGAGGCATAGCAAGAGTTATTTCTTTTAGTGGGCTAGGGACAAAGCTCGCTTGTCTGATGACCTTTGCGCCGCGGTCTCGATAATAAGCGCAAAGCGTTACAATTATTTTGATCATTGTTTAAATTGCACGTAATCAATTTAATGAGCGACCGTTAACAGAGAAAATCGCCTGGTATTAGAAGATATAAACAGGCCATGTCTTTTACGTTTTTTTATAACATAACAGTAAGCTAATCGGTTGACCTCCTACTTCTTATTCATAACAAGTTATTATTAATTTTTATATAACTGCATAAATTAACATTTTATTACTACTTATAATTTCATAAATGGTTATTAAACTTGTTAATTACATATTATTATGTCAACGAAATCATTTTTCAATTTTACATTAACATCCGGTCCCATCCGGTAATATTGTATCTAATATTATTATTAGATACGATTAGAACTTCCTTTATTCGAGCATAATTTCGTTAATGCGTAGATTAGTAGGATTCAGTCAGATTAGTAGAAACAGTTATTAAGATTTCTACAATCTTGCTTAGTTTATATTATTTACTATCTGATTCGTAATATAGAGTATAGAACGAACCTGCTGTCTTTTTTTTATAAGAGCTTTCACGATGACCTCACTCCATCTGATGGTAAGCGGTCATGACGTCCATTGCACAATTGAACAAATGTAATTTACATTTTTGTTCTATAATAAATAAAGTATTACAGACATAGTGGCATGTAGCTTCAATGTAGGTCTTATCTCTGACAGCAATTTCTTCTAGGCAAACTTCAGGTAGAGGAAATAGCTTCAGCATATTATGCAGAAGTGAGGGCTAAATATGTGCCTATACGCATACATAATATACAAAAGGACAGATCTATCAAAAAAATTAGGAACATTCATCATAGTAATGTTTATCCTGTGCGGGGTTTGAACTCAAGAATACATGAACCAAAGAGCCAGTCAAATGCCGGCGATAATTCTCATTGGGCACACGACCAGTTGGAAATTTTATTTGCCGTCTGTCCCATAAAACCACTGCGGATATCTTGTAACTTACGTCAGGTCAGTTCACCAAGTCGCAGGATATATTATCTTGTACAAGAGCTTGCAGTTTGCCATGTATTCTTTACAGTAATGTCGCCCCTGCGATTTGCCCTCTTTTACCTTCGCCGTTACTTTTGTCAGGTCTTTCACGGCGGTTAGACATTTGATTTACTAGTACGACTAAACACATCTCTTAACTTAAACCGTCGAGCTGTTCACGAACTTGCAAATGTACTTCTGTAAACGATTAGCGTACATAAGGTTGTTGTTTGCGGTATGTTTCGTTGAGTATTGCTACTATTGAACACAGTTAATGCCCTGCTTGAGCAGTATCTCTAATAAATGTTGATTGCCAAATTAACGCACTAACGCGCGCTAGTACAAACATATACATACTCTGATCCTATGTATGATTCTTATTTATGGTCTAGGCAAGTGTGGATAATTATAGGGTCCAAGAACGAGTACCGTGTCTTTATTTTTCTTATTTCAAATTAGGTTTTTTTTTTATTTATAAAAAAATTAGTACTCAAAATTATTTTAAAACAACTTAAGATACTGCTCAATACTGGGTATTCACTGTATTACTTAGCTCTCTTATTGAGCCTAAATATGCGCGTGCTTCCTATGATTACTGTTACCCATTGTTAATAGCCAACGAAAAAGGTCAGCATAGATTATTCGAACTTATTCCAGAAACTACTTGCTACTTAGCTAACGTCGAATGTAAGGTAGAATCGCTTTCGTATAACAATGTTACGGTATACGATTATATCTAGGGATATAACATCATAAGGCTTTAACTATCTTACCGCGACATGTACTCGTATACTTAGTGAACATGACACGAATTATTGACAGATGCTATAAGCATTTTATTACTATTAGTAGTACCAATAAACAGAAATTATATTTTCTATTTGTGTTTCATTGATGATAAAGAGATAATACTGAATATTATTATTATTTACAAAAAATGTTAAGGTACTATGTATTAATAGTTAATTCAAAAACTATACCGTTCGAAATTGCGACGGACCAGCTAGCAATGAATAAAGTTTGCATTATAATGCGTTTTCTCGTGAGTTATACGGATATTCAATATTTTTTTGTAATAGGTACGTACATATTCTGCCACCACCACTTATTTGAGAGCTGAAGGATCTAACTCTCACGTATAATTCCTACCAACCTGATATGGAAATATAGTTCACTCAATATTTCCACTTTACTGCGGCCACGAGAGGTCATAGCCTATGAGTCATGAGCGCTGTACCAAATCAATACTGATCATGGTACGGATTCACAATGCGGTATTGTTTCAAATATGAATCGCTAAGAAATATGATACTGCCGGAGGTGACCGAGGAACACTATCTCACTGACAAGAAGTTTTAGCTACGGTTCTGTAGAGAGAGCGAGGAAGCTATTCTCAATACTCATACAATGTACATACGTACATCACACACCAGTCTTACTCGTGTGACTAATAAATAAATTGATAAATTCTTTTATTCTTCTATTCTTCATCAATCAATTTTCAAACAAAATGTCCAATACGTAGAGTCCTTTTATCAATCATGCTATTGGGGTAGCTTAATTTGTGGGCTAATCTTAATATCCCAACTAATATTATGAATGGAAGAGTGACTTTGTATATTTGTTACATGTTCACGGGTTATTGAACCAATCTTTGTGTAAAAATAAAAAGTTCGCACACAAGAATACTTAAGAGGACATAGAGTAATCCCGGAAAAAGTTCTGTCCCCTATACGTTATTTACAAAAGCGAAGTCGCAGGCTATAGGCTAGTGCAATCTATTTTTAGTCTTAATGTCAATGTTACCTTACACGCGAAAGGTCGTCAGTCAGGGAAGTAGTATCGTAACATAATGCATAAAATTGAATGTTCAATACTAAGTTACAATTGAATGCTAGACCTGACTCTAAAGATTGTTACCAGCATTTAACGGATTAATCTGACTTACTTACGATGAGCATTCAACCAAATTTCGTTTACCACAGCGAACTTACAGGCACTGAGCAATAGGGCTGTTTTAGGCCCCTAGGTCAAAATAATTTCATTATATTTAGTCCGTATTTTAGATCATAAAAATATATTGAACACGTATTTTTCCTTTTTCCATTCAAATAAAAAATAGCAAAGATACTAGGCATCAAAAGTTAGGAATGGGAGTATTTGACGTCACTCCGTCCCATAAAAATGCCACACTGCGTGACGTTGATTCAACAGGTTATTTAACTAGTATTTTTTTACAAAAATTTTACAAATAAAAAAATACCTGTCTTTTATTTTTGAATGAGCTAATAGACATTTTTAAGGCAACACGCCTATTACGCATCATACAGGTTAGCTATTAATAACTCATTATTCTCGGGCATTGCAGCTGTCATTGTAAGCGTCAGCTTAACTTCGCTAAGCTTCATTGCACAATCTTATACGTCCCGTTACACAACATCTTAAACAACAAAAAAGAAAGTGAATTTATTGACACAGTCCACACATAATCCGTACACTCACTTAGCATGCCTGTCCTGAAAGTCACGTATGCCTTACAAAAATAAATAATTAAACCAAAGGAGATTCCATTAACACAGTCTGCAAAGAAAATGCGGGACTACGCGTACAGAAAGATCTGTCTCGGAAGCACTCTCGATCGTTCATTCAAATATTCGATCGAATTGTCAAAGTTTTCACCAGCCAAGCAAGGGCTTTCGAAAGAGTTTTCGAAAAGACGTGTCAAATTTCAACCATCGAGAATGTTCAGTTTGGATCTATCATTGCATGCAATGCATTTGTGAATTGCTCTGCTAGTATTATTTTAAAAATCGAACGTACTAAATGATTGGAAAAGTGCTGCACCCACCTGAAACCCACCTGGTTTCCCTTGTACTACAAGTACAAGATGATGATGGGGGCGTCCGTCACTCAGAACACCCAGACCACCCGATCTAGTAACTTAGTTGGTGTAATTTAGCCACTTATTCAGTGCTTATGCCACATAATGGAGACGTTACATAAGTTGTAACCTTTAGCTACAAATAACGTGTAAGTAACTTGTATAGAATTCCATGAAGTGATGTGTCGGGATAAATATGCTAATAACAGACTGGCCACTTATTGCATAACAACGCCCTGTGTATAACAAGTAGTTTAAGAGTTATGGTGGGCTATCTTAACACAAACGTCTTCAACATGACCAACACTTATAAGACTAAGCAGTGTAAGGTAAAACTAAACGAAACTTGTACGAGGTAGGTACCCCTGAACTTTACGGCATAAAGGTGAATGTTATTGGTCGGTATTATTATAAGTTTATAATCACTTTATGTTAAAAATCATGCTACCACTTTCGGCAAAGGGCTTTATATAATTTTTGTTTCGCTATATTTTAACGTGCACATATGTGATATCATAGCTTGTACTCGGGCCATTATGATGAGCTAATGTAAAAAACCGAGTAGAAGAATCCTGTTTATGTGAAAAAATATCCACGATCATTTAGTATTTTCTAAATGCACATAGCACCCTGTCGATCATTCGCACTATGATGGCCTGCAAAGACGCCTTTTCTAAGAATGAACTCCTTGTATCCATGTGAGTGCCTTAAGCTCCCGATCGTAGACATTGAGTAATAAAGAGCAGTAAAAAAAAATGTCCCGTTTAAAAAAAATAACTGATTCTCGCCATGGTCAATCCGTATTATCTTGATGGATAAGCATCAGCATGCAAAGGAATTAACACTTGCTGTGTTAACTCTAATGGCTGCCATAATTTCCAATACTGCACAGCCAACACCCAGGCGAAAATTCCACCCATACCAATTTAGTACTTAGCGGTCTACCACCAATGTTTTTCCCACGCACCAATTAACTTACTTATCCGAACGGATATAACTTAGACACCTCAAGATGCGAGCCTACCAATTTCAATGGACCAGCAAATCACAGGTGATTTGCTTTTCTTGGTATTATAAATACGAACGGAAACCCGAGGTTTGCCCGTGACAACGAAATGCCAGATGTTTTTTCTTTAAATAGAACTGTAGGTACATATAAAATACTATACCATAATTGATAAATCATTATTAATTCGCATTACGAAATAAGTAGATGTGCCTTTTAGTATATGGTACCTACATGATTTCCTGATACTCTTACATTATTTACAAAAAATGAAACGCCACCATCTGTCGTCATGAATAAGAGAATCTAAGGTATAAAAACTATTAAAACATTTATATTATTGCTATTAAAATCATTCAACACAACCGTTTTAAATAGAACCTGGCTTACTTGACATTTAAAAGTGGTTCCCAATATTTAAAAGCTTGTTTTAATTAGTCCTCACCTTACAAGACATAGTTATTTGCTGTACAATTTAGCCAATCTTATTAATTTTAACAAGGCCGAGTATAAAAATAAGTGTAACTATTCACACACAGAACAAGATCTCAAGATCTAATTTATTACTTTCAATGACACGTAAAGGTGTCGTTTTAACAAAAAATAAATGGCTGTAAAATGTATTCGGATCTAGATCATCTGTCTTTATTATGGTTGGGCCTAATCAATATTTATTTGCAGTTCTTTTTACGTCCTCACTAACTCGAGACATATGAATGAGTGCATGTAATTGGAATTTCTTTGAGTAATCACTCATAATAGAATGTGGCGCATGTGAAATCGTCTTTTTTTGTAAATAAACATTCACGCCGTCTTAATGTTGGATGTATCCGACTAGTTGGAGCTCTTTGCTGACGGCGACTGGATGATTAATGACCGTCTTCCTTTTACCTCTCCCTTACTCGTTAATTACGTGTAAAAAGTAACACGTGTAGTACTAAACGGTACCCTTTTAAACGACTATCAGATAAGGCTGCTCGACCATATAAAACTATGTGCCCTGAGACTTGCACTAGTTCTAGTGACTCAGTTCGCTGGTTGATCGACTAATTTTCTATGGCACGTGTGCTCGCCACGTATGCATGCACCATTTTCTGGAAAAGCAGACACTTTTCCACTTTATGGCGCAATAAAGCGCGTCTAGACGCAATTATTACGGAATTTGCGAGACTAAACGTGCATAGCGCGACGTATATACATTTACTTGTTCCTAGTAAAATCGTTTGTGACAGGCTGTAGCATGTCGTTACTTTTATTCCGGCAAATTAGCGATACCCAAAATGCTACATGGAAGTAAACTGGATGAGGTTACCAAAAAATACTGAAACTGACCTCTTATTCATGCGTAACTTTTACAGTTTTATGACATAAATGTTAATGTGCAGTTTTAAAATAGGAACACGTGGGTAATAAAAACTTTCGTACTCGCTGGTTCCATTGTGTGAGACCTTTACAATATGAACGTGTATTTTTGTGGAATACAGGTAAAGAGCCGTTAGAAGAAACGAAATGTGGAGAGATCCGCGTAAAGCGAGCTTAAGCGGAGGATGGAGCGGCGGAGCGCAGGCGGCAGAGATTTATACGTCCTATGGACGCAAGCTAAACTATTCGTCGCTACCTGCTTAGTATGTAACTAACAAATAACGGTATTATGAATAGCGTTCAATATGAATTAAACTTGAACTGAATTCGAACTTAATCCTTCATAAAGAATGTTCAGTTCAGGTACTTATATCATTCCCAGCATTGTTTAACTTGGATGTTCTTTTTAGATCCTCAACGTCTACTACTTGGCTATAACTACGATGGCAGGTCTTGGTCATAACAAAATACAAAGGCGTTCCTTCCTCGCGGCGCGGTGGCCAGTGGCTTTCAGAATCCGAAATCGCTAATAGGTGAACGCAACATACCGTTTAACATCATACCAACCAAGTCAATAAAAATACAATAGGACATACACACACCTGCACTTCGCAAAGCGATACTGTGTGTATGTCAAAGAGCAATGCATCGGCTTAGCGGCTCGGGTGGGACGTAGGGTAGCGGTCCGCGCAGACGCGATGGCATCGCCGGTCGTGCGCCACCGCTCACGGCGGCCGCCGGCGCTCGCGTCGCCGTGACTTATGGCCCCCGCGCGAACTTCGATCGTCCGATTGAATAATAATATCCGATTCCCGTACACCGAATTTATGTTAGGAAGTGAGCAGTGTCCCGTATCGACGGGCGCATCGCCCGCGCCGCGCCCGCCCGCAATTTCCAACCTTGTCCCTAGGCACTGATGTTCTGTACGATACCTGATAAATAAATTTTCGTGGAGGCGCTGTTCCGGCTGGACGTCGGCACTCGGTCCTTGGCCGCGTCCATCGGAACGCCCCGTACCCACAACTCATTGCGGCTAACTGTGGGCGACGTCACGTTTCACTGCTATGATTACGTTAAATTTCAATATTCCCATAGCCCTTTCACAACAACGTTGCAACGGAATGTTCGTAATATAATCATTGTTTGTTGAACCTAGCGCACCTGTTGCACGAACTTCGATGGTCGAATGTAACGTTCGGTAAAATTACATCCAGATACATAGAGCTTAATACATATCGCACCGTAAAGGAAAACATTTTGATACTCATTTTACCGAATCGGGACCACTATGTGCAATCTCCAGAGACTACGTAGAAGGTTAAGCTAGCAAAGGATGGAACGACCGTACAACATAGTTGGTACAATAAAATAAAGACCTATTAAAATGGCCAGTTAACATTTGTTCCAAAACACGTGATGCATCACCACGTTTCTAAATTCTATATAATTTCCCGATTGATGATTCCTGTTATAGTGTATTGACGGGATTTCTAAAGCGGGATCTATCTAGGTATCTAGTAGATATTTGGTCCTCTAGTATACAACCAGCAAAAATGCAAATAAAATATGACTACTGCTCATAGATGAGACACAGTTTTCGACTGATACACTTAGGGCAAATGCGTTAACCAAAAAACAGTCATCAGTAAACCACAAGTTGTGCTATTTTATATTACTCGATAATATTACAAAATTAGTCACTAAAAGCGCCAAGTTCATTCCGCGACCACTTACTAAATTACTTCAAGTTCAACGCTCTACAAATTTGTTAGTAAATGATGGGTTCGCACGTCTTAATGTTTTCACTTCGACTTGTGATCGTGACCGATGTTACTGACAACCCACAGATCGATGCATGCAGGAATTTGGTTGATCTTTGCCTAACGGTAACTGTTAACGCACTTGCTTTCTGCACCGACCTGTCATTAAGCTTTAATTTTTTCCTTACCTTTTTCGTAAGTCACGCGTTCTTCGCGCATTAAAATCCCAATAATTTTCACATATATCACGATTGAAAGATAGCTTGCTCTCACACAGTCTGTTTAAGCTTGCAAAAACATTTTTCATGTTTCATTCTAATGATATATCTAAACCAGACTATCTAATTTGCCCAAAAAAAGTTGATCCGTATGTGTAATGCGCCTTAGATTACAGAGCGGAGAGGCAAATTATATTAGTCATGTTTAGTGCCATTGTTCGCCGGGCTGCAATAGAGTCAAATACCTCTGCCTCACTCAAATCCCAACCTCTTACGGTACACAGAAATTTCAAACATTCAACTCACGCTATACTTTAAATATGGACAAATTATTTCCACAATACATCATCATTATGTCCTAACGGTTGTATCAATTAAATGTGATTAAATCGAGTAGCTTTGGTGGTCGATCACGTCCTATGCCATTGTACATTCTTATTCAATGGGTGTTGTCGTCTCGACTGCCGAACGCACAATTGACGCAACTTGATTCCGTAATGTGCCGAAAAAAATTATCAAATTTGATTTTTTCCTTATTCCAACGCAGCCCTGATCTCTTCCTTTATATTACGAGAGTTCTTAGAGGAATAGAAAATGTCTTTACCATTATTCTTACTAGTAGCGACTGTCACAGGAAAGACCTCCACTTAATGTAACAAATCGGGCTCCAGGCTCTGCATTTAAGATAAATTTGCGGCGTATATCACGTCCGCTGCTCTTAAACACGAGCGTTCTATTGATGTTAATTAAAGTTGGCACGGCCGGGATAGGCGGAGCGCTCCGGGCGCACACAGCTGTAATTACCGACTTTTGGTCCATTTCGCTAATGCTCCGCGCGGATTGAATAGAACTTCAGACACAATGCGCTAGGACGTGTGCCTTCTTCGTGGGCCTCAGCGTCGGCATGCGGACGCGTTGTCATTTTACGAGCGATTGTGCCGAGGCCCGACGCCCGCCCCGACAAACCGATAATTATGACGACTCCCCCATTCAATAGTGTTGCGCCACTCACTCACCACAGCCTTATTGTTTATTGTGCATCCCAGTAATTTATTACATCCGATGATTCACATCAGCGCGTTGTCGTAAAATCGTTACCCGGCACTACTCGGTAGTCCGTAATCGCCGCATTTGCATATCTGATACGCGGCCGAGACAAGAGTGTCGTTAAGAGATCTGACCCCCGTTATCTGTGTCCGCGAGTATCTGGCAAATATTCCGCCGCATTGGAATCCGCAGCGTCCGTTTGATGCCCATTTAGCCGGGGCGGTCATTGTATGTGAGTGCGGTATCGAGGCTCGTCTGATCGGGCTATCGCGAACATTAGCATTATCAAAGAGCCGGCGTCATGGTGATATCGGCGAGGACGCGACGGTCGCGGAAGCGCCGCGCGTGCGCAAAGGCAAAGGCCCGACGGACGACGCCGATAACTCAACTCAACATACCTCAAATACAATCGTGTGGATACTGCTGAGGTAGCGGCGCCATTACCCTTCTATGTCCCCGCGTATCGTACGCGACACCATTTAGATAACATTATAATTTTCTTGTTTGAGGCTTCAAGTAGATAGATACGTAAACTAAGAGCTTGCAATAAAGATAAAGAGATTTATCGTGCTTAATTTGTTGATTTTGCTATTTAAGTAGATAGACGTTTATATGTTATGCACTTGATGTGAGCCCAGATTATATACATACGTTTTTGTTGCAGGCACTAAAAAGCGTTCTCAGACAACCTTTGAATAGAAAGTGAAATTTATTGTTAAGTACTGAGAATTTCACTTTTATAACTTACCGCTTAACTTAGGTCAGCAAAACAATGCAAAATATACTATGATTTATGATGATATGCTCGTATATGTCCATTTATATATCGGCAATTGAATACTAAACTACACCACGTATAAATACCCCATAAAAAGGTTGAATAGGTTTTAAATTCCAATGCAGAGTCGCAACCCGGCGCAACAGACTGTACGGCTCATAAAATTAAATATAGAGGATTACAAAATATTGCCACACAGAAAACATGTTTGACAATAAGAACATTTAAATACAATCTGCAAACCAGTGGCATTAGGTATCCATTTGATCGCTAGCTTTACTAAGACGTCTTCATATTGCATCCGTAATGTTATACAAAGGGAAAAGAATGATGGTACATAAATATTTAGTTCGTATTTGCAATACGGCCGTGCGTCGGTCCTCGTCAGTTATTTTTCAACGTCAGTCACTATACGTTTTGTTCCATACAATTCGATGGAGGTCCCCTCGTAGAATCCAATAATTCTGCCCCTTTAAAACATTTATGTACATAATACCCGTGTAATATTTACATTCGTTGCAATTCATCGATATGCTTATAGCGATTCGTTTCCCACTAATTCTTTTGATACATCCAATCAAAATGAATTGTTAACTTTAAAAGTAGCCTTTAGATGGTAAAAGTATATAGTATTACCGTTACCGTAATACTTATTTGTTACATTCGGGTGTTATATACTTCAAAATGTCTTGGTTTGTTTTCGCAATAAAATAAACAAAACTGTGGAACCACCATTTATAGATGCAAAAGAAGGTAAACCAGAATTACTGTGGAAATTAAACATCCTATGAAGTTCAATTATAATCAAGACTTTATTTTTATTTGTCTCCATTTGACATCACTGTCAGTTGCCTGGTAGAGATCCTCCCTAGTGCAGGTGGAGGGGCACAATGGACAGGTGATAAGGTGTGACATAGACATAGGTGCCAGTTTATTATTAATCAATATTATGTTTTATTTGATGGCGAACATTGGGAGAGGCCTATGTCCAGCAGTGGACTGATACAGGCTGGTGATGATGATGATGTTTTATGTTTCCAAAGAAGGTACATATTATAAATTAATCATTATCATCTATATTCTCTGCATACAATGTAATATAAAAATATTTCATTAAATAAGTAATATGCGTACGAAAGTAAAGCCTGTTGTACACAAAATTTAAATACGTTCATTTGTTTTTTGTTCATGTACAATAATTGAGAATTAAACGAACTTACCTTGTGAAGTTCGATTCTAATTATATGAGTACCACGAACGAAGATGATTTACCAAATTTACATGCAGCTACGTAGTATGATGCCGTCCTTCTCGCACTATTCAAAGTTTAAAAAGAAAAATATTCTCCGTCTCGCTCTTTCATCCGCCCGCGGCCCGGCGAGCTCCATCGCCCGCGCACATCGCCATTAATTTTAGAGTTAACTGAAACCAAATTTTTTGGAGTACTTTGTAGGGTTGAGGCTAGTGAGACTGGGTCGGGTGGGAATAGGTAATCATCTTCGTTCGTGGTACTCATATAATTAGAATCGAACTTCACAAGGTAAGTTCGTTTAATTCTCAATTATATTTCGTACCCCTTACGAAGATGATTTACCAAATTTACATGCAGATGTTTAGAGAAGGTACTAAAAAATTTGACGTACCTACTATATAAAATAAAAGAACGTAAAGTAATTGGTTTTATAAAATACTGGTACTTATTTTATTATCTCATTTCCGGAAAGGAAATCTTATTAGACAACAAAAAGTATTTCGGTTTAGACCATATTATTATCAATCATTATAAACATGTTGGTTACATTTGACCACGATTAAACAAAGAATTAGCAAACTCATTGCCATTTGAAGATAAATTAACATCTCGGTTGTAATATTTTAGAAAAACATTGGATGAATCACTCCAGCCTGCAGCCCTACGAACCACCTGCAAGCTAACTCCGGCGCGACGCGCGGCCATTGGCCGCGTGACGCGTGCTGTGAGCACCAAACACGCTTGTGTCTACTCCACTGTCACGCAGGGTAGTTTTAACCCAGTGTGCAAGTGTTTATGGCCCTACTTTACCATGTGGTTTTTTGAAACTAATGAATAGATATCCTGAAGTATCTCGTCGAATATCTAGCGTCTTATTCATATAAGTCTTCAATGCTAGGGCTGGGCAAATCTCAGGATTTTCCTGTATAAAAGGTAGCCTAATAAGTTGGTAAGCTCCAGGCCGGGATTTTCTTATTAGATCTGTAATTTTTATTATTATACAATTATCTTCAATCTTAATATTTTCTATTTTAATCAGATTTTGTTTGCATTCGCTGAGCAGATGCAATTGCTAGTAAAGTTACAGTTTTAGTTGTTAAATTGCGTAAACTTATATCCATGTACGGACAATAATTACTTAAGTAATTAAGGACAATGATCAGAACCCATGTTGCATTATATCTGGGCCTGGATGGCTTTAGCTTAAAAACGCCCTTTAAAAGTCTACTTTACAAAATGTGTGAAGTTATAGATGGATCTAGAAGCAGCGATAAAGCTGATCTCATAG
Organism: Conogethes punctiferalis; assembly: GCA_031163375.1. NCBI lineage: Eukaryota > Metazoa > Arthropoda > Insecta > Lepidoptera > Crambidae > Conogethes > Conogethes punctiferalis. The sequence continues at coordinate 11,777,919 of CM062082.1, read as the reverse complement.
TATTTAATGTACTATATATAACTCGCACCTGATTCAAATATTTCTGTAAAAAACTTAATCACCTGAGATGTTAAAACTTCACAGTAGTTATATTTATTCGTTTGACTAAAATTCCACTATACCCTTAGTGAAGAATTGTATTGATTTAAAGTACTTTTAGCAAAAGAGGCCATCAGTAAACTTAATGAATATAATGGAGCACCCCGCCTTATAAGTGCCTGCTGGATAATTTCGAGGCCACCAGATCTTACCGACCTGCATGAAGTGGGTGAGCTTCCCTTAAAGGAGAGTAAAGTAATGACTTATCTGGCTGAAATATGATTTCACGATATAAAACCAACTTCTGATACATTGGATACCCGGGTTGGGACGGCCAATATGGCACCACAATTATACCTTCCGCTTTGTCAGATTTAACTTTATGCAGAACCTTTGTTAACAAGCAAAAGGGGGAAACGCATAAAAATCTAGTTTTCGCCAGTTAAACGTAAATGCATCTACTATCTCAGACTGGGGATCCAACTTCCAAGAAGCATACCTCTCACATTTATAGTTCTGTATACTCGCAAAAAGATTTTACAATTCGATCAAATGCATAGTCGGCAAGCTCCCATTCAGTATCAATTTTCAATTGCCTAGATGCACGGTCAGCTTCGATATTATCAGCTGATTTAATATATGATGCGAATATATGTAACTTACATTGGTCACACCACTGCCAAATGTTACGTGACAATTCATTAACATGTGTAAACCTTACACCACCCACTCGATTAACATAGGCTAGAGCTGTACTATTATCGACTTGGATGAGTATATTACAACTGAGTAAGTGTGTTGCAAAACTTTTCAATGCATAAAATACTGCTGTAAGTTCTAAATAGGAATTCCAATTAGCCCCAGCGGTCTTTCATTCCATCAGGCAGCACCCCAGACTGTGTTAGATGCATCCCTATAAATAACTAAGTCTTATTTATCTTTTTGGATCGGATTATAGCTTCCTACAATATTAGAGATCCACCAATTAGAGTCATCACGCAGATAAGACTTAATACACAATTATTTTGCTATAATTTTGTGTAAAGCCATCCATAGCCTATAGCCGGACAAGCCGATGTTAGAAGTCCAACAAATTGTGCAAATTGTCTAATTGTGCAAATTTTTTTTTTTTTTTTTTTTTTTTTTTTAATTTACGGAATATTTCTGACTTCTCTTTAATGCGCATATTTTTTTTATCGTATGGTAAAAACAATATCATATCATGTGTATTAAACACAAATCCTAAGAACAACACCTGGAAGGCATAGCCTGACTCTTATTATAATTAATTAAAGAGCCCAATGATTCTAATAGCGATATGGTGCTATTAACATTGTATGCACATTCTTTATAAGATGAGCCAATACGAAATCGTCCAAATAGTTTACAGACATAAGTCCGGATGAACACAGTTTGTACAATATTGGTTTTAAGAGTTTTGTGAAAACGTACGGCGCAGTACACAAACCAAACGGCACGACGTTAAATTCAAAAATGTTTGAGAGCCATTGAAATCTTATTTATTTTACGGTCAGCATTAACATCAACATTTAGTAAAAAATATGCGTCCTGTATGTCTATTGTTGCCATACTGGGAACTATCGTGTTCCAGAAGCTTCAAAACGGTACGGTAATCTTCCATTTTGAAGTGTTAGAAGTCTATATACTTATTTAAGGCCTTAATATAAATCTGTGCTTACCGTTCCGTTTAGGAACCGTAAAAATTGGTGAAATGTATTGGCCATCACATGGACTACAAATTGATATAAATTGGGATCGTAATAAATCCGAAATGCAGTAGTCTATAATTTTAGCTTCTGCTTCCGAACAACACTTATTTTGTTGATGTATTTCATTATGAACTGGGTTATCTTTAAATGGAATTTTATAGTTCTTAACCCATGATAAGATCATAGGATCATGTGTAAGTGTAAGTTCAGACCCTTGTTGGTAGAAGTATTGTATCCTTCCAGCAATAACAACAGGTACCTCAGGTTCAGATGTTAATTCCTCCTGTCCCGATGTCGCTGCGTGGTCCTGGAGCTGTAGGTCTTCCGGTCGCGCGCTGGTATCGCCGGTCTCCTCCGCACTGTGGGGTTCACTCGCGCCTCGACGGGTGGAGTCTGGGGCGCCCCCCTTACGTTTAAATTTCCACGACGAACTACCGATTCTTGAGCCGAATTGACTGGTTTAGGCTTCGACAGATTATTTGTAGTAGTTTGTCTGAGCTCCATTCCAGATTTTGAAATCGGTTTGGAGGATTTCAAATGCTCCGTGAGGTCGGCACCAAATAAAAAATCATCCATTTTTGTGTTTTTTATGATGTCTCTTGTCTCCTTATTAAGTGTATTAATAATAGCATATCGTCGGGATTGTGATTCCTTGAAATGAAAATCACACAGCAAGCGACCTGCGTCACTGAGCGATTTAATTATTTCCCGAAAGATTTTTCAGTAGAATGTTCATTGCATAATATATTTAAGATATCTTGATTCAATTCAGGTAGTTCCTCCACGGTGTCAGAACATTCAGTTTGTGGTTGATTTTCTACCACGCTTCCATCTGAAATAGTGGGTAAAAATAAAACATCAACCCATAAAAAATGATAGCAATATATCCATATAGGATATTCTATTAACGCTCATACACGATATACGTGGAGCTATTTGTTAGTAGTAGTTCCTCAACACGATATACGTGGAGCTACTTGTTAGTAGTAGTTCCTCAACACGATATACGTGGAGCTACTTGTTAGTAGTAGTTCCTCAACACGATATACGTGGAGCTACTTGTTAGTAGTAGTTCCTCAACACGATATACGTGGAGCTACTTGTTAGTAGTAGTTCCTCAACACGATATACGTGAAGCTACTTGTTAGTAGTAGTTCCTCAACACGATATACGTGGAGCTACTTGTTAGTAGTAGTTCCTCAACACGATATACGTGGAGCTATTTGTTAGTAATAGTTCCTCAACACGATATACGTGGAGCTATTTGCTAGTAGTAGTACCTCGACACGATATACGTGGAGTAAGCAGAAAAACCCAACCTGATTTACAGGGAGTTATAAAAAAAAATGTCATGTAATTCGACACGATTTACGTGGAGCATCAGCATGTTTTGTATTTAAAAATATATTAATCCAGTATGTATAAAGCATTTAGCAATACATAAATGCCTATAAGGCGCATAGGAATAAAAGCCAGCGGCGACATATCGGCGCCAGTTTGTCTCGACGCGCGGGCGCCGAACAAAACACAGATAGATAAATGTATAAGCTAGTAAGTAGAATAATATAGCAATTACTTACCGCAAAAAAAATCTAAATTATTAGTATCCAATTGTACAGAATCTGGAGAATCGATATTTATAGATTCACTTTCGTAAATTCTTCCTGATTCTCCCTAATATCACAATAATCGTCGTCTCACGATCTTTTTCTCCCGCTCATTGTAAAAGATTCGCTGAACGACACGTGTGGGTCGGACGACACTAAAAAACGTAATGGCGATGTGCGCGGGCGATGGAGCTCGCCGGGCCGCGGGCGGATGAAAGAGCGAGACGGAGAATATTTTTCTTTTTAAACTTTGAATAGTGTGAGAAGGACGGCATCATACTACGTAGCTGCATGTAAATTTGGTAAATCATCTTCGTAAGGGGTACGAAATATAATGAAGTACCTATTTAGTCACTTACGATTTATTAGTAGGTATTTATTCATCAATGGCAGGCCTACATAGCCGGTAATGGCACTCGACGGAGAGAAAGGGAATATGCGCTAAGAGTTTGTACTCATTAAACCCCTTTGTTCTAATGTATTTGCTTTCGCTCAGTCAATTGGACTCCAAACAGCCTTAATATTTACATACACACTGCATTAAGGCTATGTGTAAAGTAGGCTAGTGATTGATGCCGCAGTAAATGTGAAATCGAAATATTAACCTATTTAGTTTTCATTAAACTATATTTATTTTATTGCCTATATCCTGTCTGAACAGTTGTTGTTCTCTCGAGTTATATTTGACCATAAAATGTTTTATATGCAACCACGTCCAATTGTTGAAAATACATAACAGTATTTCAAGATTTAGATTCTTTTTTTAAGTTGGAAAATCGTCGTCACTATTTCGCAAATTTTTTCGGTCAAATATCGAAAATATTCAACGAATTTCAGAGTTCATTCATCAACGTATTTATCATGTTGTTATACTGCTTCAAATTATTATATGACTTAAATATTAAGCGGATCGAATTAAAAAAAACTGAATTCCATTAAATTACAATTTCAGGGGACCCGATCTCCTAAAATTGTAATTTAAATTCTTTTATAGATTAGAATAAATAAAAAAAATAAAAGCCTAGTATATAAATCGAACGATTATTATCGCTATCCAAAACATATAACTGGCTTGTTATTATGTATTTATTATTGAAATTCTATATTTACTTGGCTTACCTTTGTCCCTCGTCTTAGGAATTGTCTGTAAAAACCAAGTTCTTTCATTACTATTTCAACAGTAGTAAATAAGTATAATAATGGTATGTGCGATCTATAATAAACCCTTATTATCACATTACTCGCACCTTGCAGTAACCTACTAAGTGAAAATAGCACACAGTTGCCTAAGTCTGCCTTCGTCTATAAATAGGAATATTCCTGTTTATCCTAAGATGAAGAACCGCATCGGTATTCCCCCAATGGCATAACTATGGCAATTTCAAGCCGGGGTTAATAAGTTTTTTCTAGACTAGTGCAATCCATCTTAAGTCCCATCATGATTAATATCAATCAAGCATGCCTTACACCAATATTAGACTATTGTTAGTAAGAAGAATATTATTATACGTACATTTTACGCGCTCTATCAAGTATGGATACAATGATATGGAGATATTAAGACTAGGCCGAAAGACACAATTAGTAAATTTTATTGTATTTGGTAGTAACCTCTGCCTTCTGAGCCAAGGGTCGTGGATTCGATTCCTGCACAGTACAAACATTTGTATTCATGAACATGTCGTATTGGATGTTGTATTGGTCTGGGTGTTTAATATGTATTTAATACGAAAAAAAGTATTTACGTAAGTTTATCAGTTGTCTAGTACCCATAGAACAATCTTCGGCTTAGTTTGGGCCTAGATGGCGATGTGTAGACCATGATGGCATGACCAGGGTACCGTAAAAGACGTCTAAGAGACTTCGAGATTTTAGCTTCTCATATGGTTTACCCGCCTGGTTGGTGACCACCGTTCACTCGAAACACCCTTGAAGTGAGTTTTGTCGCGTTTCAGGTTCAATCGTTATAGCATGAAGCTGGCAACTAACGATTAACTAATTTGGTTACTTATCCGTTACCGCATCAGCTTGGGATTCTCTTTCCCTTTCCATCAGGTAACGGGAAACCATTTTTAATACATAGTGTAGTGTTTAAAATAATAAATAAAATAAAATAAAATTTATTGGTTTCATAACACACACGTCTCTCAATTTAGTTACTGTTATAATACAATTATACATTCTTATAATATCACTTATCAGCTAGTAACAATATCACTGGCCTCCACACTAGGATTCCCTGTGTCGTGGAGACCAGCCCTCCCTATAGAATTTCGTAAGTTACGTATGTATGAGAATAGGATATAAGTTTTTTAAAATGGCGATGATGAAAGCGAATTCTTCATCTCTTAGCACATAAACTGTGACGGTGTTCTTCTCTTAAACCACTTAATCTAAATTTGGGCGTTTACACGTCGACCTATCCTATCAAACAATTTCAACTAAGGTCCAGTGCATAGAAACCAGCATCTGCATATCTTGAGAGATTTCGGTAACTAGATGTGTAGCCACATGTACGTACATACGTCCTTATTCATCGCAAACAAGTTTTCATTGATCGAATAAAAATGTCCAGTTAACGGGTGGTCGACAAACAGATGCGCACACGTCGCATACGGATAAACAGCGGGGTGGCATTTATCAGCGCGTCGCTTGTCAATGGGCGTAGCGCGGAAGCGGTGCGCGCGCGCCGGCGCCCGTTACCGTCACCGGCCATTACGCGACCGCTCTTAATTATCAACAGTTACCGCCAATCGTCGCGGACCGCGTCGATACCAACCGTATCGGTACCAACCGTCCGCGTCGGGTATCGCGTAACGCCTTGTCGATGCGGTGTGGTACCACTGACAGCGATTGAGCTCTTAGTTATCAATAGTTTAAGCCAATCGTCGCCGACCGCGTCCATATCGGGTATCGCGTAACGCCTCGCCGATGCGACGTAGTACCACTGACAGCGATTGAGCTCTGAGTCTTCAACAGTTACGGCCAAACGTCGCGGATTGCGTTGATACTAATCGTCCGCATCGCGTAACGCCTTGCAGATGCGGTATGGTCCCACTGACAGCGATCGAGCTCTTAGTTATCAATAGTTACAGCCAATCGTCGCGGACCGCGTTGCTATCGCGTAACGCCTCGCCAATGCGGTATGGTCCCACCAACAGCGATTGAGCTCTTAGTTATTCACAGTTATCGCCAATATTCGCGGATTACGTCGATACCAACTGTCCGCATAGAGTATCACGTATCGCCTCACCGATGCGGTATGGTCCCACTGGCAGCGATAGGACTCTTAGTTATCAACAGTTAACACCTCGCTGGTGCGGCATGGTTTCACTGACAGGGACTCGCCACTTGTAATGAACGGTCTTTACCCCATACCCTTGTACGTTTCGACAGAAGCGTGAAATTGACCAAAATCGAGTAATGATATTGTAGTGTTCGCTTTGTATTCATAAACTTTAAGACGTTATAAAAAAGCTATTGCTTTTCAACAGTTTAGTATTGCAAAACAATACGCTTTCAATAGGGCCATACCCATTCTAACCCCTAGGGCAGTTTTTCAATCGCAGATATTGCAAACCTGTTGTAGCATTGACCTATTTAATATAACGTTACAACGCCAATTATGACTTGTCGTATAAACAGGTCGGATCATGCAAGCATTAGGAGATGCTGCATTACTCGTATTTACATAAGGACTTGTATATCAAGCGCCGTATAAAGGTATGGATGACAAAATCATTTAGCGTGTAAAGATTATTAAAAGAATAGTTGACAATAACGAATTAACTGTCTGTTAACGATTCACAGAATAAGGGTGCGTTTCCACAGATTGATGGCTGAGCGGAGCTCATATTATTGTTCCACTGAAGTGGAGCGGAGATGAGATGTGATTTCAGCAATATCAGTGATCAATATTTGTAACTTCGGCGCAACGCCATTGCTATACACACTCTAGCTTTTTTTTGTTTTTTTTTCTAGAGGGTCATGCATTAAGCACCTTCATGCCTCCTCCGGGGGGAGTCGGCATGTTCTGTGGGACTCACACCTCCCAAAATGGGAGGGCATATCCAATAAACCTCCCTGTGTTGCCAGTGGGCAGCAAGTAGCAGGGACATGGGTAGCGCCGAAGATACACGCTCTAACTGGCTCAACTACGCAAGCTATGTTAAATTTTCTTAAGTACATACCTACATTAATTCTCGCCTAAATCGTGGACGACCCATAGATTACGGGTTCGTTCTCCGGTGGAGTCAATTCAGGAAACAAACCATTCTGATCTGGCTCTAATCTCCGTTAAATTCACTTTCTTTTAAATAATTTCTGATCATTAGGTATATTTATTCACTCTAACGAATGTCTCACCATAACTCATCTCAAGTCGGTATAAAAGGCAGGACATAGGGTAAGCCTTAATTGCTTAGACGTTGGCAAAACAATAACGGCAAAACATGCATATTGACTTTGACACATCGCATAGTACACCATTAGTCAAGAATGTGTAAACACATAAGTATTTGAGCGGTGTGAACTGTCGCCTTACACCTCCTTGCGTACTGTATGCATACTTCTTGAAACTCCTCGAATTAGCAACTGATCTCGCTATATACGAGTAGCAAAGCCCGCAAAGTCCTGAATGATTGTATTATCAACTCTTATTTTATACTGATCTTTATTTGACTATCGTAGATTTTGTTTATCCTCTGCGCCAGCGATTATTTTCTTATAGCGACTCAAAATTGAGCTATACCACTTTTATAAAAACTCTCGCCTCGAAAAAAATGATGATGATGAAAACATTCCAAATCTTTCAGTTAGTGATGGTATGGCTGCATTGGCAACTGCTAATACCAGAGTAATACCCCTGCCTCCCATTCACAGACAATGTACTAGTATGTATGAAAGTTATGTTTCGCTACATATCTTTTTGAATTGGCCTTTTTAGCAAGTCAAAATACTTATCGCATTCCTACGCTTTGTTTCAATTGGCGCTCGGGCATCCGGTCATTCCCATATTGCGCGGACGATGTCTAGCTACGAGCATAGTAAATTGCGAACAATCAAAAACAAAAAACCAAATGTTTCCTTACATGAACACATTCAATTAAGTCGTTAAAAACACTTTTTCCATTGGGATAGCGGCGTGATTGCTCTACCCTTTTAAGTCCGGTTGCGTGTTGCGTTAAGAGATCCCGTCGATCGCGCCCATAGATCGCGGTGGGTTTTAACAAATATTTTAACAGATATTTTATTGTTAATCGCGCTGGTGTGGCGGGCGATCGTACGGGCGGCCGATCTCTCACACGATACGCGGCGCCGGATGCCCAGATAGCGTCGCCCTGGGCCCTGCATCACCTGGCACCTCGTAAGGTACACTTTCAGGTCACCGAGAAAGCACCCATGACTCGAAAGACGTCGACATACATCATGTTAGACTTCGTACAATGTGTGTGAAACTTTAAATATATATAGCATTTATTTTTATAATATTTACATAATATAATTACATAAAATAAAAGAAGAAATTAAAAAACAACTACCTATTTCAAATTATGGCAGAAGAAAACTTTACCTCTGTCAATATGCTATAGCTGTTTACGTAGATACCCATAACGCGTTGATGTCTAATATTGGCGACGACTGACGTTACATACCTACGTTAGATACACTGGGGGCGTACAACGGTTCTTTGGAATCGGCTTCCAACTGCGAATTTTCCGAATGCAATTTAAGGACCTTCAAAACGCGAGAATTCCTCAAGGGCAGGCAGCGCACCTGTGACTCCTCCGGTGTTGCGGAGTCTTCCATCACCACTTACCATCAGGTGACATTTAGGCCCGTTTGCCCTCTCGCTTATAAATAAATTTAAGAATTTTAAGAGAGGTAGGGCATAGCGAATCTTCGCTCGAATTGAGCCGCCCGTCCGGGGAAGTACCTCCACCCTATAGAATACCGCAGTCAAATGACCTCTGGGTCGTGTTTCTGCCGGTGAGTAGGGTTTCCGGAGCTCGTGGGGGGTTAGGGTTGGGCCGGCATGGCGGTGGCAACTGACAGGTAACTGACCAGTTACTTGCCCGTTGTCACAGCGACTTGGGCTTCTCTTTCGCTTTCCATCAGGTGTAGGGAAGCCATTATGCCGAGCTACTTAAAAAAAATCCAAAACATTCAACACGTGCGGGGTGGCATGTGACGACGCACTCACTTCGCTAGATGTCGTGTCCCGTCGCTCACCTAGGACAGTGCATCAGAAACGCTACGATCGTACCAAACATTCAATGTGTGCGGAGTGACTTGTGGCGGCCAGGTGACGCACTCCCCGCAGCAGAGCCCAGACGTCCTCTAATTACATCAAGCTCACCGCGGATGCGCAACCCGCGGCCCGCGCGCATTGTCTGCCCCGCGCCCGGCGATCCTAATCGCGACCATTATTTAGACGTTAGAACGCACTCACGCCGGTTTTCGCACAGTTTCAGACGGCTAATGAAAACTTTTTCAATTTATCTTATCATTGTTTGTAATGACTGCGGTGGTTCCACTCGAATTTGAGGTCGGAAATTGTATTGCAGTTGATTGATGTGAAATTATGGGATCGTTTTTTTTTCTCTATGGCCATTTAAAATGAACGCCTTTACAGAATTCACGTCTTTTAAGTTAGATTTTTAAAATATGAACTAAATAAGATATGAACTTTGACTGCCTATGTTTACAAAATAATTTCTACAAGATCTCCGGCGAAAAAAAAATTTTGTTTCTTTGCAAAAGATTTTGTTACCTAAGCATACCTATAAACGAAATTCATATGACAGCATAGATAGACCATTGCTTACTGCAGTTGCTTACTCAAAATATCAATCTGTATTTCTATTCTACGTAATAAATTAAAAGCTATGGTTCGCCGACGTTGCAACGACGAAATGTCGTTGAGTTTTAATAAAAAATGACCAATGATGTGTTAAGTTTATTTCTAGACTCTGATCGTACTTTTAAGAAGTTACTGCATACAGTGCACCTGCAAGAACTCTAACACATAAAGACGTCACAAAAATAATTAAGGCAGCACAAGTGACGGTCACTCCGTTTACAATAACACGCAAAGAAAGAAAGTTATAGAAAAAGAACAAATCAAGAATACTACAGACACACTATGTAGAAGGTACAGTAGCAAAAAAGCGGCCAAGTGGGAGTCGGACTCGCCGGTGAAAGGTTCCGTAGCAACAAGTAACGTGACGTATTTAAAAAAACTACTTACTAGATCTAGTTTAAACCAATTTTCGGATAATATATCTAAATCATATATATTTATTACTTTTATCATTCCCTTATTTTAGAAGTTATATGGGGGTGGGGGGACACATTTTACCACGTTGGAAATGTCTCTCGCACAAACTATTCAGTTTAGAAATAAATTATGTTAGAAACCTCAATATAATTTTTGAGGACCTATCCATAGATACTCCACTTGTATTGTGTGAAAATCTTAATACATACATACATACTTGGTAGGCCAAGTTTCAACATAGTTATTATTGTTTCGAAAAGAAGTAGCTGTAACATATGGTCGGACAGACTGGCAAATAGATATGACGAATCTAAAAGTCTTCCGTTTTTGCCATTTGGCTACGGAACCTTAAAAACACACAAAGCGCAATAAAATTACAAGACAAGTGCGTAATAATTAAACGTTGGGACATAACAATAAAACCATAGTTACTACTGCACTGATTTCTAAACTATAAAGTTTGCATTGAGTATTCTAATCGGGTAATAAAACTGTTAATATTTTATTATGTATGTAAAATAATGGAATCAGGACAACAATTCAGTTAGTCCCGGAACTCGCATTAATGTCCTGTAATTAGTAGTATAGTGTTTGCCAAGTGACAAATATTGTTTACAAATAGTGTCTTTTGTCGCGTATTGAGCACGCAACTAATTGAATATTCTGAATATATCGGAACAATAATAGTTTTTTTTGTGTACGAGTATAACACCAGTTCGGAGGGTATAACACCAAACGGAGGGTCTTCTTTCTAGACCTGGTAGTTATGATTTATTTTAGAAATACCGATACATTTTAGACCGCAAGCTTTTAAACGTACCCTTCGAATTCTATAGCGCTACGAAATAGCTGCGATGACTAGGAAGGGTATAGCTTACCCTAAGTGTTGCAGAGGTGATGGCAGTCGCTCTGTATGAAAAGCTTAGCCCTCACCAAATCTCTCAGTTTGGGAAGCCGACCCTGAGACAATCGGGAAAAAGGCTAGGATGATGATGACTAGGAAGGAGCGTTGCGGTGAATTCACAGCTGTACGACAATAGTGAAGTGTCTGAAAATATATGCCGCTTCCGAGGGCTGCGTCCGACGACCCGCGCAACCTTATGTTTTCATACGCTTGTCGCAATGTACGAAAATCTACCATATTGGAAAGTTGGTTACGAAGCTTAGAACGAACTTGATGAAGTTTTGGAACATTGGAGACAGAAATACAGAGTAAGCCCCTTCCATAATTAAAACATACGATTATACTATCATTAGTCTACAGCCCACTATTATAAAATTATAACTGAAGCTCATAAGATTGATAGTGATCTTTATGCGATCATAAAATCTGTGATGAATAAAATTAATGTATTTACTACATTTTTACCGAAAGTTTTCCTAATACAGCACGGCTTACCAATAAATTGAAATTAACAAATTGAAAATTGTTTTATAGCTAGCGTTATTAATTTAACCTGTCTATATGCACAGAAACTATAAATACAACTGTTACTGCGCATGTCGTAGATAAATTATAATATCAGGCCTTAAATCTATTTGAAAAACATTGAGTGACTTTAGTAAAATTGAAAATATGAAAAAGCCTCCCTAAGTCGCCCAAAGTGACGAACAACTGGAGAGACATAGACCTCTTCACATCTCCATCCATTCATCTGGACATAGGTCCAGCAGTGGACTGCCATAGGCTGATGAGGAATACAATTAAAAATACTAAGGCGTGAAATTGCGTATACTGTTTACCATGATCGGTGAAGCATGGCAATTTTCTTTTTGACTTAAAATAAAATATCACATTACAATTCTAATGGCAGCCGAAACATTATAAAACGTCTCTCGCCAAAGTTGATTCATACATAAAATCTTCCATTATTTAACTGAAATTAAAGAATGTGTACACATTGAACTCACACCAAAAGAACAAACAACCGTTAACTATCAGTTATTTTACATATCATCAGCCTTTAGCAGTCCACTGCTGGACATAACCGAACTCCTTAGTAAAGTAACTGACGATTTCGTAAACATCTCATTTGGTTATTTATCTGCGACATATGTATGACGACCGACAGCCGGCTTGCATCGATCATTCACATTACCCAATGCATATTAGATACCTGTTATTTTAATTAAGACCTCGCTGTGGAGTTCATTCAACTAATTATTTGAATTTGTTATACGTTTATCTCTTAATCCCTTTAATGCAGCAAAAAATCATTTTGAATACGTTTAGTATTGAGTAGTTTTATTGAAATGACTTCTTTGACAGCGGATTACTACTTATTAACTATGATTGAAATTGTTTCATCATAGCTTTAGTGAATTATGATGAGGATTTGTAATTGTATATTATGTTTGCATGACTTAAATCCTCTGTACATTGCTATGAATATTTGTATTTACACTTCTAGTATTCAAGTAGGTCACTAACATATTATTTTTAACAAATAAGTTTATTTTTAGCATTTAGTAGCAATGGTGCTATAAAATTATTCGAATATAATATTTCATTTCAAACTTTTTCTCAAATGTTATTAATTATCAGCTTATTTATAAGAATTTTTTTTTATTTAAATCCAATTTCTATCGCCAGTATAGCCCTAATCATTATATGATCTTCGCTTTACTACAGTGGAACAACATCTTTAGTAAAGTCGCCTCACAGTCTGTGGAAACGCACCACAGCCCTTAATTGGTAGATGTTTCTCACAAAACAAACTTTAATGCTTCTAACAATGTCAAGTAAAGCTTACACAAAGACTAATAAATATGACTTAAAATATTTTTATTGAAAATGTATTGTTTAACAGCAAAATATTTAGTTAAGCTACAATTACCTGTCTTATCATCTTCCATGCATAGTTAGTTATCGTTTGCCGAATCGTGCCATAAATGCATTCTGAAAGATTATAGTTGTTGCCTTTATCTAACTGTTGTGCGATGTTATCCATAGTTGGAGCAGTATGGCACGGACACCATCATTAACATATAATTTTTTTTTTTACTTGGTTTGAACCAATTAAGCAACATTGTGACAAAATCTGTTGGTAAAAATATCAGTCACGAATTTGCAATAGATGAACTTAAATGTAGGCACACGTTTGTACTAGAGACTTCTTTCAGTCCCGAGTCAACGTAAAGGTTAAATTCCTACATTTATACAATCGGAAATCGAACCCGTTACTTCTCGTGTTGAAACACGACACTTCGTATTACAGTATTCGATCGTCATCTTTATACTGAGTTAAATGCAGCACTCAGGTAATAACTTGACTGTAAGCCCAGTAGCACGGTATTAAAAGGCTTTCAACGTAAATGAGTGAGTCAGACATAACATCAACAAAAGATTCAATCTGGCCTCGAACTTGACACGGACTTTAGGTTCACGACTAATGCGTTGAGATAATTATATTTAAATCGGTGTTGCGAAATACACAGTTGCATTTACGAGGCTTATCTTCCGAGTACCAAAGTCACCGTTTGCTGAATCGTGTCAGAAACGCCCATTCGCTGAGGGAGCGCGTTGTAGAAGATTAGACTTGTCGGCTTTATCTAATTAACGTGAGATGCGTACTAGCAGCGATGCCGAACGGAATAGTGGCCACCAACGTGGCCAGATTTTAGCTATATTTAAGCTAACAGGAATGTAAGAGAGCGAAATATCATCTTTTCGCTCCAAGTCACCCTCACTTGCCCGTGGTGCATCCTGCCGAATAACAAACGACTGGTGACGGTATAACCTTCACGATAGAAGGCGTAGCTATTTACCACAGGCCGATGACGGACAGCAGCGTTACCGGTGCGAGGAGCTACGCCATGCGTTAGCCAACCCGCCCGCCCTGCGTGTTGATTATGGGTATTGCCCAAAGTGCCATACAACTGGAGAGGCTTATGAAGCTAACATCGATTTTAGTGCAGTCATCCGTTATACAAATTAACGAGTAACTCCAATAATTTACAAATTAATTCAATCGCTGTAGAATGACGATAGGTGTGTGTTCAGATTACCGTAAAATATTCCAAATACACAGAAAAAAAAGAATAAGCTGCTGTAATTAACACTATTTTAAATTCTCCGAGAAGTGAACTGTTAAATCAGCTCCTGGAAGTTGTAAATTATTTTCTCTATTCCACATTGCAGCATCGTTTTTCGATTTTTATATTAATATTTATTGTTGTACGCATGCGGGAATCGGATATAACGATTGTTCTAGTTAAACTCAGTAGTTGCGGAGTGTGAGTTGAATCAAACCTTGTTCTGTTCTCACTACAACGATTTCTAATAAGCTAAAGTGCGTAAGCTGTCCAGAAGTGCTAATTACTTTTGTCTTTTTGAATAATGCTCTTTTAGGCATTGGAGTTAGCTTTACAGTTTCAATTATTTTTCAACATCCTTTATCAATCAGAAATTTAAAAAGTCAATGACGATTGAGTTCAAGCCAATTCTTGAGCAGAACTCTTGGGCTCAGATCTATTGCAAACCCCTTTCTAGTCATTCAAAACGCAGTCTTTGTATGACTTGCAAGCAGTAGGGTATGTAATATGAGTAACAAAGAAGTCAGAAGTAAGCTCACTCATTCATCTATGTCTTGTTAAAATAAGTTGATCGCGGGCTCGCGTGACCAACGTGCTAGGCTATAAAATTGGACAGTAATGTATCTCTTTCACTCAATTAACCCTTTAAAGCGCAAGACTATTTTTTTTTACTTTTTAGTGTTTTAGCGAAATAGTATGATAAAATAGTAACCAAGGATGTATAAAAATAGACAAAAAAAAATTAAAGTGTTATAGTTTTTTGGAAATGATATGTATCAAATATGTTACATTGCCCAATAATCAAAGAAGTAGCATATTAAAAGTACGTATCATATTTGTTACATTGCTCTTGGGCTAAGGTTTGATAAAACACCAGTTGGAGTACAAAAGGGGTATGAATTATTGATAATAACTAAACAAAAGTAATCAATTTAAAATTTATTTTGCATGAAAGTTTAAAAAACAATTCTTTTTGGTACAAAACAAAGACAGAGATCAAATTTAACGCAATTACATTAGTTTGACCCTTTACACAATCGACACCTACCTCGTATCCTATCTATCTTGGAATATCGGAAGATGATCCACACCGTCAAAACGAATCCTATCATTCGGTCGGGGGGCAATGGGTTCCAAGGGAGGCCCTACCTTTCTTCACTTATGTTTTATCCGTAGGTAAAAACTTTTCACAACCCTTCAGATGAAGAAGACGATTAGATCTGATTACCCCAAGGCTGCCATGCTCTTTCCGCAAGTAGTGGATAACCTCCAGGGATGTAAAAAGTTATCGAAATAGATATTAATAAATAAATAACCCAAGACATGCCACGCTGGGCCACACAGCGCCACCTAGCCCCAAACTAAGCCGAAGCTTGTACTATGGACAACTGATAAACTTACTTAGATACATTTTTTTTTTGTAAATAAAATATTGGCAGGCCTTTTCTCACATGTCATGCAAAGAACCAACACTAACTTCCCTACAAGCCCAAGACTATTTTCATACTCTGAAAAAAGCTTGTGGTTATATAACCACAAACCTAAATATATATTTAGGTTCTTGATTTGTGCTATACTTCGATCGTATCTTTTGGGTGATTGGTGACCTAATATGAGATAGAACAGATGAAGCCGAGTTTAAAACTGGCATTGGATCAATTTATTTTTGAAGTGGGAACATTTCGTTTCATACCATTGGGGTAAAGGGGTCAGTTTCCATGTCAATATTAGTATTCGGCTTACATTGAAAAAATCTTCCTGGGTAAGAAGGGAAAATGAATTATCGTGATCTTGTTCTGAAGTTGAACTGTCTAAAATATACATTCTCACAAGTGAAGAGCAAATAGAATGCGGCTCGGAACTGCTATCTGAATCAAAGTCGAAGAAGAAGATGCCGCAACTCATCGTCGACGTTATACTGAAATAACGTCGACGATGAGTTGCGGCATCTTCAGTGATGACTTCATCATCCGAAGCTGATGGTCCTTAGATGAAGCACGTTTAAGTGGAATCAATACCAGGATTTTCTTGGTTCTCTCCCATGCAAGTTACAACTTAAGCTACAATAACAATAAATTCAATTTATTTTCGAAATCTTGGGGTACGTTCAGCTGTAGACCTCCACCGACCATTGGCTTAAGTAATGATGATGATGAACAGGGCTCTTGAGTACAGAATTCCTTCACCTACACCAAACCACCAATCGATACATATGACACTATTTCCCATTGCGGTAGCACATATTTTTAGAACACCTTATTTACACCAATTAAATAGTACATATTTTGAACACGCAAAATTCAAAGGTTATCATAATAAATGTTTTAGTGCCTGTATTACTCCATAAAAGGGTAAGATTATAGAAAAATGCTTAAAATTCCATGCAATCTATTTTCTTAATATTCGCGCAATGTATCACCCGTAATACAAACAAAATCACAACTAGTTTACTGGGTCTTGCGCGATGTATTACGGGTAATACATACAAATATTCATACAGATTACGTAAAAACTAAACTCAACTTATTCGCATTTGTGCATGTTTTAAATAAATGCACTTACTAGAAATTAATACACAGTAATAGATTGCCAAAATAATCACTATTATAATTATTATAGAATAAAACTTACGGAACGTCAGCGTGCTCTGCGGGGTTGCGGCACCATTTTGCAATTTAGTGACAGACGGTGCGCCGGAGCAAATTCATAATTTTTTTACTACATAGGAGTAGTATACTTTATAGCATAGTAAAATAATTTTGTTAATTTTCTTTTTAGATTTCATGAAATATTTTTTAGTTTAGAGTGTATCACCACAAACACATTGCGAAATAAAGGGTTAAGGGAAATTGTGCTACAAGATTAGATCAACGTTGAATAGTGCCTTCTTCAAACGGAACAAATCGTAGCCAGTGGAAAGTAAGAAAACCATTTGTATATAAGTTCGCGTGTTATGATTCGATAGCGTACAAAAAAACAAGGTGTTATAAATAACACCGAGACATTAATTAAAATGAATTGACGAAGCATCGCCCATACCCATCATTTTAAAAGAAGACAGCATTTAATGGTGATTAAATTCAACTGTGGCCAATTACAGTTCCATCATGATTAACCGACAACCCTCCTTCTCTTTGGCTCAAATGTGATGCTCATTACATACATTTAAACGAGCTAAATATGCAGGCGTGGTCATACATTACGGGCGACAAAAACAATGATATATTACCATCTTGATTTTGAAAAGTTCTTTGACATCAAAACATTGGTTGTAGGCGACGCACATTATTTATGTTATCGGCTAGAACATCACACGAGGACTGAAGGTGATCGCAGTGATTTTATCTGGTTATACAAATCCTATATCTAGCATGGCCCTGTTTTCGTATAAATTTATTAACTATTGTTCGCATAACTTAATCATGAAATCAGAAGCACACACCCCTCATTATTTATTCATTTTACAGTTGACGCAAAAAATCGAGTGATTGACCGGCTCAAAAAAACTTAACTCCTTGTCTTACCGATAAGTTTTTATTCATTTATGTTGGACGTTAAAAAATCGATATTTTGTACTGCAAAAAATTCAGCTGACTATATATTTTCTCTTGTTTATCAAGAGTAGCATCATAAAGCTAATCGTAACTGAATCGGTATCAACGACCATTTACGATTTTTTGTCGGGTTGGGCGGCGTGACCGATCGCCGGGCGTGTTCAAACAATCCTCGATTATGTCCAGTTTCACGCTCCTTGTCTCATGACAAATGATTTTTTTACGATCATACTGTCCTCTAATTTTTTTCAATAATTGTGATGAATTGACGCTAATTGTAAATACGTTTTTATGCAACCATCCATTGCCATGGTGGCTAGCTTCGCATAGAGGACGTCTTAACGCCGTTCATTCGCTGACTATTCATGTCTTCAAACAATTACGTAGCAGTTTAACGTCTCTCTTCCCACGATTGTATCGTCGAAGTGAACTAAGTTTATTATGTTCAGATTTATGTTTATCTGCCGCGAGACGAGTCGAAGTTTCGCACTGCGTCTTGCGTCAGTGCCGAGAAAAGCTGACTTATTGGCAATTCGTCTTTAAACGTGTCGCGTTTTTCACGTCCACTCGAATAAATGTTAGCGTCTGGTATATTAATTACCCGCAAACTTCCGCGGTATCCTGTTCTCATTGTCATAAAAACAACAATGTGCACTTATTAGTAGAATTCCAGATGGAGTAAAACATTACGTTGCGGTTCGGTGGTCGCTCGCTGCGCGTGCTTCTGGTACGTATTGCTTGCGTATAGGTGCGAATTTTGGTGTGTCAGTCTTGCGGTGTGGTTCCCGGTTCCGCGCTGTTAATTTGATGTGCCGTCGGAGGCAGATGCCCTCGCGCCGATAGCGGTGAGCGTGCGCCTAAGCCCAACTGTGGACGCTTAAGATACAGATTGATGGCGATTTTGACCGATAAATGTGTGAGATTGAAATTTAATGGATATTATGGAAATATATTACATTTTTTACACAATAATGTAATCCTGAATGTATATTACAATGTTATGAGTAATAAACTCAACCTTGTGAAGGTTATCTCCAATAAACGTTTGAGTTATAAGCGACAAAAAGCTAAAAAATAAGAAACTTTATCTATTTTCATCAAAACTTCTCAGAAACTTTTTATTTTGCCAAACTAGAATGTAATCAAATTTTAAACGGGTTAATCGCATGCCAGAAATGATTATTTGGTGACGATAAATCATGTCAATACAAATACCAAAAATGGTAAAAAATACCGCTGTTGATTTCAACTTGGAATGGTGATGTTGCGAAAAGCAGCTTAGTGATTTGCATGTTGTTCCAGTAACGGGCACAGAGATAACATTTTAAATGTTCAAAATCTCTTGTCAGATCAAAATTATCCCACACAACTTATTTCACCAGCCATCGGTAGAACTCTTGGAGTATTCCTTCCTTAAATGGTATTAAAATTTACACTGACCCACTATGTTTTATGCGAAAATACTTTTACAAACAATCTAACGGATCATAAAATTAGTCAGAGAGAATGTTTAAAACATTTGGAATATTTGAGTGGTTTAGGTAATTGTGAAAAGGTTTGCATTTAATGCCAGGAAGCAGTCAATCAGTGTTCTGTTAGTCGGTGAACAAGAAGTCAAGGACCCTTCGCATATTTGTGACGAATGTTTTCATGACGCCGGCGACGCAGGCCACATTAGATACGGTAGGCCGTTGATGATAGTTGTACCGAAATTCGCTCCGGCCATTTCTCTGCGAGACGTTTCGCCTCTAACACGACGTGCTTAAAATGCCGCAAGTGTTAGGGATACAGGGATAGCGAATCTTTCTTAACACATATGTTTTTGTTTAAACGAAAGTTTAGAGTGAACCCGTACATTATGTATATTCGGTAAAATAAGCTATTTAGATAGTGAAAATAGCAAAGGCGACCTTTGTTAAGTTTTTACCAAGATTTCTCCTTAAGGAGAACCTTGAATTCTTTGTGCCTCAACAATAATATGCATGCCTACACGGTTCGCCGTCTCTGGTCTAGAATAAAATTACTCGCTCATGCAAGAAAATTGTACAGGCTTGGGGGGCGTCAGGCGTGAGGTGGTACCCACCATGGCGACGTCGCACGTCTTGAACTGATTTAGGATTCATTCACCCTGCGTTACGCTCGCTGGGCGCTCGGACTGCGCATTGTCTCACATAGCGTACGAAATGTGAACGATCCTTTGTTCGTTACACTTTGCTCACAGTGTAACCCAAACTAAGGAGTACTTAGCGCCCACTTCCAAACGTAATATTCACGCCGTTGAGCTTACGCCGAGTGCTCGGCTCGGTCTTAACAATATTTACTTAGAAATAACACGACATGTCCTCCCCTGACGTTTATAGTTCTCAAATACAGACGAGCGTTGTCCTTTCTAACCTACTCGTGAATTTCAAACGGTTCTGAACTTCAAACATTACACGCGAAAATCATTCGCACTTATCTTGCGTAGAAGACTTTAGTTTATAAAGCTACCCTACTTTTACTTCAATATTAAACTGATATTTGCATACTTTTAGTACGTCCACTACTAATTAGGTCTCCTTCAGTTTGCGCCACATTTCACTTAGCTTAGCTAGTAGCTAAATTGGATTAAGAAACTACCTTTTACAAAGCATCTACATTTAACCACCCTATTTATGTGCGAATAATGAATTTGGTATTTATATATGAGTTGAAGAAAGATCCAACCACATGCAAGAAGGAAATCTTCATGCGAAATATCTATAATTATAATTTTACGAGATTGATGATTGTGGTAATATATCTAACTACGCGAAAATAGGCTGACTGTTATCATATCCAGCATCGCGCCTATCCTCATCAAGAATTACTTAAATGTAATATTTTAATAGAGAAATGAGGATATCATGCCGTCTCTTTAATAAAGTACTCACATTTACTTTTATAAGACCATTAGTTTTATTGCACTCGACTTGAGCTTTGAAGGTAGAATTATCAGACAAAACTCATTTCTATAATGATCATTGCTTACTTATTTCCTGTCTGGGATGGTCAGTTAATACCCACACTTGAACAAATCCATGCTTCTACTTTCATTCGTAAAGGAAACAATTTACAGGCATCTTGGTCCCGATCATTACTTTCTAGCGTCACAAACGTATAATTTGGTATTCGTGAATGGCTCTATAAACTTCAGATATGCGCCAAACACCGTAAAACTATCGACTGTTATCATTTGTTTGTCCACTTTCCCTTAATCGATCGCTCGAAATCATTATAATTTGACATAATGCATACATTTACTTTTACGATTTCGATTTTAAATAAAATAGAAAGTGTATTCGCTTATTGTTTATTATGTTGGTCTTGTTACAATGGGCGCATCAAATTGTTTTAAATGGCAAGTTTGCGCTCGAACAACGCTACATGAAAATGTTTTCCTATGAACGCTTAGAAAGTCAAGACGCTTTTGCGACCCGTACCCACACAGAATTCCCGCACCCTATTATTAAAACGTTGACCTTTGAATAACACGATTTTCTGTTACTATCCCATTGCAATGTCCCATAAAGATGCAACCAAAAAACAATTTATTTTCATTATGAACCAGTTACCTGCAATAAAATAATAAAAATAGTTTTCAAATTAATAGTGTTATTATAAAATCATAGCCATTACGAGTCGTAATTGATTAAGTATCGATATCAAAGTAGTTCTGTAACGCTGTGTGATTAAACGAACGGAAATACGTATTAGGTCCAATTCGTTTACGACAACATTTTAATAACTCCTAACGACATGTGGAGCATATTAGCGTTGGTCTCCGTGAATGAACTCCTAATGTCTTTATTAATCGAGCCACAAAAAAATGAATTATTACCTCATGGTAAAAAAACATAAGTGCTAAACCTCGCAACCAAAGTAAGTAGAGTTCAAATTTTTAAAACGTGTTTAAAATGTTGGATATAAAAAACAATAATAAATGGCTTCCGTCTGTTTAACACCTCTATCAGAAGCTTTATAAATAATAGTTTTGGTTTTTATACAATTTTCTAATGTACTCCATTTGTACTATTGACAGTATCTATTAATAAATGTATCCTTCTACCAATGATCGCTTTTACATACGTACAAGTATGGCTGCGTATTTATTTTAAAACATTTATACATAGATAAGGCTGTACACACATAATTGACCATGTGAATAATTGAGATAAAGACCTATACAAACCAGATTTGAACAAATTAAGAGAATAATTTAAAACACCTGTGAAAAGCAGACCACAACAATACAACACGTAATTTGCAATTGTAATGAGCACTTTTTCGCATTTAATTAAACTCTTGTCGACAGCTGAATGGTAATTATTATGTATATTATGAGCATAGTATAGAAGGTAACGAGAAATTGAGTGCCTTGTTATTTATAAATGACCTTAATTCTGATATTGTAGATATTAATGTAATGAATATGATCATACGATGAATTCGAATAACATACTGTATTAAATGTCACTGTCCTTTATACATTCTGGGAGTTGGCCATCGTAGTCATATGATAGATAAATGATACTCTTTATTGTTTGCAATGCATACAAACAATAACTTAAAACTAGGTATTATTAGGTGATACAATTTAGGCGTCTAGCGTCGTTTTTGATATAAGCAACCTTTTCCAGATAACCTGAAAGTGGATTCTAGAAGAAGAGTGCTCATATAGTCATAGTACCAAAAAGAAAACTTTAAATTTCAGAGTTTTGTGCACATCTAACGCATTTTTTGATGTGACGTTTAGTCTCTTACTTTTGAGATAGGCTAACGGCCGTATTTACTGACGTTACTATGCAAAGAGCGGACGCACAGTGTCCAAAATCTATTGGTTTCTGCGTACCTGTGCGTTCGCGCGATGCATAGTAACGTTTATGAATACGGCCGTAACTCTTCCCAACTACGCTACTATAATTTATCATAATAACTTTATATTAAAAGTAAAAATATTCAAACCATTTTTCTGTTTTTATTTATTTATTATTTATAGATTCTTTATTGCACACCATACAATTGACTTAAAACTAGGTCCGACTTTTTATTATTCAATCAAGCACTTATTATGAATAGTTCACGTAACGTTTTTTTTTTGTGTCTTCAAAAAGACATAAATCTGTACCTCCTGTACTCGCATTAGGCCGTTTATTTATGGGCGGTGCGTATGAGCGCGGCTAATACCAAAGACAATTGCGAGTTGGTCTATCAATTACTTAGCACTCGCACGGTGCCCGATATTGCCATTATAAGCACATTAGAGATGGTGTTGGCACGCCATAAAGGCATTACCAGCATCTGTAACACGGTCACATCGTTTCTCGACCGCCCAATTTTGGTTTTTACCGCATACTTGACTGAGCAATTTTACATGAGCGTGCGAAAACTGTTTTGAATTATTCGCTTGTGGAGGTTCAGATTTATTGAGTTATAAAGCCCGCTGTATCGGTAATTTGCTTTACCGTTTTCGATTCCGAAAAATGTTGAGTGCCTCGCGAAATGCAATGTGGATGATTAGACACATTTTTGACCTTGATTTTAACATGCATCACATCGACAGGTTGTCGTGCGAAATATGATTGCCTGTCGGCGCCTTTTTTTCCATGGTCTTAGTTTATAGTCACGAATTTAGGTGACTTCACGTTCGTTATAAAATGTGTTACACTATACATTAACATAGCCGTTTCTTATTAATACACTTATTGCTGAACTTAGGCAGGATCCAGAAATTCGTCTTCGCAAAAATTTGACTCGAAATATTACTGTAATTGGAAGCATTCCTTATACATATACATATTCTAAAAAACTGTGCCTAAGGATATATGGTCCAAATAAGAAACGGATTTTTTTATGCTGTACGAGTATACTGTTAAAACTGATTAGGTATTGGTCGTATTAAGGCACCAAAGAGTTACCATCATTGGCGTAAGTTTTATGTGAGATCGAATTCACCCTATCACCTCCTGTAGTAGTACTGAACCGTTTTGATTACATCCCAACAAGCTAATTTAGGAAAGTTCAATTCTAGTTCAAATTGATCTGCCATAGCGCAGTAGAGGTTGCGTAACCTCAGTATTGGCCCGACTAACTGTTCCTTAATTAGAACTAGTTACCCATCCAGTTAAATCTTTATCAAATAAGCCAGCGCATCGCGTATTTCGCGGTAACATCCTTGCAGTTTGTAATTCCAGTTCCAAAGGCGCTGACCCATTAGAGTCTCGATGGGAATGCGCTAAGAGCAGTCCCCTGCTCCAGTTAGCTAATGCTGCCGATTTATGTGGGTAATTAATAATTTTCGTGTTGCGAGGTCACGACCCCCCGCTCCCACACATAAATTGGCGCTGGATGTCGCGTCGTGCGCTGCGCCCCCTCCCCCCCACTCCCTCGTCCGCGGCTCTGCGGCTACTGGACCTCTTGTTCCGTGTTAGCACGGTAATTAATAATGGGTAACTTTGTGTCCTCTGCTCGCTTAGTTGCTAGCTATTAAACATTTCTCAGAGCGTGCTACACTTGAAAGGCCTGCAGTTTCGTTTCAATGCCAATCGGTATACAGATAATTAATCCCATCCAATTACAACGTTATTGATTACTTGTTTAGTTTATAAATTATTCATCATTAACAGTTAGCTCAGGAAAGTATTCAAATATTTTAATTTATTGTACGTTAACAACAGAAGATCATCAATTTTATTAAGTAATAAACGTCAGTCAGTTATGACCGCAATATATTTATGTATTCGAATGGTTAATAATCTGAAAATAATATTTACAAACTAAGCTTTCCGTTTAACTATTCATTTATATTTAGTTTAAAGTTCGCAAAAATGCATACTTAACTTCAATTCGTGTAACTGTTTAATTCTCATGAACATTATTTTCCTTGTCTACTGCAATTTAAAAGGAAGAATGTTACGGCAGTAACATGTTTAATTTAATTAAACCGCACCGTGATATCTTTGCTGAGGCATCTACTGCATTTCTTTGATGCATGTGATAACAGCCTCGCATACTCTCTCAACTTTGCAGGACTAAGCCAAAACACATCTCGTCGAGATGACCCACAGCCCCGCTATACCAAATATTTCGTTAATTGAATAACTGTATCCTACAAAAACGGTATGCGTAGTCAGTCGCATATTTACATTGATTTATCCTGATTTATCCTCACATTTTACGGTCTAACACAAATCATGGCATCATATTTTTTGCAATAAGCCGTTTGCTTTATTTATAATATGAATTAATATCTCTAATTTATCAACCGATATACTAAATGACCATTAAGCATAATGACGTTTGTCCCATCTTATAGCGAACTCTACAATCGGACGCTAATTTTGAGTGATTCACATCCTTTTTATGCTAATGTCATAAAATAATATCGTAGTACGGAAACGAAACATCCGGTTAAATTACAGGTATTTTACAAAATTAAAGTTTTGTTTTATTAACTAAATCTGCAAAGTGATCTGGTCGCGCATAGTAATTATCAACATTTTTACGACATACTCAAAAATCCGGTTTGCTAATAAATGTTTATTGAATTTTAATTTCGAATCGCTTTACTGAAATTCCGAATATATTATTATATCCTGCTAAGAGCCGAAACACTATAACGGTAAACGCATAAGTAAATCAGCTCAAATTGTAAATAACTTTCGTTCATAACAAAGTCAATTGTATAATTATAAACTAAAATCGGTTAATGATTAAAATATAAGGGATATGAGCTGACCCACTTTGTTTGAAGTACTAATAAATACCATTTATATACGTTTACAATCGTCGAGCTTTTGTGTTAATTAATGTTTCAAAGAACTGAATTGATTGAAAGTGGAACTTAAGGCTCCATAATAAAATGAAATTATTAATAATTATATTAAATTATAATGAAAATTAAACACCATCTAACTCTCTGAACTAATCATATAGTAGCCAATGCGCTCGTTTCATGGGTATCTAAGTAGACTTCAATATCTAAACACAGATAGGACCGATATCATATTATAATCGGAAGAATAACTGAGTAATATTCGATCCCCCATAACTCAGAAGAATTACTATCAAATGAACCAAAACGCCTGTCGATTGTAAATAATTATAAAGTACCAGTGTTCCTTGCTCAAACCTATCCGGGTTCTAATGAACTATGAAATAATAGTACTGATAGGATCTCATATCGATCACTTTGAAACATATATGCAACGGCTGCGACTCACAGACATGTAGAAGACTTAATGCACCTGGATCACGCAGCCAATTTACAAATTAAATGTGAGAATGCGCTGATAATGGATGAAAGGTTACTTTGTTTGTGGGTTAACTATTCATTATAGTCGGCGTAAGTAGAAGAGTAGATGCTGTGGAAGTCGATCATTGTTTCTAAATTGCCGGAACTCTAGTTCATTTTTTACTTACGAACAGAGCCGCTAATATATCTTGTGATGAAGAAACCCAGTAATTTATATTTCACTTACAGCGGGTATATTATACTTTATGATAATTACACTACAATCGTGAAAGGTAAATTGGGGACTTTACAATTTCATGTAAAAATACGATGTTGTACAGTTAACGCGATAAAGTTAGTATATGTTATTTAAAATAATTAATTACCAAGGTGTATAGAAAATTATGCTTACGAATTAAGTAACTGGAGTTGGTCAGTTAAGTCCGTGACTTCCACATTCTCTGTCGTTTCCCTGCACGCCGGGGATGCACAAAATTATTTTTGCGCGGTAAAAAAGACACTCTATCATAGCAATCTTAATAGCTACGAAAATTTAGGCCTATCTTATGAAAATATCTGGCTACTTAGATGCACTTCTTACGGTAAATTAAATATACCTACTATTAACACGATAAGTTGGCCGTAAATTGAGCGTGCTTTCTTTCATAAGAAGTGTTATACTCGTATTACATACTTTTTATGCAAATCATAGTGAATTATAAACAAATTGTATACTGGCAAGCGCAACACAACAATTCAATTAATAACAAACTGTACCAAGCAAATACTCATTATTTATTTTTACCAAAATGAGTTAACAATTCTCACGCAGCGCGATGACCGCAAATTTCAGTTATACCATTTAAAATAATTCATCTATCTGTTCCGTATGCAAATTAATATCCATTTAATTACTAGATAAGGATCCGACTTATCCGAATGGGAAATGAAATTACCATATTCATAATCTATTTGGCAACATTTATTAACTTCTAATTGCAATAATTATTATGACACCCAGTCATACTTTTGTCGGCGAACACAAACCAAATCGGACATGCTTTTTATGTTGTTTATTACCTTTAAGATTTTTAAATAGAATTCTAGAGAAAAAAGTTCTTGATCACATACTAGATTCCCTTTTAATTAACGAGATAAAACAGGTTATATTATTAACAATACGAGTGTATCGGGCGGTTTTTAGCATTACTTTATTTTAGAGCTGGTTGTATTTTATGAAGGTTATAATTAGTCTGTTTGGCTTAAACATTTTAACTTGTCTTGAATCAATTTCCGCTAAGGCTCGGCGTGGTCGGCCTCTTGTAACGCTATTCAACATTTGTGCAACAGCAGATTGGATAACTTGCCTTGGAGGCTTATTGTCATCAAACGGTATTGTATCATGTTGCCAAGTATTTCCATTTAGACCTACTGTATTAAAATGTATACTTGATGGAGATTGTGGTTAGATTCCATTACAATGTTTAGACTGGCCCTTTGGATCTCTCCTAAACTAAAATTCCCACCCGGTACAAACATTCGTGCGATGAACATTTGTGTTTGTTCTGTGTTTGGGTGCTTGTATTTAATTTAAGTTTATATTTGTACCTTCGGTATTTTAATCATCATAACACAAGTGCTTAAGCTACTTACTGGATCGGAGCAATGTGATGTTGTCTGGTATTTTAATTATTATATAATTTATTTAAAAAATAATTGGAAAAATACTTGAAAGTATTTAACTTTATCCTCTATTGACGCGTTGCAACAATGTAATGTTTCCATACATGCGATTAAAGCAAAAGTATTGCACACCGATATATCTTCGCTCTATCTAAAAACTTTTAGTCCCAAAAGGGTCGATGTATGCAATTAAACTCATTAACTCAGACACAAAAGAAGGATTTTATCTATTTGCAGCCTATTTGACTTTTTTGTATTGGGAATGCGTTTTGTTAAGAATGAAAACAAAGTTAATTTTTAATTGGCCTTATCTCAATTTAAATGAGTTAGGTTCGTGTATTATGCGAACAATTTTCATTTGATTCCATTGTCCATTGGACGCAAACTGAAAAATACCATTATTATAAAGTTTTTAGGATACTTCACAAATAGTTGAAAAAAAATACATTTAAAACTGTTACAAATACCAAAAAACGCTGCAAGTAATCCACGTGCAACAGTTTTTTTGGAATCAAATTCCAGTATGGACTTTTCCGAATACGTATGACTTACGGACCTTCAAGAAGCGAGCCAACCAATTTCTTAAAAGCCGACAACGAACCTGTTTCTCCCCTGGAGTTGCGATTGTTATGGGTTGATGTGATCACTTACCATCAGATGACTTCTGGCTTGTTTGCCCCTAACCTTAAAATAACCGAATACAACGTAATTCAATAAAATTCGGTTTGCTCGTCTTTTTTTTTAAGGCGGCGTTCCCATGCTGGTTTAGTAGTAGTTATGATGTATTGTAGTGGATTCATTCATAATCATTCTTCGTATACGTAGGTTAGTACAATGTCACGCCGGTGCAGGCGTAATACACGATCGTTCCCGCGGCGACTGCGCGTTGATTGCATCTGGTTGTCGCGTCTCATAGCGCGCGCGGCCGTGATTTAACCACCTGTCTTTGTTTATGCGCGCGATAAACGCGACTAGGAAGCTCCAGGAACCGGCTGGGAACGCACATTGCCTATTCAGGACAAAGAGTTTGCTTAATTAATTTGCTTTTTCTATAGAACTTTCATGTTTAAGATTGGTAAAGCAAATGAATTGAGTAATTGTGTTAATTGTTGATAGAATAAGGACTCACTCATGGGTCACCAAAAAAAACTTTTAAAAAAATCCTACTAATCTACTAACTAAGCATGTTGAATTCTTAAACCAATGCTTGCGTGCTATAACATTACCTACAAACTCTAAGGGGTGAGAGCCATCCGCTCCCCCTTAAAATCCAGTGATAATGACAAGGTCACACTATTAAGGAATCGTAGTCATTTGGGGGAAAAAAGTGCCTATAAATGTATAGTACCTTATTTTTAATGTCATTATAACAGTGGTTATTCTATAATTTACAATTAATTATAGAATGTAGACAAATAAATGACAGAGTATCGCACAGTTAGCCCCCGCAGTAATAACCGGGCGCGCAAGGCCCCGCGCGCCGATTGCATCTGGTTGTCGCGTCTCATAGCGCGCGCGGCCGTGATTTAACCACCTGTCTTTGTTTATGCGCGCGATAAACGCGACTAGGAAGCTCCGGGAACCGGCCGGGGCGCACGCGCATTGCCTATTCAGAACAAAGAGATAATTGGTTGCTTAATTAGTTCACAATGAAATTTATTGCGGTATACGACGAGATCCTTCCTACCTAATACGTAAATTTCGAGCTTCACATGAAAATTTGTACAGATTTTCCTTATCTGAGTATTTACTACCAACAAAATTTTATTCGTTTCTAACGAGATCTAAATATTTGTTTATTTGATTTACACATTTCATTATAATATTTGCAAATATTGATCTAACGCAATTCAATGTTAAAACAAGCTTCAAGCTTAAAACAATAAAAAAGAAGGTAATTTTAATAGGTTCCTGCTTATTACCAAAAGAAATATTTACGACTCAAATAATAAGGAAAAGCTCTCTATTTTTTTTCTGTTTGTAATATGCTAATGAACACTTGAATTTTCAATTCGACACAAAAGAAAAACTACTTTTGCGCGTTTAATATTATTCTGTCAGATTCACTCTGTATTAATACAAATACTATATGTAAATCGGTTACACTGACCTTAATTAAAAAGCAGTACGTACTTTCATTGATATGGCTTCAAAATTAAAGTAGGCCGGTGTAAGTAACAGTTCGGAGATAAGGTACAAATGAAAGGGCCCTCTTATAAATACATTCAGTAGTGTTGCGAAGAAACTCTGGTAATTATTACGAATTAAACATTGGCTGACCAATTTCAAGTTTAAGATCAACGAATAAGACTTGTTTTTTTTTCTAATGAATTCAAAATAAAAGTAGGGTTGTGGGTGTTTTGGAGAGAAGCTGGATAGAAAATTGTACCCTATGGTCCTAAGTAAGGTACCTCTCAAGCCTTGAAGTCTTAGAGTCCTTAGACTCTACCATAAAAACCCTGATAAATTAGTATAATCGTCATAAGCTTGCATACGTCTACTGCTGGACATAGGCCTCCCAATGACCGGGTAATTTGCCTTATTGACTAGTTGGTGACCGCAGTAGGTCTTATTTGTAACCAGGGAAACGCTGCTGCCCGTTTTCTGATATTCGCCTTAGTCCTTTTCTATGACACCTACAAGATGAGTTTGAGTGGTCCTTATTCTAAACTAGCTGTGCCAGCGGCGTCGCACGCGTGGATATCGGGTTTCAAAAATAACGGACTTCCATAAAATACCTATCTACACCTAGTGCCCAAGTTTCAAGTTAGACCTCTAGCAATACATTAGTGAAAACCGTATTCAATTCAATGCAGTAGTTTTCGCGTGATGCGCGTTCAAACATACAGGTAAAAATGTCTCCTGTTTTCCCAACACTTCCCGTCACTGCTCTGCTCCTATTGATTGTAGCGTGATGAAAAGTATACTATAATCTGCCCAGGAGTATAATAATAATTGTACCAAGTTTCGTTAAAATCCGTTCAGTAGTTTTTGTTTCTATAACGAACATACATACAGACAGACAAAAAATTTACTGATTGCATTTTTGGCATCAGTATCGATCACTAATCACCCTGATAGTTATTTTGAAAAAATATTTCATGTACAGAATTGACCTCTCTACAGATTTATTATAGACAGAAACCACACGGACGGATAATAAGGAAATGTATCAAAATGTACCAACCACAAAAATCACAATTTTTATGTACATCTAACTAACAGCTGTTCATAAAGTTTCCCGGTGATTTTAAACAAAATCAGTCGCACACTGTACCTGTCTTTGCCATTGCGATAAATGCAACTAGGAAACGGCGGGCGCTGCCCAGATAGCACTCATACTGCATACTGAGAACAAACGCGCAGATAATTGTTTGCTTAATTAGAAAAACAATGCAAGGGAATGTTCTCTCAGCGTTTGAACAAGTGCTTTCTGTAATGAAGGGCAATTTTGAGTCTATTAAGAGTAGCTTGAACCTAATGGGTAGTTAAAGTCGTGATGAGAGTAATTTCAAATCGTTGCAAAAACTTACACGATATTACCTTCCACATTAAATGTTTTTATATGCACTCGTATGATCTTAATTATATCTTTATCTTTAAATTATAACATCTTTATTACTATGTGTAAGGGCATGTGTTGTAGTTAGGCCAAGTCTCAGAATTTCGATAAAATCGTCACTACCGTGAAGTAACTTTTGTACAGTTAAAACGTTAATTTGCAATAAGTGCGATTTTAAGTAACCCTAAATAAAGGTATTTGAAGAGATATAAGAACTTTTATATTGAGTTTTAAGTAGAAATGATATCATCTACCATTTAAAAGTAAGTTCATTAGCAGAATTTGTTGGCGTAATGGTTAATTTGGTTGTGATCGTAACATCTGAGCCGGGGTAATTTGAGATCAAATTCCACAAACATTCATTCTTTTTCACGCCTAAAAGGCAACTAATTATTTGCAACGACGAAAATAACCTGTAAAACAGCTAATTTAAGGTACGAAGCGAATATTTAACAAGCCCATTGAAATCTTAAACGGTGAACTATTAATCATTAGTCGTCGACTTATATAATTACCGTGAATATACACTATCCTCTGAAAATCATTATGGCGGGTCTTGGTATACGTCTTACTCGTTTTCAGGTTTCTTATTATGAAGTTGCCGGGTTAACTCGTACAAACGCCGCACAATCTCAAACCAAGCTAAGCTGTAATTACAGTGTAATTGTACACTAAAAGGTTCTAAAATAAAATTTTAATTGCTTAGAAAAGCAATAGGGAAGTGAGCCGGCGCATATTAAATCTATTTTCATACTTAGCTCGCCTGGTGGACACCGCCCTTACTCACATTATTTAACCTAAGCTTTAAAACTTGCCTCCATTTGGAAGAATGAACATAATGAGACAAATATCCATTGAACTTTTAGCTAGTAACTAGTTTTACGGTTTCCATTTCATTGCAAAATCGAGGCGGTTAAATCGTAATCTCATCTAAGTAGTAGTAGTGTTTTAGAATAACACAATTCATTCATCTATTCTTTGTTTATATTTTTTCCGTTGCAGTCTTGGTCAATCCATAATATTACGAGTAGTAGCTTTTTACAATTGATTTATCGTTTTTTTTTATTCATTATGGGTTTGCGTTTGGCCACAATTCACCTGGTGTTAAGTGATATTGAAGCCTACGATGGAGCACGCTTACCCAGAAAATACCGATTCACTCTCGCCTTGAACACCTCAAGATCATTATGTCTTCGGAAACAAAGAGTCCGGCAAGGAGTTCCATAGTTTGGCCGTTCGCACCAAGAAAGTAGAGGCAAACCGCACCGTGCGGGTCCTTGGGACCTGCACCATAAAACGGATAATCGTAAGACTGAATCTGCCTTTATTACTACTTTCTTAAAAATATTGTGTTTGAAATATCAGTTTTATGAGGTAAAAATAGTATTACCTAAATTAGGATTGACTTACACCTAAGAACTTCCAAAACAATGACATCCATCCTTTTAGATAACACTTAAAACAAACATTAACTTTAAGTTTGTATAACAAAGACGTCTAAATTTGAAATCCCGTAACATAACTTAGGTGAGAGTGAACAGGTTATGATTCTTGAAACGTAGCGTCTATCGTCACTTTCCATCAGAGCGATCTACAGGTCAACGTGTACGAGATTACAGCGCGGCTCTGTAAAACTCTTGATGACACAAGATGCGACGCGAAAATGAAAGTGCCCACTTTACTTGGAAATACAAAAACATTATTTTAACCTACATAGCTGTAGTGTAGCCGTGCATAGAACTCATTTAGTCTATTGACTATTTTTTTCTAGACAATATAAGATATCTAAGTGTCTGCTCGTTATTGAAAACAAGTCGTTCAAAGTGAAGTAAAAAGTTGTAATAGAAGAAAGTTATTGATAAATAGCTTCTATTTTTCTCAAACAAAACTTTTCGTTTGAGCTTTTTTGTTCAAATGAAAGAGACAAGGCGGACAGAGTTTTTACATTTGATATTTCGTATACTGCTTTTTCTGCCTATAATAAAATCTCCTATAATAATAATAACTATGTATTAGGCTAACACACTGTTTCATTATTACAATCTATTTTTTTTTGTTGTGTTTACTTTTGTTTGAAAGTAAGGGTTTTATGGAATATTCTCGTATCTAAATATTTATAAATAATAGTGCGCATGTCCTAGCATCACGCGATCGGTCAACGTTTTTCCGGTTTCAGTTTATTTCAGTTTATACTCGAGTTAATTTAACTCATCTGCGATATAAACTTATTCCGTTTGTATTCTGGTTCAAGATATCTCATACACATCGCCTAATACGAGTACACTTTAGTCCGTTCTAACTCGGGCACGCGCTGCCCACATATTGATTATACGGTATGTCCGTATATCATCCCCCGCCTTGGGGAAACGCGCGTGTGCTGTACGTACAATTTATCTGTGAAGTCATATATATCCTCTTTGTAATTTAAATTGTATTCATCCATCCATAATTTAGTCCGCCAGAATCCCTAAGCTAATTTATTTGACAGACTAACACATTGCCCGAGGATTCCAAGGGACCGACTGTTTCTTTTTTTTGTATATCACTGGCCTATACGCAGGCTACAATTAAATCATAACCATATTTTATAATTCCTTTTCAATGAAACGTCCACATCTGAAGAGGCCGCTATGTTGCGTATCGGAGATTCGTTACACTTATCTCGAACTATGAATTTGTATATCTGAGGCCGTTAGAATATATAAATATCGTACGTGAGCTGGGCGAATGGCTCACTCCTTATAAATCAGTCGATTTGAATTGCCCCCTCATTAGCGATTCAAACTACGGAGCCTTCTGGAGAAGTACACAACTTATTACTTTGCCTACAAAACCGAACATTGTATACGAAATATAGGCGCAGATCTACCATCGCCATATTGGCTTATCGTCCGCAGATTAACAAATGATTTCATTAATTGAGTTTACCGTAAAGTCTGTCCTTGTTTATCTAGTATTGCCAATTTCTAAGGCCAGTAGTCTCGGGTTTGATTCTAGATTGAACAGCGTATATTCGAATTGATTGTAACATAGGTCAGGTTTATGATAGTTTATGCGTGATTTTCATGCCAGATTAGTTGGCATTATTATAACCAAGAGCGGAGTCTACAATAGCAGAGCTTTCCTTTGCCACCGGGCTCATTAAGAGGCTGTGTCGGTAGCAAGTAGATGTATTCGAAAATTCAAACAACCGATAATTTTCAATGGTCTATGTTACGCAATTGGCATAGCTAATACCCCTATTATGTATTGTGGTCTTGATCCGGTGTATCGTACAATTTATTAGAGGTTGGAGAGGTTCGGAAAGCTGCACAGCTATGCGGCGGCATGGCAGCGTCCCGTATTAGCTCGTTAAGTCGCGGGCCTTGTCCGGATGATATCGCTTAACCCCCTCAATTAGTGTGGCCCGGCTATCGCGTACCAATAACCCCGCTGCCCGCCCAAACTCAACAGAAGGTCCGCTCTGTACTTACTAACAAGGAGTACTTATTTAAATTCATTGGCCGCCACCGGCTCGGACAATCTCCATCTAACAGTATCTATGCTATTGATGGTAAACAATGAGCCACGAAAGATTTTGTATCAAATGATTAGGCCCATAAATCGCTACGACTATTTAACCCATGCATCAATGACATGCAATAGGTCGGTGGGAACTCATTAGGATAGAACCTTGACCTCTTCCCAGCAGGTCAACGGTTGAAACCGACGACACACTCGCACCACTGAAGCTATTCGAAAATCTTTGTACGACGAGAAACGCTATGGTTAGAAAATCTGTACAATTTAAGTAAATCTGAATGTGTGACTTTAATCCTATGTCTGAGAAACGAGTCGTTGTCGAATGTATAAACTAATGATTAAGTAAGCAATTGAATAAACCTTCTGTGTCCTTATTTCAAATGGCTATGAATACGCTCTAAAAGAGTAGAGAGAAAGAATCGGCCACACCACCGCACTCGTGACAGGACGAACCAAATGAGTGTACTCTTAATTAGCTGTTATACTATAAATTTTAAAAGCAATGATAAGGTCCCGTTGCGCACGGGCGCTTACTGGGAACGTCGGCCGGCTAATACCGTTTCACGAAATAAATTTAATTAAATCCTCCTCCGCACCGTCCTTGCGGGAACGATTCAAAATGTACCCGACATCTTTTATGTTGTATCTCATCAGTTATGTATAAACGGACTAATGTACACACACACTTATGGAGGCTATAAGAATGCATCGAAATCGACACACCACCATTCTCTCTCTGCTTAATCGAGTCAACTTTAAAACTCTTAAAAATCCTCAAGTCATTTGTCACGGATGAATTAACGTTTTTTTTTTTTAAGTGTAATTTAATTCGAGTACCGTTTCTTAAGTAAAGGGGAACTCAGGGCCGAAATGTGTGGACGCGTAGTGGAATGTATACGTGCCTCGAGTGAATCTTGGTAATTGGTGTAATGAGTGTTAATGGTCGGACACGGGGCAATTCGCGGGTAGCGAACGGTACCACGCGGAGCCCGACACGTGTGGTCGTTAGGCGGGCGGAAAACGCAGCTTAGTACGTGGCGGACTATTGCTATAATATTATGTTACGATGATCACTTTTGTGGGGATGTAAGTGACCCATCATCCTGACCGTGGTGTATCCTGCCGAATAACAATCGAGACTCTGGCAACTGACTGGTAGCGGTATAACCATCACAATTGAAGGCGTAGCTAAATACCACAGGCCAATAACAGGCAGCAGCGTCATCGGAGCGAGAAGCTAGGCCCCTCGATCGCCAACCTGGACAAAAGTGCCGAACAACTGGAGAGGCCTATATCCAGCAGTGGACTGCTATAAGCTGATAATGATGACTTCAATCCTTTACCAATCAGAACAGAGAACTCTAAAGCATACATAAGTAAAACAATCAAGAAAATAAGTCACAAAACCAAATCAACTACCTTAACTGTACGCAAGATAAAACCAAACCACTGCGTGCGGTTAAGTGGAGTATCGACAACATAAAGATCGAAGGTCTGCTGCTGTCAGTTAGTGAAACGGTCAATAAAGTTTCTCACAATAAATTCACCGAGTTTAGCCTCCTTTTGCATGTTTATAATTACTTAACTCGGGTCGGAAATGAGCTCCTCTATGTTTGGAGTCGAGTTAACAGACAACCTGTATTTATACGCGCCCCGAGCGCTACCGCGCGGTTCAGGGCTTTAGTTCGAGTCCTCTGCCCTTGTTTATGTAGATGAAAATATATTTTTGAACAGTAAGAATAAGACGTCCAATTGTTGCGGGCGAATGAAGTTCGTAACTTCTTACAGACGTCGGATGACTTCTTATGTTTGAAAGGCGGTTCTGCTGACGACGCCCTGTGTTTATTGGCAGCCGCGAGCGGCGGCAGCGGCCGAATGCAGAGCGGGTGCATGCGTCCCTGCTTTGTTTATGTTACTGTTTACTCTACATAAATGGAATGAGACTTGTCCAGCGCACTGCCCCATAACGGAGTGTTTTGTCTGTAATTAAGAGCAGCGAGAGCGGGTCAGCTGTCTGAGCGCGCATTACCACCGAGTTATGGAGACATTTTGAACGTGCCCAGATTGTTTAACTACAAGCCTGTCATGCTATGCATAAACTCGTGTTATAAATCTGCTAGGGCGACGTCATAGGCCCCGGTGAGAATGTTTGTTAATTATAACTAATAGACTGCCTGTACCGAACAAGATTCATGTCTTTTCTAATCATACTGGCAGGCATAAGGTTGTTGTGATTTAACGATGTCTATACTTAAGATTTAGATTAAATATTTTACTACGCTTACCTTTGTAAAAGATCGTTTAACTCGACTAGATAAGTCGAGATGAAGGCTTCGATATGCATTAAATGATTTAAAATAACTCTCGAAACACGAACCTTCTGACTGGTTTCTTTCAGAGTCCGATTCTGAACTAGCTCGAACCTATCATAAGTGTCATGCAAAACCCATAATGTTCGGTGAATGATCCCATTGAATATCGTATATGGCCTTCGCAACACGTCGCTCTATTATTGTGGCACTTTTCCTACTAACCAATGAATTGTTTAAAAAGGCGGAGCGCTTTGGTTGATGGCAATTCCAGTGCGTGTATCGGACTCTGAATGGTTTTTGTGACCTTTCTTTTACATTCAATCTGGAATTCAGCGAATAGACTAGATCGCCTTATAAGCTCATTGAGTTTTTCGCCATCGATCAGACTGCTCATTAAGCATCCCGTCCTTGGAAACCGAGCATTATCGCTCTATTGTATGTCTACGTTACAAGCCCGGGAATAGCAATGTCCATTCGGTTTAAGTAAGAAGGCGGAATTTATAGCAAATGTATATCATTTGTTAACTACGGAACAATATAAAGATAATTTTTCATATAAAAAAAGAAATCGGAATGCTGAGTATTTATGCCAATCCAATAATTTTGTAAATTTAATCTCTAGACTATTTATCTGTCCAAAATATTTCGATCGTTAACGAAAACCGGGAAGGTTTTATAAACGAAGCCGCTATTTCTGGGTTAATTATAATGTTTCGTTAAGTGATATTGTTAATACCGAGAACTTATAAAAATAAAGTGACAATCTTTTTCAAAAGCAACTTTTTAACGTTGCGCGTTTTCAATTTCCACAGATTATTTGTAACAGGATGAAGCAGCTTCTTTAAGATGTGACGCGGTTAATACCCTCATTGTGTTTTTATGACGTCTTGTTAAAATACCTAAATAATCAGCTTAAGTGTAATTTCTACTTAATAAATTGTGGGAGGTTATCTGGCAGTAAATGGCTACGCTTAATTAATAGACAATCTAAATGCAAATTAGTAGCAATTATTTGATTCGCAAACATTAACTTTGCTAAAGCTTTTAGGACTACACGATAACGATAAATTTTATAGAGTCAAAGTTACTTTTTAGGGGAAACTAAGAATTACCCTATTTATGAGTAACTTTGTGTTAGAGATTTGTGCCTAGGTCTGTTGATGAGGTAATGAGGCCATCATCTGGATCAACAAATGAAGTATTTTTATAGTGGCACGACAATAGCTTCCGGACGCCTGATGGAAAGCGAAAGAAAAGCCCAAGTCGCTGTGACAACGGGCAAGTATCTGGTCAGTTACCTGTCTGTTGCCACCGCCATGCCGGCCTTGTTCTAACCCCCGGCTGCTGATGCAGCTTGCTAACTCACCCCATGAGATCCGGAGACCTTACTTACCGCCAGAAACACGACCCGGGATCATTTGACTGCAGTATTCTATAGGGTGGACGTCCGTCCCCGGACAGGCAGCTCAATTCGAGCGATGATTCGCTATGCTTCGTGTTCTCAAACTACGAGTATAATAGCATCCCTATCAAACATACAAGTGACTTTCACTTACCTACCTTTCCACTCCCAGTCATATTATAGTACAAGCTCAGGAATCACTGTATTATCCTTTGTAGATCAAATACTAGAGGGAAAATGACATGTGTGTTTCAAATAATTAAATCCAAAATTAATAGAGAAGTTTTACTACACTTAGGGCTTAGGATAGAAGATATTATCTTATGAGAAATATTTATCTACTATTACTCAATATACTAGATTGAAGTCTCCGTAATAAGAAGGCAATTATTTTAAAGGCACGAACCATTACAAGCTTATGAATATTAAAATATTATAAACTGATTTTTAACATTACTCTGGATACTCTCAATCTAAATAGAACAACTTAGCCATAAAATATTATAACGCAACGAAGCAAGCGTTTGCTTGACGTAGCAAATCCAACATCGTTTTACATAAGGTATTAAATTTTGAGCTAACACAAAAGTACTTTATTATGGAATTTAGTTAACTTGATCAGATTATAAATTAAATGTATGGTTTATTTACAAACTGGCATGAACATACTTACGACCACTTATTAAAGTTTAAATAATGCAAATTGTTATTTCTTTAACAAGTTGTATGTTTGTATCTTATGCGTTCTCATGGTGAAAATCGAAATTAATTATTTTTCGTTATCACCAACGGTACATACTCGCATTTAATTAACGAAAAAGAACTAACCCACATTATTCACGAAGGACCGCACACGTGTGTCTACTTTCAGTTCGGTTAAAATCGATATATTTCAATTTGTTTTATCTTCATCTGAACATACCACCAACATTTCTTTATACTTGCGATACGCTACGCTGTCCAATTATAGTGTTATTGTCTTTTTCTTTTTATTCAAGATTTTTTTCTTAAGATGATGTTTGTTTTTAATATGAAAATGTTTTTATTTTTTACCATTTTATGTCGTTGTCGTAGAGTGTGTATATGTAAATTAAAATGCCATATTGCAAAGCAAGTTGTCCTTACTTTGTGTCACTTGAAGATAAGTATCCAACAAATCCACGAAAGCGATATAATTCTAAATACCCAAATAATAAAGGTAATTCAAAAATTCCAAAAAAAAGTATCTAAGTAAGTGCACCAGATGTCTAGTACCCATAGTACAAGTATCGGCTTAGTTAGCACCATATAGTGGCTGTGTGGCCCAGCGTGGCCTGTCTTAGTTATTTATTAATTAATTCATGAAATAGGCGTCGCATGGAGGTAAGGTTGCCATTATTGAAAAAAAGAAGTAATTAATATGCGAATATTAGATGTAAAAGAAGCAGTTGAGATACTGTAGTCTAACAAAATCGCTACCGGTGGGGTATCTCGGCCCAGGAGCCACTTGTAAATAGCCCACAAACGGCCGGTAGCGAGCTACTCGCAGCGTCGACGCCTGTTTTATTAGCTCGCTTGTGATCGCTTTTTTATTAACACCGTCTATATCAGCTTAGGCTATAACTGAAATTGCTAGTTAATTACCATAATTGTTTTGAAAGGTTCGTTTTTTCAATTGTTTTTACTGGCTGATCCTTTCACCACGATGGCCTTCTGCTCGCTACTGAAAATGCTGTCCGTGTGGCGGAGTTTTGGTCATGGAGGGTTTAAACTATTTTGGCACTTGGATGCGAGAAGCCCAAGAACGAGCAAGGTTGCGAACAAACGGAAAGGCCTATGTCCAGCAGTGGATTGTTAAGGTTAAGGTCTGGTGATGATGATGTGCTTTGCACACACGGCGCCGTGTAGTCCCAAACTACTGTACTGTAAGCCGAAGCTTGTACTATGAGTAGGTACTAGACAACTAATAAAGTTAGGTACTTAAATACTTTTATACATATTATCTTTAAGAAGGTTCCGTGGTGCCCACTCTGGATATCAACACCCAGACCAACACAAACAGACTTGTTCATTGTTCATGCACACAAATGTGCAGGGATCGAACCCGAAACCTCTGTGACAGACTGAACCAAATTAGTCGTCGATTGGAAATATATAGGTTATGTTGAGTCTACAGCAGCTTCTGTTTGGATGAAGTAATTCTGAAACATATCTAATATGCCGTAACGCTGAAAGATAATGTTATAAAGTGGCCGTTTTCACCATTCAGTTATTATAATACACATTTTAGGAGTAAAAGTCATTGTTCACTCGCATGTCTGCTTCAAATTTAACACTTGGCCTAGCAACCGAATAACCGGTTTACTTTTATTTAAGTATGTGTATCCATGTAACCTAATGTCTAGGTCAAATGATTCATGTTTCAGAGAAATTTTTGTGTGACTTATGACGCCAACTGTTTAACGTAGACAATACACTATCAAGATGTCTAAAATTACTCGTCTTGTAGGTAACGCCCAGCTCATTCCGAAGGTTACTGGTAACCTACTTAAAGTTTAACGTATTAAATTTTTGTTAAAAAAGCGAAGTGAAAAGTTTTGAAACTGTACTTTGTTGTTTATTTTAAAATACACCATAATCCTTTGTTATTTTTTTTCATTGAAAAAAATGTCTACATATTAATATGTTGCAAATTAGCCATCTTGGTATCAACCTTATTATGTACTGTAGGTGTGGGGGAGTCCGGGGGACTTTATCAGGTCTTCTTTTTCTTTCGTGGCTCATCTCTCCCATCTGATAAAGTCTCACGGACTCATTTCGGTTCAACAGAGCAGACGATTATATTTTAGTATAATTTTGGCACATAATTATATATTTATATTTTTTATTGCTCTGGGCGGCTGACGAGTAAGCTAAACGACTGATGTTAAACAGTAACCGGAGTCCATGGGAATCAGCAATGCTCTCTATACCCCCTAAAACCAAATTATCCGGATACAATCATTTCAACAAT
Source organism: Conogethes punctiferalis (assembly GCA_031163375.1). Taxonomy (NCBI): domain Eukaryota; kingdom Metazoa; phylum Arthropoda; class Insecta; order Lepidoptera; family Crambidae; genus Conogethes; species Conogethes punctiferalis. The sequence continues at coordinate 11,735,951 of CM062082.1, read as the reverse complement.
AGAATTTGGATTTTAAAACGAAATTCGGTTTTACGACTTACCACGTTTAAAAAACCATACCTCATTGCGATCAGGAATAATCGCGGCTGCGTTTGGTTCCAGCAATGAAATAATAATTTATTATATAATCAACGCAAGTATTAAGTGTGTTTCAAAATATATACCTACTGGTGCAAATGTTTGTGGCAGTGAGTTTAACATAATTTGGTGATAATTAATCAACCACACATTAAGTAGGTCCCCTACCTTTGATAGTATACCTTTACAACCTAAAGGGTAGCTTCAAACCAAAGCCATATGCGCGTTTGTTTACTTCCTCCTCGCTTAAAATTTTAATCAGTGCTCGTTATGTTCAGTTTCCAATTACGAGTAGTGCCTTAAACTAATAAGTACCAACTAGAATTATTGTAAAAGGGATCTGCCCCTTATTATGAATAGAACAATTTTAATTGGTCTCAAGTCGCAACTTTATTTGGCTTACCGTAAAATAAGTGTACAGGCCGTACAATTGGTAGATGTAGCTACTCAATAACATTTAATCTATAAAAATATTATAAGCTGAAGAGTTTGTTTGTTTGAACGCGCTTATCTCAGGAACTACTGGTCCGAATTGAAAAATTATTTTTGTGTTGAATAGACCATTTATCGAGGAAGGTTGCAGCGTGATAACATCACGCTGCAACTATTAGGAGCGAAGAAATAATGGAAAATGTAAAAAAAAAATGGGGAAAAAATAACTATTCCACGCGGATGAAATAAAAATGTTGTACTTTACAATACACACTTAAATCGTGACATCTGATTTACATATTTACTTGATATTACTAACTGTAATGGCACACATTAGGTAATAACAAATTAGTAAATAGTAATTTACGTATGTATATCAAATGTGAACATGGGCTATGGTGATTTTTAACAGTCCCCGTTCGAGCATCACGCCCATTTGGACCCAAGTTAGCTTCTTTAGTACCTTTATAATGTATCTGCTTTTCTGTTTGTTGATATTATAATACATTTTTGAGATTTTAAGGCACTACATACACCCCATATTTTTAAACAATGGTCGCCGACATTGATACTTTCACACCATTTTTTCGATATGCTCTATCTTGATTTTAGTGTATTACTTTAATTTTAATGTATTCTATATGTGTATATTCTTTTATTTCGCAGCACACACTGACTGGCCACAGCGGGAAAGTGATGGCGGCGAAGTTTCTCGGCGAACACACCAAAGTCATCACGGGGAGTCACGATCGAACACTCAAAGTATGGGACCTGAGAAGTAAAATGTGTAAGTACATGCGCCTCAGCAAATAAAATGTACAGATTTATAACTCAAATCCAAATATTCTAATCGAAAAGCAATTACAGTAACACACACCGCTGTGCGATCGGAAACCGATACTGCTCTTACCCAGTTCTCAATCGACATATTCAAATCTCTACACCATCAGTCGAGTTTCGCAAATGTGAATCTTATCTGATCGTATTAAAATCCAAATTTGCTAGATTATACATACGCAACTGCAGGAATACCTATATGTTATCTTTTTGAACACTTAGCCATTACACAACAGAACCTTAGGATGTTTTCTGCGATAATAAAACCTCAAAAGCCACGCAACCCGATATAAGTTATTGAGTGTAATCGAATTAGTGTCATAATCATTACTCGCCTAGTTGTACACTATCAGGTTCGTTATAGCTACGGGGTTCTAAAGTACCTACCATCGGGGAAATTTGAGATCGTAAACATATTAAAATTATTATAGATGCTCGTAGCTCCATCTTCCTCTGCTATTAGTTTTACTATAGATCATTAGAAGCTAAGTCCAAGCGATTTTCTATTTTAAATTGGCCATAGTTCTCTAATCTGGGTGTATAATGTTTCCTTTTAGAAGATAATAATATTGCGAGATGGGATAAGTGATAAAGTAAACGAGGGTTATATTTTCAACTAGCCTCAACGGTTACTCTTTGACTTGGTATGACTTAATCAACTCTCGGCTTTTTCATTAGGTAGCTATGTAATTAATAAGTAATTGAAAAGTGAATATAACTGTATGTTTACATTTTACAAACGAAGTATTTTCTCATTCACCTGATAAATCTTTTACGAGCTTAAAACTTGTGTTTGACTGTAGCTACAATCAAACCTCCTACTCTAAACTTCTAGTTTCTATTTAAATCTAGACAATTTCAAGCAATCTGAATCAAGTTTATGTGTTTGGGAAATGTTGACAGTTTCAGGAAACAACCAAGTTACTGAATCAAGTTTTTCGGGATACTTCAATGGGATTTTCACATGTGTGTTTGAAACATATGTAAACTGGCTGGTTGATAACCATCAGTTTTTCAGAGAAAATTAATCAAATAAACCTTTAATGACAAAATTCACATTAATTTTATATAATATTCGGTGCCGGGCGACAAAAGGATTTACAGTGCAAGGAAAAATTTTAAAATTCAGACTCTTACTACATTAATAAACTGATAGAATGAAATGTATCAGTTACAAGAAACCTATTCAGATAATTTACGACCAAACCACCTAGCTACATGCAACCGTGAACTGTCTTATTGTACATCTAGATTCTAGATAATCAAGCGGGTATAAAAAATTGACTTTTAAAATAAAATATTTAACGACTGGCACACGATGTGCCTCTGTCTCTATATTGACATGTGTGACCAGTTTTTGACGTATGATGAAAACATTGATAGATGTATTTGAATACCATTTTTTCGCTTTAGGTCGTTGGCATTATAATGCACGATTGTATTGTTCAGAGCATGCGCACACACCTTAATTTTTGCATTGTATGTATGATTTCGGCTTTATGTAGACGGTTCCTGGTATGTTTTTGTTTTAAAAGAGCGATCAGATTCTGACATGAACTTGGCTGAAACGCACGTTTTACTAACAAATATCTGTATGTCCCTTATTTAATTAACTACTGCCCATTAAAATTAACTAATAACCCGACACAACGGTCAGAAGGACTAGTCCAGCATCCCGCGGCTTTGCCCACGTTAATAGGGTAGATATGTGTTCATCAGTGTGCATCTTGTGTTCCATTTCCAAACTACGTCATCTTAACTAATATTGTAAAGCTGAAGAGTTTGTTTGTTTGAACGCGCTAATCTCAGGAACTACTGGTCCGAATTGAAAAATTCTTTTTGTGTTGAATAGACCATTTATCAAGGAAGGCTTTAGGCTATACGAGTATAACATCATGCTGCAACTATTAGGAGCGCATAAATAATGGAAAATGTAAAAAAAAACGGGGAAAAAATAACTTATCCACGCGGACGAAGTCGCGAGCACAGCTAGTAGCCTATATTTTGCCTAGACTTTTTAGCTGTTCGGAGATTAGCGTACACAAACATACATCCAGACAATTTTTATTTTGGATTCTTGCTCTGTTTCTGTTTTTTTAACCCCCGCCAAACAATTGTTATTATTTTATTATAGGTATGGATGTATATTTTAAAATGTAATACTTAATTCTTTCTACAGGTACTGAAACAAAATTCGCTGGATCGTCGTGTAACGACCTGGTTACATCGGACGGCGCGGGGTCCACAATCATCTCGGGACACTACGACAAGAGCGTACGATTCTGGGACATTCGAACAGAGATGTCAGCCAATCAAATTCTCCTTCAAGGGAGGATTACGTCCCTGGACCTCAGTAGAGGTAGGAACATTTGTTTATTTTGATTTTAACGGTTTAGAAATTCCCATTCATCATCATTAGCCTATTGCGGTCCACTGCTGGACACAGGCCTCTCCAGTTGTTCACCACTTAAGGCAAACATCTGGAGGATATACCCATAATCGCCACGCTGGGCAGGCGGGTTGGCGATCGCAGCGCGTAGCTTCTCGCTCCGGTGACGCTGCTGCCCGTCATCGGCCTGTGGCATTTAGATACGCTTTCAATTGTGATGGTTATACCGCCACCAGTCGGTTGCCAGCGCCTCGTTTGTTGTTCGGCAGGATGCACCACGGGCGGGTGAGGTTGGCTTGGAGCGAAAAGATGATAGGTCGCTCCCTTACATCCCATTATATATTTTTATTTACTCTTAGCCTTGAACACCTGAAGATTATATGTCTCGGGGAACAAACCTTCCTTGGTACTTTTTCCATTTTGATTATAATCTTTTAGAAACTCCACTATTGTGTCTAGTGAGAACCTCCGCGGACTGCAGACCTGCTTTTTTTAAATACAATAACAAGGGTTACTACGACATGACAAATGTGGTGTGAGTCGTCCTAGGGCCAACTAGACTAGGTGACCCTTATTGGCGCAAACGTGATATCCTGGCGTTTTTTGTGCAATCGAAAGAGGCTTATGTCCATCGTAGACCCTCTGACAGGCAGATCTAATTGATTGGTTCACTGATCACCGCTTGCCGTGCCTGAAGGAGTTCGGTCAATGTCACATTTAGTGTTCCCGAGGAGCTATGATGCAAGTACATTTTAAACTTTTGTTAATTCTATGTCGGCAGTCTTTCACGACATACGCAGTGTGCAAATCTCTTCTTTTTTTATCAAATATCAACAATATTGTTGATTTAATTTTCAACGGTTTATTTATTGACACTATATTCGCTTTTAAGACAAGAAAAGCCAAAGTAATCCTTGTTTTAAAAATATTAAACATTCGTTCTAAACTTTAGAAATGCAATTTATTTTGGGAGAAATTATATAAATAGCACTGTGATTACTTACACAATATCTCTAGCTCGTGGCATCTTTACGAGACTTTTCCTTGACACTTTTAGGAACATTACCTTTCAGACCGTTAGGTAATAAATAAACCCGTCAACGTTAAACAAATAATAGAAAACTTAGAGAAACAATATAAATTCTTGACATAACATGAAGCATCTTTACTTTACTAGCTGATATATCATGTGCCTACAATTTCATACTAAAAAGCAATTAGTTTACTGAAATTTTACAATTATATGGGTTAAAAAACTTTCTCTTTAACAACCTTCAAAATTACTTGATCATATTAACCCTTTTATCAGGTGACACGATTACCAATAAACAACATATCATTATTTCTTTATTTTTAGTGCACCCAAAACCTGAAACCTGTTCGCTTAAATCGGTAACCGAGTCGATTATAATAGCTTTTAATGCGCTTTTACTCGTGACTCGATATTCTCACTCTTTTATGTATAACAGCCGATTACATATTTCGGTCAGAAGCAATCGTCGGCTGCCTGACTGCAATTTGCACTTCTTAGTAAATACAAAGTTGATGTATGTACCTATATGTTAAAATTACAGATCATGAACTTTAATTGCTAGTAGAAAAAAATTACAGCTTTTATCACACAGAAATATATCAGAGTCGTACTGATTTTTGTGAAATTACATTTTATAAAATCTAATCTATAGATACATTATAGGTTTTAATGAATAATGGTGCTTTATTATAGATCGTGTTTTCATAGAATAAGGCTGTATCGCAAGTATTTTGTTATTATTTTAGAAGAGTTCTTCTAAGCTAGTAGTATGTATTAGCATTTGCTGGATGGAAAAGCCCGGTATAGAAAATGTTACGTAAGTAAAAGAGGCCTACGTTCAGTATTTAATACTTAAAGCAGGACTGTTTATTGGTTGACACAAAACAACTAAAAGTGTCACCATCAATTAAACACGCGATTGAAGAACTGACAAAAGACCAAAAATCTAATAATTACAGTGTTTTCAAATCATTGTACATTGCTGTAACCTAAGAACACTTCTATGCAGATTCATAACCAGCAACATAAAATTACCAAAAATGCTCACCGTGTATAAAATTCAAAAACGATATTCAAACACATTTATTCAGCAACTTAATGTGAAATTCTATCTGTGTGGTTACAATGATTGTAATGTTCAGAAATAGCGGCTGTTTTAACGTAACGCATTAGGCATATTACACGTCCGCTGCAACTTCACAAACTATGAAATAAATTGTTTACTGATTTCAGCGTAAGTACTGCTTTTACGATCGCGTCGTATAAACTTCCGAGAAAGTAGGCAAAGCGTAGATAGGGTTTGTAAATTATGTCAATGCGGAAGTAATGTTACATTTTCAACAATGTCCGTGAAATCACCTTTTTAGTCCTGTGAACGAGTTCTTAACTCGCATAAAAGCTTTGGCAGAAACCGACGATAGCACTTAACAACTAAGTAATGACAATCAATTTAAAGGTACTTAATTACAATTTTATGGCCGCTTTGTTGGGACCACAGGGACGCAATCAAGTATTAGATAATCTCGCCCCGCGGTCGTCGCATGACAGCTCCGGTATATTAACATGAGCAAACAGTTAGATGGCATAGAGCGCCTATTAATTTCTTTAACGTGGAGAGTAATATTAACAAGTAATTGAATGCATGGCGTATTAGTATCGGTATTCGTGTCAGTCGGCGCGGGCGCAACGTGACGGGTTGGTCGGGTGCCCATTTCCGTTACCCGCGTCTCGATCAATCCCTTTTTTGTCAGTAACGGTCTGTATGGCTCACGAAACTCTGAGATTGATACCTCCAATCAATCGGAGTGTCGGGACGTCGTTGCTTCGGAAACTGATTAAATCACGTCGTTTTCGTCGCCGTCTGCGGGCGAGTGAATGGGGCGGTCAGAGTTAGCGATCGGATGCTCCAGATGTATCAATACTATCAAACATCGGTGCAGTGGCAGCGGCTCTCACGCACGAACGCGTGCCCCAAATACTTCGTTTATGGTTTTTTTTTAATTACCCAAAGTGTGGCCAGTGTTAATTTTAATTGATTGGTTAAATTTATTCAGCTGTGATATTTACGATTCGATCAAGTAATCATCCAAGAATAATGTGGAAGCCAGCAACTTTTAAATGTCACCGTTCATAAAAATGAGGTTATAGTGATAACGTCTGAAAGCTGGCATGTTTTCATTTCTTACAAATAAACGTTTCTTAATTAAAAATGATTCGATAAGTAAGTGCACTAGGGCTCTAGGAAATAGTATTATAGTTTAATACTTTCAAGCACTTCAATTAACATTATGTGAATGACTAATATTACAGCGTTTGTCACAGTGAAAATAACGCACGATTAGGGGCCACAAATCACACACAAATTTAATGACTTTTTACCCTTCCCACACAGCTGGTCCCTTTGTGAAACTCTTTTCTTCCTTTTATGTAACACTTCATAGAACCCCTCCCGCCCTCCATCCATCCGTTAATGGAATTCCTTAATCATCTTATTAGATTTTTAGCGACATATTCTCTTGCATTCATTAGTTAACTTTTTGCATATTCCAAAAATATTCTTAACTCTCAACAATCTTGGCTATTTATGCAGTAACTTTGATAAGCTTAGTTTTTATTAGACCATCTACATCGACTTCCTGCACTTTAATTACACCGGCTAATCACAGTCGCCCCATTATAAAAGGAAATGTACATCGTTGATTAGTTTGCCATTCGCTGATTTGTATTAAATGAGTAGTTACGCTAATGATGCCAGAGCACCTGTTTATTGATAAAATATACCGACACCATAAAGTATATTGTAGCATTTAATTTTGTTAAAGGACCATTCAACATTACTAGCACTGGTTATGAGTACTTGTAGTTTATCTAAGTCCACTGCACTATATATAACGCAAGTGTATAACTAATTTTTATAAATAAGAGACAACATCCCATACATTTCTTCGATTCTAAAGTATTTGCATTATGGGTATAAGAACGAAGGTACTACAAATATTCGCTTAAATACAAATAGGTATAAACATCCAGACACGGAACAAACAGAAATGTTGACCACACGAATGTTTGTCCTGGGTTCCAACCCACTACTCTTGGTTCAGGAGGCAGGGGCACTACCAATAGAGCCAGCGGGACAATGAATCATAAATTTACTAGCGATCCGTCGTCGCTTTGCTTCGGTATTATACATACAAACCTTACTCTTGAATCATTCTATCCATTAAAAAAACCACATTAAAATGAGTTGTTAGTTTTAAAGATCTATGCATAGATAGGGAAAGACACGAAAAGTGACTTTGTTTTGTACTATGTAGTGATTTATCAACAATGTTAAGGTTCCACCCTTCAACACCATTTTTATAACTGACAACTCTAGCGGATACTGAGACTGTTTCTATAAGCACAGTCGCCGCCCAAGCTTTGCCCATAAACGTCACTATAGTGACACGTATCACCTATCCATTACCCTACCATAACACGCGTTGCCTGCCTTCAGAACCAATAGCGGACTGCATTATAGCACTCTGTTTGACCATCTCGTATATAATTCAGTGACAAATATCGATGTCGTATTTCAATGAAAAGTTTAAATGTCGTTCTAGCACTTTTATTGCTGTGAGAAAATTTCTATATGACCAATTCTATAGATTGCACACATTACGCGAAATTGGCAATCGTTATATTCAGCCATGTGCCGGAGCTACAGCCCTTAGCGACGAGCGATGAATACTAATTTTCTAAATATAACAGACTGTATCTGTTATGAAGAATCTATATAGAACTAATGAATGCGGTTTACGGCCATCTTTCATAAACAACAAAGTACTTTCATGTCGTGATATACATCCAACGCTAATGATTTCAAATCTCAACTCTAATTCATCACTTAACTCCTAGGTGCCATTCCCGTTGTATGGGCTCGAAGGTTAATTCACATATCGAGGATCACACATTTTCTCCTCATTTGATTTAATAAAATGCTATTATCTGTGTTCCATTTAGCCTTATATTGAAGATTTTATGTGTGCTATTGAGAGGTTTAAGGTTAAATTTTATCTATAGACTAGCATCGAAAATGTAAGTAATAAGGGGAAATAACGGGTCGCAGGGTAAGTCATGAAGTACCTAAATTAAGCACAAACGATCGCCGTACAATTTTCTAATCCTACACATCGACCGCTATGCCATTAAATCTTCTCTCGGGGTATTGTAAGTTATTGACAGTGACAAGCTTAAAAATTCCATTAGGCCAAAATATACTGTCCAATCTGAGAAGTTTAGGTTGGGCTTAATAGAAAATTATTTACATTGGAATCTTGTTTGTTGTGTTCAATGACACTAATATGAATTAATAATGTTTTTTTTTTCTTGCAGATAGTAACTGTTTGCTGGCGTGCGTGCGAGATGACACAAACACGATACAGCTAATAGACTTACGGATGAACACGATAGAACGCTCCTTCAGGTAACGTAGACTGCATGCTTACGCCCTTTGTTTGATTAACCTTTGTGTGCCGCTATTGATTACGCGTATTAAGAGGCCCTTTAGATAAATATGATGATATCAAGTCGCACGCCGTATTAACCATTCTAGTGTCTTGCTAATGGAAGAACAATAGACGGCCTGCGGTCTTATGGAGTTAGGGTTTAAGGAGTCTGCCCACTACACCGTACCATACCATGGCCGTGCTATGAACGTGTCAGACAAAAAAGTATTCTTTGTATTGAAAACTATGAGACGATGCCCATTAGACCGTTCCGTCACCGACCAGCACCGTCGCGTGCCATGCACGGACAGTTCAGAATTGTCGGCGAGAATATTTTGCCGGTGGCGGTACGCTCCGCGCACGGCACGCGACGGTGCCAAACCGATGCGTGCCGGCAGCAAAACGGTGATAATACGGGTTATAACCGCGTATAAGGACCGTTATAAACGCGTCTCAAATGCCTTCTCTGAGTTTAGCAAATTTAGTTGTACACAAATATTTAGATGCTCACATAAGAGCTTATATCATTTCAATTTACCTGGGTTATACCATGTTAGTTCCATACATACGGGTTGCATACGGACACCATACCGGCATCATACGGGCATCATACGGGTTGCATACGGACACCATACCGGCATCATACGGGCATAATACGGGCATCATACGGGCATTAAACGCCGTCGACTCGTTTCAGTGGGCAAAGCAAGCCGTATCGTATTACCTTCCGTGCTTGACACGTTCATAGCACGGCCATGGTATGATACGGTGTAGTGGGCAGAGACCTTTATCGTCATTATGTAATGTACCCTATATAAACTCTATTTAAAATTAATTATTTCCTTGAAGATTCAAGATGGTTTCTGAATAATAATTTTACAATGGTAAATTTTATATTTCTAAAGTATAAAATCGTATCATTTGTACCCAAATCCAATTATTCTAGAAATCTGTATCGATGAACAAATCTATCTCTTAGAAACAAACAAGCAGATTTACTATTGAAACGTTGATGAAATCGTGAACAAAACCCTAACAAGGGCGCCTTCCTTATCCAATTTGGAGTCCGCTACGTAGTCGCCAACCAACGGCGAATCGTTTCATAAATCCGCATTACCCTTGAATAACAAAGTAGCGGTTGCATTGAAACGTACGATGTGTGGACATCGATTGAAAACCACCGGCGATTATACGATAGGTTAAATCTTACCAAACGGGAATCTCAAATTACAACACTGATTAATCATTCTATTGCACACTGTGTTTAGTTGGCAATAAATGCTTATATTACGCGGTTGCGAAGATCCCATTCAACACCTTTACGATTTATCACTTGCGTAGAACATTTCCTTATGCATATCAAATGATTTTGACGTCTGCGCTCTGTCGATATACATCAAATAAAGTTTAACGATTTCAATAACGGTTTTATTTCGAATTGAATTGTTATTTTGCAACCTAATGATAACAGAGTTGCTAAACTAGATAAAAGAGATAGCAATCATGATGCTTGAGCTTTATTTAGGATTCATGATTTGATTACACACACATATATGACATATGGAAGATTAAGTCACTATGACTCCGTATAAAACCAGTTACAGGTTCCCTGTCATCTCGAGATGCGTCTCCACTCCATGTATATGTTCACATACATTTCATCAATTAGTGTGCATGACTGTCTTGTTGTTATATTAGGTGTATTTGCTGACTGATGGCCAAGATCTTGGATATGGCCATGGAATTAGTTATAAGACGGCTTTGACGTTACTGGGTTGTTCTATAAACAAATTACTCAAGTAAGTCTAGAGTAATTTCTGCTACTGCAGCTTCGATATCAGGAAGTTATCGATGCTACACCCCGTCCCATTTGATTTAGAGTGAAAGATCAGAGTGTTTGCACTTTAGCGTGTCCTGGGTACTTCGCTAGTCTCCTAGCTAAGCTAAGATAAGCCGCTGTGGGAGAAATTCGGGCAGGAGAGTATTATATTCAGCAGGATGCACCACGGGCAGGTGAAGGTGGCATAAAGAAAAGATAGGTCGCTCCCTCACATCACCGGAGCGAGGAGCTACGCCCTGCGATCGCCAACCCGCCTGCCCATCGTAGCGATTATGGATTTATACTACAGGTGTTTGGTAAAGGTAGCGAACAACTGGAGAGGTCTATGTCCAGTAGTGGGCTGAGTTAGGTTGAAGATGATGATGATGAGTATTATATGTTTCATCAATACCATCATCATCAGTCTAGCTGAGTCCACAGCTCTCCAGTTGTTCCCCACTTTGGTCAAACATCTGGTCACCCATAATGGGCACGCTGGTCAGGGGCGACCGCAGAGCGGAGCGAAGAGCTGCCGCCGCCCATCATAGTCTCGTGGTATTTAGCTACGCCGTCAATCGTGATGGTCATACCGCCACCAGTCGGTTACCAGAGCCTCGTTTCTTATGGATGCACCACAGGTAGATGAGGGTGATTGAGAAAACATGATAGGTCGTTTACATACCCTCATTATCAGGTCCCATATGTTTAATGTTCCAGTCACGAGTCCTTCAAAGTGGGCTGCGACTGGTCGCGCGCAGGCTTCGGGCCCGGCGGGCGGTTACTGGCGGTGGGCGGCGCGGACGGCGCGGTCTACGTGTGGAGCACGCACTCGGGCCGCTTGGAGGCAATACTGAGGGACCACACGTGAGTACATACTAACATAATTTTGTAGGGCTTAGTATGTGGGGATTGGATCGTGATCACAAAACGAGGCAAGCCCTGGAATCCCCAAAGAAAATTGAAAAGCGGCCGCCCTAGTCAATCCTGGCGGCAGACGATCACTGTAGAAGCGAAGGCGATAGGAATCACCTTGAGCGACTTAAAGCGCGAAGCTCAAGACCGCTTGAAATGTCGACGTATTAAGGACGCCCTGTACCCCATCCAGGAGACGTAGGATAACAAGTCATAGTATATGAGAAGGGTACAATGGGGTAAGTGGTTGGGTTTGGTCGAAGTGGCTGGGTGAAGTAACTAGATCATTATAACATACCTATTAATTAGTAGGGAATGATAAAGGAGATGGGTACAGTAAGGGTGGTGGTACGGTCAGCGTGTATACAGAATATTTTTATAAACGGCTTCGCAGATTCCGTATGTATGAACAATATGAAATGTGTGACATGTCTCCACAAACGGCTTTTAGATGATCATCTGGTAGGTGAGATGAAGGATATACATGTAATAACAACACAGAAGGCCACACGTGAATTACGTTTAGGGTTAATAAGGCCCCCGCTATTAGCCCTAGAGGGCCCATATAGTTCGTGGGCGGCACCTACAATATGCACGGAACAGATATTGCCTAACGGCAGTAATTAAAGACCACACGTGCTACAATCGAAATTAAACTTAACGGTGAAAACATCAACGACTAACGATCGCCCCTACGTTTAATAGCTGCTGTCAAAATGTGCGTTTTAGCAATAGAAGAAGCAGCTAAAAATGTGTCCGTCCTACATCTGAAGACTATTTTTATAGACTTTTTTTTATACTACGGACGCCTCCATTATCACTCTTTACTCTACCATGACTTTAAAGTCTTTAAGTTTTCTTGAAGTTCCTCTTGCTAAATTTCACTAAGAAACCCTCATCATCATCATTTCGCAGTCCAATGCGGGATACAGGCATCCTATTTTGCACCACTTTGATCAATCTCAGACTTCTCGCATCCAGCACTTGCCAGCCATCTTGTGCAATTCGTCGTTCCACCTGGCCTCGAAACCCTCGGCAGGAAGCTTATTCCACAAACTTCCTTTGAACCGGACCGAGCGTAACCAGCTAAGCTTTAGAGTGTGAGGATGAATTGCAACCGATGACTGATGATGGGAAAACAAATCTGTTTATTAATTTGTCAAAGCTGGCTAGTGGTCTACAATTTCATTCGCTTAGCATAGTTCGTTTTTAAACCAAAAGTACACTCTGATTATAAAACTCTCTCTTACTTAATCTTGAGCCGCTTACATTATACTTATATTACGAGTATATCAAAATACACATTTAATAAAAGCAAATAAAAAATACCGTACTATAAAAAAAAATGCGAAAGACAATGTCCAAACTGTTTTTATGTGTCTTACGTCATGAACACACTAACATAAATCAAACATGTCAAATTGACAAACCTAATAAATAAACACGCAAGTACAAAATTATAAAAAAATAAGCTTGTACCGTAACATGTTTCTAAATACTTTATACTTTAAAATTAATGGCGAGGTGTGCCGCAAAGAGCGAATCTTCGTAATATAAATTCTAACGCCATGTTCGTTCTTCAAGGGCGGCGTAGTGCTCATGTAGAATATACTCGGCTTGATTACGGCAACTCTACAGCACTCGTAAGTACTAAGTACCATTTAACGTAATAGCCCTTCATACGAGTGACACTTGCACACTCGGACCGGAACCATTCAGACGCTAATAGTTTTACGATACATGATTTTGTAAATGTACGGCCAATATGTAGTAACCATTCAAGATTTTGTGTTAAAATTTTATTTTCTGTAAAACTTAAAATAATGTTTAGAAATTTAAAATACCTATGACGCTTCGTCTATTTAAAATTATATACGTTTGCCGCATATTTAATGGTACGTAAAATCAAATCCTTTAATCTACATTATGGCCTATCTACATTAACACAAAATCTTATGCACGTTTATTTATTTTAAATTAATAAATCATTACTCCCGTACTTAGCAAAGCAGTCTGGATTCCACGGGAAAAACTGAGCAGTATGTAACCCAAACAGGTTCAGAGCGATGACAAACTGAGGTACAAGATAAACTAGGGCGCTTTTAAACGGAAAAATGACTAGCATAGTTGTAAAGATTAATCATGGCTTTAATCGCTGACGCTTTGTAGCGTCGAACCTGCTTACTGCACGCGAACTCGCCGCTTAAGGGGGGCACACGGACTGGCGACGGCGCGTGAGCTCGGTAGGGCTTTACTAGGCTCAGATGACGCGTTTTCACACGCACGTTTTAGACGCGCGTGAACCGAAAAGCTAGAGCTAACGTGCCTTGGCATTTGGAAAGGATATACTATTTTTTTTTTTTTTTTTTCATTTATTTAGGTAAACAAACAGTGACAAATTTCTTTAGTAGCTACAGAGTTGTGTCATATTGTCATAACTATGAATTCTATTGTCTCATGATGCCTCTGTGGAAAAGATTATATTCAGATGTCGCGATATTGAGAGATCTTGACGCACGACTGAAAATGCGTCATCAGAATAGCGTCTTAGGATGCGTTTTGACACAGGCCAAGCTGCACTAAGCTAACCTAAGGCTAACAAAAATTGCTCAATGATATTGCTCAACTCATACATGTCCTTATTACCTAGTAACTGATACTTTATTACGTCGAACACGAGGCCCTGTTAAAGTCCGTTAAATTAGTTCCGGGTTGTATTCGACCCCTCATCAATATGAGGGGTCGAATACCAATGGTCTTTATAGGTCCGAAGCCATTCATAATATATATGCTTCAACTGTACATGTAGGAAGAAACTTTACTACCATTAACAACGAATTATTAAAGAAAACAACGTCCGCTCTTACGTTGCACTATCGATGTTGCCCTTAACCGACCGATGATGACCGGTTGTTCAGATTGCAACCATATCAACTCTATTTCAGTATTCCTTAGTCATTAACCTTATTGCGTAATAAGGACTTGTTTTAAATTAATGGTAATTTAAAATGTTCATGTACGATGTGATAATCGTTATTTATTATTACCGCGTTGGGGAAATATTTATGAACTGTCTTCGGCCTCTGCTCAGCGTACAGAACATGGCTATGGAGTATGTCCGACAATCTTTTACGCTTGATATCTATACGTCTAATATCGTTTAAATTATCTCATTAATTCTAATATAGAATAGCAATAAGGAAATAGGCGCTCATATATAATGCAATATTAAATTCAATAACAAAAAAAAATATTATTGGTGTGTTTTCCATACTAATAGTTGAAGTCAAGTAAATCTCTCCAATGCGGTAACCAAGACCTACCATATCTTGGATTATATTCATAGCTGACTGTAGATACTACAATGAAAGCTAAAGCCGCAGAGACAATGATAGTAATAAATAATGATGAAGATTAAGTTGAAAAAATACTAAAAAAGATAGTATGATTTGTATCGATATCAAGTATGTCGGTTGACGACTCTACTTACAATAAAAAGCCTTAGTTCTTAGAAAAAATAGTACCAGTACAATGCACTAATTGTCTCAATGTCTGTTCGAGTAAAAAATTATGCCACCGTCTACGCAATATAAACGAACCCCTTTCTCCACACGCTTTCATCGATACAGACTTCGGACTCCTTTTAAGAGTACACACAACAAAAGATCTAGTATCTGGACTCCGGCATTCCTAGCTGCCTTATTTAGCTGACAAAGTCTGTAGTGGTCACACAAATAATATTGGCAGGAATGGTTAAGTGACGGCCGAGTTTTCTCTGAGAACTGGTGTGTTTTCTTTATGGCTCGCAGCCCTCTGACCCTCGACGCCGTATAGAGTGTCAGCAGACACATATCTGACCTTGAATATGAAACTGGAATTGTTTCGATCGTGACATCGTTTAGTTTCCCGTAGCATTTCGCATGGACAATTGAAATCGTGAGGTCAACATTGACTCTAGATGTCTTGCAAATTTCTCTTTCCCATAGAACATGTTGAGTTTCATATATATTTGACACTTTTCCGTTTTTGGTGATTAATCCCCGCTGTTAGCGAGTGGATTAAGTGTGGAAAAGCCTTTATTAGTTTGAGCCGACGACTTAATAAAATGCGGAAAAACGTTTTATCGTGGGCAGTTTGAGACGACCATTGGTATCCAACTGAGAATCCTATAATTAGCTGGAGAACGAGGAAGTTTTAATGATAAAGATGGTTGTAATTAAAGCTTCGGTAGCAAAACTATATTCTAAGTAAAATCAAATGGACAATAAAGAAAACTAGCCGTAACTGTAGACTGACAGTTATGGCATTTGCATCCTTCTATCGTATTATCCTTGGAGACGATTTAAACAAGACTATTAAGAATACTCTACTAAGTTAAAAAAAAAAGTATCGATTCACATAAAATAATAATCTATCACTAGTTAGGAATGTTGATTCTACTAAGAAGATACCGGTATTGCCGTTCACTGTAGTAAGAAAGCTCTTAATAAAATAGTTATCGGACATAATGCGCACAAGTTCACTGCCTTTCTCGTCACTCATACACTTATAGTAGACGTGCGAATAGTTGTAGACATATTTCATACTAGCTGCTGCTCGCGGCTCTGCCCGCGTGAATATTCGTATAAAACATAGCCTATGTGTTAATCTGATGTACAAACTATATTCCTGTAAAGTTTCGTTAAAATCCGTTCAGTAGTTTTGGCGTGAAAGTGGAACAAACATCCATCCATCTATCCAAACAAACTTTCGCGTTTATAATATTAGTAGGACTATGTATGGATTAATTATCAAAGTAGATCCACTTAAAATCTTGATTTGAACTCAAATACAAAATTCGCCACCACAATTTCTTCTTCTTTGCGTTTCGATGTCAAATCGAAATCAAACATGCTCAGTGCTCGGCCACCCCGACCGCACCCTCTGTCACGGACATTAGCTCAGTGAGCGAGCAGGTCTCAACACATCATCATCATCAGCCTATTACAGTCCACTGCTGGACATAGGCCTCTCCACCTATTCGCCACTTAGGGCAAACACCTGGAGGATATACCTATAATCGCCACGCTGGGCAGGCGGGTTGACAGGCTCGGTGGCTCATTTGGTAGTGACCTCTGCCCTCTGAGCTAAGGGTCGTGGGTTCGATTCCCGCACAGTACAAACATTTGTGTGCATGAACATGTCTGTTTGTATTGGTCTGGGTGTTTTCTATGTATAATATGTATTTATTTACAAAAAAAAAAGTATATAAGTAAGTTTATCAGTTGTCTAGTACCCATAGTACAAGCTTCGGCTTAGTTTGGGGCTAGGTGGCGCTGTGTGGCCCAGCGTGGCATGTCTTGGGTTATTTATTATTTATTTATTATTATTTATAATTGTGATGGTTATACCGCCACCAGTCGGTTGCCAGCGCCTCGTTTGTTATTCAGCAGGATGCACCACGGGCAGGTGAGGTTGGCTTGGTCGAAAAGATGATAGGTTTTACATCGGTCTCGACACGTGCGACAGCAAACCAGATGAGGGGAAACCACATTCGCTAGCAAGGTCCGACCCATCAGTGTACCTGAAACTACCACAATTGATCTGAATATATTGTCAAAATAACATACAGCATACATAAATGTGTCTTATAAGTTAGCAGAGTAGTTGTAAATCAATTTGTCTTTCTCTTGTCACTTGTAAAGCGGTCCTGAGGTATGAATGTTCCTATGGAAGTTATTCTATCGGCCCAGCTATACAAGTTAAGACGTCTTAAAGGCCGTGTGGTAATACAGTTATGACCCTTGACAAGCAGCAGTGTAACTCGGCGGTACCATTGTCCGGCGCCCGCGCACCGCGACTGTGGGGTCCGACTTTAGTGTTGCCAGTTGTACTGTTTTGGGTGGTATGTCCCTATTTGAAAATGTGTAATAATGGTACGAACTATTTATTTTCCAAATATGGCGATTTACACATCTTTACTGGCTTTAAAAAGCGAAGTAGGGTTTTTTATCACTCTGGATGACAGCCGAGCAAGCGGCCCATCTGATCTGAGATCGTCTTAAGTTAGTCTAATAACACATTAGGACAATTTTTAAGCTTTTTAAGTAGATCTTTAAAATTTATTAACAATTTGTAGATCAATAGTTTGTAAAATCATTTACTCAATAATCTATTAGCACACAACATTTATTGAATTTTCCTTGCGTTCAATCACATTATATATAAATGTACTATAATGCAATAAAATTGCGGACCAATTGAAGGATATTATCTAGGCTGTGGTCGTAACGAACCTCGACTTCCGAGGTAAAAGCTTGGAACACAACTGGGACAAAAACACCAGACTTAAGTATAATAAAGAAGAAATTTAAGGAGTCTGAAACCAGTAGATAGGTCGTGAAATTGTCATAATTGGAATGTTTATTTATATTATTACGACTAATATCTGTGTACTGGGATCATCATCCAATAGCAGCAGATAGACGGATGGCGTCAGAGAAGCGGACCAAAGAAAAAGATGGCGTGGTGACTTAGACAACCATCTACATGACTGGCAGAATGTGGCTGGCAATTGGAAGAGACTTAAGTCGAAGTCAAAATAATCTATATCTGCATAGGTTTAAAAAAAAGCATTTACAAATCGTCAAAGCTACAAGCTACCCCGGTTCGGAAAGCAGCATTCTACTGGGAAGACACTCGTGTAGTTGCTGTTTTCAACATAGTGTCTACAATATTATCATTCAGCTAATTAAAAAGAAATACAAATATTCATTTGTTTTCCACCTTTCGTCCCGACATTCGGCTTACAAGTTACAAAGTTACCAGCGCTAGTTACCGCCCGCGCGGCTCTCGTGACGCCCCAACATGCCGTGATGCAATCCCGCTCAATTCGCGCCCAGACACACAATGTGCTAAATAACTCCCTCCATTCCTAGGACAAAAGACACGCGGAAACATTCCCCGCACATCCCCACATATGCTATTCCATAGCCACTATCGCCCTCCGTGCTCGCAACAGTAATATCGCGCGGTCACTTTATAGCCGCCCTGTCGATTCTAATTCAATATTGGAACAATATCACTCTGCTACGGTATTCTCTCATATACCGTTGGGACATAAAACTCTTATCTTATTCGGCTGAAATCAATTTGAGTACAAGTACAATATCGAAGTGAAGTCAGATGAGCAATAAAGATTGTATTCCTTTTGGTCGAGCCATTGTTTCGCATTTCATAAGCGCTTAACCGCGAATGCGTGCTGTTGCATTGAGACCGTTTTACGTCTCTGGAGATACCGGTGTTATCCAGGAACTCATTAAAATTGTTGCACTAGCAGTGATCAGGGCGTTTGTTATAATTGAGTCCGAGTGAAACCTTCCGACTTTGCGAAATGACGGTTTCGATGCCGTAGTCTGCTAACATTGTAGTCCTACTAATAGGATAAATGCGAAAGTTTGTTTAGGTTGATGGGTGGTTGTTACTCTTTCACGCATAAGATCCTGAATGGGTTTTAATTTTCATTAAAGTTTCCTTCACTGCGATATAGTTCTTACGGCAAAATGACAAATATAGCCTACTAGCTTTTGCCCGCGACTTCGTCCGCGTGTTTAAATTTATACATACAAAAGTTTTTTCCCGCTAACTCCCGTTCCCGTGGGAATTTCTCAAAATACAGCCATAACTAAACTTTATATTTACTAAGGTACCTGCATGCCAAATTTCAAGCGTCTAACTTAAGCGGTTTAGATTTTTCATACAAAAGGATTTTCCCGCTAATTCCCGTTCCCGTGGGAATTTCGGGAATTCCTTTCTTAGTGCACCCCTACGGTACCTAAGCTACGTCCCTTCCAAATTGCGTTGATATGTCAGTCAGTCAGTCAGTCAGTCAGTTTCTCCTTTTATATATATAGATAGATAATTTAAAAGGATATTGTCTTATCACCGATATTCACGCGACCAAAGCCGCGGGGTGCAGCACTAGCTGTATATAATGTCGTTACAGTGATTAAAAAAAAATCTTTTACAACGTCCTGTTAGATGTCACCAGTTAACATTACTGACTCATGTATTCATTAGTACCAATCGATTGGTACGCTTTATCTTGAGCATGTATGTCTCAGTTCCACTTTGTTTGTAAATATAGTCGCGGTTAAATGGGAATTCATTGAAATAGTTACACTCACAGTATTCAGGGAAAGCTCCTTAATTGCTAACAGCATGGGCAAACAAACGCTTTACATACTGCAGTCTGCGCGAACATCTGCGGAGTAATCGAATCTGGTTTATTGCGCAATGCCTCGTGTCCCTTGGTGCGTCTTACATCCGATTGTTACATTGTAATACAATCGAGGGCATTTCTATTATATAGGTACATTTTAATATAAATACGAATACGTAATAACATTTTTTTTTTTTGCGCAAATGACACCTAATTCAGGATGCAAATCCTTTATTAGTCTTGTTCTCTTCATATTCTGTGTACTTTTTCTTGACTTTCACTACATTTGTCCTCTTTTTTAGTCGGGAACGTATTTACGTATACACCAGGGTTATGTGACACCCACCACTATTCGTTCCAAGCACATCCTAGTAGCGCTGCACCACTCATCGTGGACGGCTCACCTTGGGAGGACGGTGTGGTGTCCTCAAAGTACCTTGCAGTGACAGCAGTGACCACTGTCCTCGAAGGCACTGTCGTTTGTATCTGGATTGTGGGTTATGATCAAAATTATGATATTGTGGGTTTTGTTCTTAAAGTCATTTAAACCTATTCATACATTAATAAGTAAAACCCATGACCCTGATGAATAGATTGCAAAGTCATCAACATAATAATAATCTGTTTAACAGTGGTGGCTGGTTCTATATGGATCTAAAAATTCCGAGTGTAACGTCACGTACTGACACAGTGAAACATTCGCAATGTGTTACAACTCCATTTTCTCACACTAAAAATCATATTTAAAGTAAGTCAATCGTCAAGTGGTCCTATGGGAAACAGCAAATCATGCACTGACGAACTGCGAACGTCTCATTATCAGAGCGTGAGGCTTTATCCGGTGATTTTTCTAGGTTGCACTCATATGTTCCACTATAATTACTACCTAAATATTGTGTCAGGCAACACCAATATCGAATCTAATTTAAAGGACCAGGACAATGGGGGATTTAATTGTAATTAAATATTTAAACTCCACTGATGGTTGGTCCAAAATTACGTGACTGGAACCGCCTCCCAAACAGCCAAACTAATTAAAAAAGTAATTTCCTTAATTGATAGTACCGCGAATACTTTCCCCGCTTTAGGCGAATGCTCAACAAAATGCGCCATTGAGGCCGCCCAATTATTAAGATGTCTGTATAACAGGACCCGTCACAACAACGGTCTGACGTTATGACCAAAAGCGCGGGTCTATATCCAATTAGTGCAAATGTAATGTGATCGAGGGCGGTATCTGAGTCGAGTATGGTATAACGATGGTCGGCCGCGACGTTTCCGGATATGTACAATAGTGCACCGATGTCGACGTGACGGCGGCGGCGCGCGCATTTGAATGTTATCTGCGCAGCGCCCGCGCCGCCCAGCGTGCGGCCAACTGGGAAATTAACAAGTGCGACATACGTTGACCAACGCACACTGGACGCAGAAGAAGGCTACAGGAAATTAATATTGTTACGGAAACTGCACATGACAGTGTTTAAAATTCAGCAACATTTCCAAAACAATTGCCGCAGTTAATGGCCGAGGCCCAACTGCCAGGCACTGAGGCTGGCATGTTAAATCTACTTCTTCCCTCGAAGTTGCTTAATTCCACGCTTCATTTATTTATTTTATTGCTAGTCACATGGTTTCTATAGTTGTTACAAAATAATGATCAGGACATTAACACATGATGTCCTGTAAGGGCTCTGCAACTTTGTAGGGCACTATTTGTATGGAAAAGGTTTACTAATTACTTTATAACTAGCTTTTGCTTCAATATTATATTTAAACTAACGACCGTTCCTAGACGCACCTATGTAAAAAGCTGTATATTGGTGTAAATGACTCTGAATCACACCTGTGCTAAAGCACTGTCTAAAGGCAGCATGAACTGTAATTGTTTACGCCTTACATCTCTCCTCTGTGAGATTCCATCTCATTTTCTTTCTAGATAATTTTATAGCGAGATGAAGTAGTGTTGTTACCTCGCAATTCCTTTGCTAACTGGTCTAGTAATAGTCCAGTATTGACATAAAGTATTAATCCAAAGTCCAGATATGTTAACATTTATATGATCAGAATCCCACGCGGCTCGCTAAATCTTATTTTGAAAAGAATGCGTAGCTGACTTGATGAAATTACGAATTGTAACTTTGACGACCAAAAGATTTCCAACGCATCGATGTTGGCAATTCAATTAAAATTTTACTACCCTCAAGCTATCACTGAATGTATAGCAACCAAAGAAGTAACATACTTTGTAATAAAACGTTAATAGTATTTGTGATTGGATGCTCCTATGCGGTAACTACTATTCGACAGATAAAGCTACAAGAATAAGAGTTAGATAAAATTCTTGTGAAAATTGTACAATAACTTCAGACATTTATTTATCTTTTGTAAAAACTTTATTACCTAAATGAACACTAAAATACGAATAAAGCAAGACATCAGTCAGTCTGGGCATTCTCAAAAGACAAAACCTACTGGTCTTTAGCTTAGTCCAGGCAAGTGTTTTGTTTGTTTTAAGTTCTCAGATCTACTAGATATAAAAAGGTATGTTTCCCGTATCGATTGACGAAGTCTTTATTACAACCATCACATTATGCTACTAGATCTTTAATGATAACCGTAGAGTAGCTTGAATTTCGAAAAAACCTGAAGACATTGAGTTGATGATAAGAAACACGAGTATTATAACTGTAATAACTGAACACAGTACTCGTTGTAAACCTCTGTGAGAAACATCATAACAAGTAAAATAACCGGTGGGTGGAGCATTCGAACGAGAGAGGAAGGAATTAAGTCTTTCCTTGATTGGATTTTATGTTATGACACTTTTAAATTTAAATGTCAGCATCAAAGTCATGGTGAAAAGACCCAATCATGCGGTTGGTTGGTTCGAAATGTATTAGGAAATCTTACGCAATCTACCGGTAGCGTTCTAGGTATAAAGGTAGCGTTAAAGATATATCGTTATATACCTTTATTACTATATACAGCATTCATCTTATCCTGTGTTGTCTGTGTGGTTTCCGGATTTACAATAGGACTGGCTCATTTCATCAGGGAATATCAGGAAACGGGCAGAAGCGCTTACCTGGGTACAAACAAAACCTACTGCGGTTACCAACCCACCTTCCAAGCGTGGTGACTAAAGCATGTCCCCCCAAATGACAATTGTCATTGATCCAGCCGTGGGCGTTTGCAGGCTGATGATGATGATGATCTTCATCCTGACCTATTTTAAGGTAAAATATTACATTGATGGTTTATCAATGTATGTAAATCGTCATGTAGTGATTTCAGCAGATGAGAGAAGATGATTAAGTAACGAGACGTGACCAACCTCCGCCATTATATTTAACCAAGCAAACTTCAGATTCTGTTTGTATACAAGTGTATGCACAAATCGCAACAATAAGACAAGAAGAATACTGTAATGTTGCCCAAATAGAAAACCTCCCAAACTATTCAATAGACAATGATTGCGCTACCACGCCACCGAGGTCATCTACGTACAATTTACTGTTGACACGATTAATCGATAAAGAAGCATCGTAAATCACTGCGCTCGCGTCGCACATCTAATTGAATATCTTTGACTGAAGCAGACGCTTAGATATGCGCCGCACACCAGGAAACTTCGCCGGGCCCATTGTTCACCTTGCATTATTTCTGTTCTGGCGTCTAAAATTCCCTATTTTATCGTAAAATATTTGCTACTCTCAGATATGTTTCTGTAAACAAAAGTCCATGTTTTATACCTTTGTCAATATTACGAGCCAGTTAAGATTGTTGATTACATTTCATGATTTGTGGAATTTGAAATATCTTCGAATTTAAATTCAGTCCGATCTATTCAATATATTTTGATGCAATATACTCTTTGAGCTGTATAAGTGCGTGTGTAATCATGTTAGTCTAGTGGTCATCTTTAGGAAAGGCCTTCGATTTTGTCTTGGATAATTTTCACATTGATATTATATTATGATTTATACAATCATTAAGCACATCAAATATGCATACGTTTTTACATTTTAATTCTTCATAGGGCAGGATCGAAAGTGGTACCAGTAGCGAAACCAATTCAGTGCTTCATTATTCTGGCTCTACCCGCTCTCTAAGAATCAACAAGTATTTGGTTTCTTAGAACTTGTTATTTCATGAAATAACATTCCTTGTTTTTTTAACCTTGAAAAATACTGGTAATACAAGTATAGCTGTATTACTGATGGATGTATAACCAACTGCATGATTGACTACAATCTGACGTATTGCTTACTATCATCAACATATTTTATGTCAAACATAATATGCAAAATATTAAATTGTTAACGTTTCAGTGTGCGCCCTTTGTCGTCGTCGAAAACAAACTTGTGATTTATGTTATGATGTTTGTCAATCGATTAATGGTATCGCCAATATTTATCAGCGGAAACTGTGAGACGATGGTTGAGTTTTGTTAGTAAAACAGCCACGTGATTTATTACGCCCTTTTATTTAGTACGGTCTGTTTGTCCAGTATAATTCGGACCGGAAACTTTTCTATTAACAGACTTAGCCTAAAGAGCTAGACAGGGTGCCTTGACAGGGAGATATCGTAGCAATGAAATTTGCCAAGGATTCCTTTGTAGGCCACTTAGTCTTAATTGATGCTGGAACGTTATCTAGGAGCGGTCCTGGTCGACCAGGATAAAGCTTTGCCTACCAAGTAATAAAAATTTGCATGTGTAAAGAAGCCGGAAACCACTACTAATGGCCCAAGAGGAAAATGCTTCCTCCGATAAATGGCTGTGAAAACAGATGCTGAACCATAAAAATTCTCATGATGAATAGATACCCAAGACATGACCACAATTTTAAGAATTAGTAGCGAAATAAATAACCCAAGACATGCCATTCTAGGCCACACATCGCCATCTAGCACCAAACTTATACTATGGGTACTAGACAACTGATAAACTTTCTTAGATACTTTTTTTATATTTATTATAATCCATTGACCATTACACATCATGAGCTATCAATTGTGACGTATAATCGTTACTTAGCGCGATAATTGAACGGATGCTGCTCTCCAACAATTTATGTAAAACGGGGACTAATCACATCTGTAGCTGCTGGCGTAACTGCGGTCTCGCGTGTCATCCAAACCTGCTATTTCCCCAGACAATTATTACTCATTCACTCGTTTACGAAATAATTCGAAGATATTTTGGAGATAGGTGGTCCACTGTCTGTTTCCCTCGTCTCGCAGTTTTAATTTTCAAAATGGGAGTGTCAATATCACAACGCGACAGTAACTCGCCACTGATGTCCAGCAGTCAAAAGTCAAGTCGAAAATATCTTACAAGCACTTAAAATCGACAAAACAGTTAAAAATTAGTCAGCAGCCAGATTCGGAAAGTAGCTTCTATTGAGAAAGACAGACAAAAACTTGGTTACCCTTTTCATCGTTCAGAAAGACCGACTTTGTCTTCTTGGATTTTGTTTGACTTCAGGCTCCGACATAAACGCATAGGACGCATGTGAGGCATCGTTAGAACAATGTTACTTTTGATATCTGGAATTAAAATATTTTCTTATCCTTAGAAAACGCAGATTGGCTGATCCTTACACCATGATGGCAAAACAAAGAGTAGTTTTGTCATCGACTCGACAAGAAGAAGAATTTTCTTAGACAACAAAGCGCTTAGCTATTATTTAGCGCTAGGTATTTTAATATGGTAATAGAAAAAAAAATCAGATATGTCATCTCATCATTGAATCTTCAGTCTACCGTCGGAATTTATAGAAGTTTTTTGGCCATAGTCATCATGGCTACCTACTTACGGCACGCCCACACACGTAGATGCTTCCTTTGCCGCGGCTCGAGCCTTTTTTAATTTTATTGATACACGATTGTGAAGACTGATTTTATTCAAAAGGAAATGTCCGCAAGCGGAAAAGTGGAACAGGTCAAATTATTCAAGGTGCCTTTGCATATTGGAAATGTGTCGATCCAATTACTTCAGTTTTGCATGTAATAACCTACCATATCTACTTGACATTGATGCGCTGTACGTGTTTGTGTAGTCTAGAATTTGAGGTCAATTCAATGAAAAGAAGACTAGTCATTCATCATTACGAAAGCAATTTGATATCAAGTAGCAGGACAATAGCCGTTAAAAATACGTGTTGCCAAATAGAGATTGGTTGTTCCGAGAATCCTTGTACATCTGATTGAATTGACGACCCGTTTGGTTTAATGGTAGTGAACGCTGCCTTTGACACGAGTCAATCGCGAGTTCTATCCGTTATTACTTGGATGGTGTGCTCGTATGTCCACTTCGTGCTCAAAGATGTCTAAAAAAATAGGTTGCGTCAAGCACATGCATAATATGATCGACAAACGTCACAGAAGTGAAGTGTTCGAGGGCTGAAATCGGCCGAGAAGGCACCATCATTATCACATACTTATATTGCTGATATTATCACTAACACACCGTGAGTTGTTTATTCGTATAACTTAATTTAACTTCCGTGAATTACTGTATAAATATTATATACTTGAATATACTTTGGTTGGATTTAAAGATATCGCTAAAACGTCATGTATATGGAACCGTCTCGGAATGATTCCTGTAATCATTCCGAGACGGTTCCTCAGTAGTCGATATTGGACATTTTGACAAAATGGCTGACGCCAAAAAACGACCATTTTTATTCTCGATGTGACCTGTTATAATATGTAGTGACACATAAAATCCATAAAATTTTAAATAATAAATGTGTCAACTTTAAAATTATCTTAAAATTACCTTACTACTTTATCAAAAGCATCCCTAACTCCGAGAATAAAGCGGTATGTTATACTTTTAAATAAACTTCTCTTGTCTGCAGCAATATCAACAGAAATGAACTATGCGCCATATCGAAATGCAACCTTTATAATCATAATTTAACAACATGTGGCCAACCAATTTGTATTCATAACCATACCGCTCGTAAGAGCATACCTATGTCATTTCTTACATGCTGCCCATAGGTAATGGTTTTGCTCACAGTAATGTATCAAGGATAGAACTGCTTTGTGTGCACTATGACACATTATTGCAAATCTTGCACGATGGTATATAATTGACAGTTTAATCTGCGCCCACTTCAATAACACTTATTAACATCCAATAAGCGTTTTATATGTACTTGCTAGCGCTCGTATCAAAGAAAACGCGCGATCTAATTGAAGTCGAGCGGTGCACAGTTGCATTGAACGTTTGAATTTCGAACGCTAAAAAACTGAGTCGCTTTTGTTTCTTTGAAATTAAGATGTGATCTGTCTATCTAGTTCCGTTCTATCTAGATACATTTGTGTGGACTTACTGATACCGGTTGCCATTATAATCGAAGAGATGTAAGTTATCTACATCACTGTGAGACATCGGAAATCGAATTTGCAACCTTTGGTGGGTCTGGGTCAGTAGACACCTTAGCAATTACAAACGGCATGTTAGTTTGGCGCTGTGTAGGAACATTTAATTTTGTATGCGTCCTTAGAGGGGTGAATCAATGGACGCGCAATCGTAAAACATTGTTAGATAGATAGATAGTTTTTATTGCACACTAAACAGTTAACTCAGAAAGAAGCTCATCCAACTTCACGACTCTCAGTAATGAGGATTCCGACGCGAGGATGAGGAACTGTTGACTTAAAATAAAACTAGACTCAAAGATATATCAAAGCACAAATTAGGCGTTCTTATCGCAATAAGCGATCTCTTCTAAACAACCATTGGGTAGAAGATGATGAAAAAGAAGGGGTAAGGTGCCAATTGACGAGTTAAAAGTAATAAAGCGATAGATATATAAATAGTTGATTAAGGAATAGGTACATAAATATCTGGAAAAAAACAGAATTCTAGTGTTTCGTTACTTCGTAAAACCGAAATTAATTCCTAATTTTTTTTTATCCTCTTCTATGATGATCCCAGCGCAGGAAGTCAATCAAAGCTTTTCGGGCCTTCACTTGATATTGTCCGGACACCAAGGTTCTAAATCTTATGGAGCGATCATATCTATAAACATCTCAGACTGCGGTAACCATCCACCACCAACAGATGGAAACCATAACATGTCTATACTATAATTATAGTATAGAGTTACCTGTCTTGGGTCATCAGAACAGAACCTTGTCCTACCAGTATGACATGAGCTTACCTTACTTCTATATTTTTTTTAAAAATAAATATGTTTAGCCATTATTATAAAAATTAATTAATTAAGAGAGGTAGAGCATAGCGAATCTTCGCTCGAATTGAGCCGCCCGTCCGGGGAAGGACCTCCACCCGAATACCGCAGTCAAATGACCTCTGGGTCGTGTTTCTGCCGGTGAGTAGGGTTTCCGGAGCTCGTGGGGGGTTAGGGTTGGGCCGGCATGGCGGTGGCAACTGACCAGTTACTTGCCCGTTGTCACAGCGACTTGGGCTTCTCTTTCGCTTTCCATCAGGTGTAGGGAAGCCATTATGTCGAGCCACTATAAAAAATAAAAATAAAAATTAATAGAAAAACGTGACTGTAAATCTACTCTTTGAATCTGAATTTAACATGATGTATTGTCATACATTTGTAGGCGCGCCTAGATAATGTATTTGTTTGCTAATCTCCATGCGTGCTTTTTGTATCGCGAGCCAACGGCCGACGGGGATAGGTTCTTGAAATTGCTTTATTGGGTAACCTGTCTCCGAAGTCCGAACACAGTAGGCGTATAATGCGGTTATGAATCAACGCGCAACTCGAATAATATAAACGCGCTTATGAACATCCGTTCATGGCAATATAAAACGAATCGACGCACTCTTGCGCTCACCATCCCTTTGTTCTCAACAGCATAAAGGTCAAAATCGCAAGGCACTTTATTTAGCATATTTTAATTATATTTTCTTCATACACGAGAAATCGATTTAACGTCCTCGAGATTCCGGTTCGCGAATTTTTTTGCTACTCGTATTTCTTCTCTTAATTACTATTTACAAGAGCGCTTTAATTTATGCCCTATGGGCTCCAGTATAAAAACCATATCTTAATTAACAGTGGCTTCCCGATGAATAAGGGTATCGTAAAGTAACGGTGATTACGAGTCCAAATAGACCGCGTCAGGGCGACGCGTGTGCCGCGCGAAGCCGATCGCATCTACTTTTGCTGCAACGAGGAACAATCGCCGGCATTGGTGCCAGATTTGCGCATTGTTTACGGCGCTTCCTTGTCTCCATATTGGATATTCCTCGGTACGCTTGTTAAACGCAACCGGGAGCGGTATGTGTAAACGAGCCGAACAAACCCGACGCTAATTCTTGTTTATGAGGACCCTTGGTCCGCATAGATACGATGTAAAGCTTTAAGCGGCCTCCGACAATCAAAGCAACAAACAAACAGATTCCATTCGAGAAATGATATGTGGATACCGGTCGGATCGCGATCCTTCCACGTACGATAAATTGACATTTGCGGCATTGGAATTATTTGAATACTTGACCGCCTTTCCTCCGTCTCCACTGAGCCGAGATGACTGTTAGACACTTTCATTTTGCTTTATTTTTTTCTGTGTATTAAACGGCGTGCATTAGTAAAAGCGATGGGTATCTTAAAGTGCCAGTGACACAGATTAAGCGGCAACATAATATTCGTAATGTACGAGTACAGTGCGAGCGATACCGTTCATAGTTTCCTCTCGTGTTCCGAGAAGCATAACGGTGCACACGACTCGAACACAAAACGATCCAGTTTCATAATAAACTTTAGTGGTGTCTGTCTGCTTTATGACCCTGGCGAACTTAGATTTTGTCAGAACTCCTAAGCAGGATTTTTTAACTGCGCATTTATGTTCTAAGAGACATTTAATATATGCCGGCGATACGGCGATAATTTTATAATGCGTGTGTGGCGAGTAAATTTTTCTCCGGTAGTGTTTTATTGCCAGCAGGTCACATGGCATGCGTAGTTTCGACCCGTAAATAAAATACAGCTAGACTATAGCCAATTTAACTAATTTAATTTTAATGCAAACTTCTGAAGGATAAATAATTGCTTCTAACTAGAAAATATCTCCAAAATATTTGTGATAAAACCTAGAATTTCAAGTTTCTCCTAATTTAGTTAATTATTAATTAATTCAATTACCTAGTTTTGTTAATTAATAACTTAATCAATTCTTACTTTAATGATAAAGCGCGTTTACTTGTCTCTAAACCTACCTACTTGTGTTTAATATTAATGGTGCTGTCTAATACATGGTCGTTAACCATAATAATATATCAGACTGATAAGATAAGCGATAAGTAGAGAAAGTTTACATAGTCAACAAGCCAACAGCGTCAAATGAATTTCATCCTATTCCAATAATTCGCTGTTTTTATATTATTCCGGCCATAAAACGATTATAAACAACGGTGAGTGTTAAACGGACATGGATCGTTTACATTCATCTTGTTGACTGACACCAAAACGCTAATAAATATAGTCGCCTACTTCTGTATTTTAAAGCACGAGACTGGTTTATACAACTTATCTGTGACATTAAAACTTACTCCTTTAATCATAAAACTTAATATTCAAGCACTTTAAGTTAGCTATCTAGGGAGTTTAGTTATCTCGCGCTTATCTTCTGCAATATACGGGAGAAACGGACAAAGCATTCAATAGCTTTATTCCACTGAGTTTACGACTGTAGGGGTAAAGCTGCAGTAGGATTAAGAATAATATAACAGTTCAATGCCTGAAGCTGTTCATCAAATAACGGTGTGCCACTGATCAGACTGTGTCATTCATATAGGGCACTTTGATTGTGCTCCCAAGAGTGTCGTAAAAGACACTGGGAGCTTGTATTAAATTAATTAGTGGAATGAAACTTCCGTCTGTGTCGTAAAGGGTCTATTCGTAGATGTATGCGGGTATTGAATTACTTAGAGCAAAGATTTATTATGGCTCGAATATAGCGCATACGTTACAAATGGATCTCAGCACATGCCATGTCGGACGGCTTTCAGTGTGCAATTCTGTGGGACGCGGATATAAGGGCATAATCTTTATTGCGCATAAAGATCTATATATACGAACGTTAATTTATATTGATCGCAACAATAAGAGCAGTCTAAATTAGATCAGTTAAGTTTGTGTATAGATTTTCACTATGAAATTGGAGTGGATAGATACCGCATGTTTATATGTCATATACAATTTGTTTATACTCGTAGTAAGTTGGGTGCTTGTAAGGCCCTTCAAACACGGGTTGTAAGCGTAGTCGTATCGTAAGTAATAAAATTATTTGGTCGTATTTTAAGAACAGCTGTTATTTATGTTCTCAAATAGCCTATTCCCACGTACATATCGAGTAGGCGGATGGAAAAACACATTTTACCTATAAAAACGAAAGGAAATGGTTTTCTCAATAACACTTCACCTCTATGTGGTATCTGGAGCTGAAGTAAACTAGATTTATTGTGGTTGTTACTCAAATTATATAGAGAAACTAAGTAATTAACCGAACATCCTCTATGAAATTTTTATTAGGTGGATGTGATATGATATGAACTTGCATTTCACTACTATCTCAGCGGATGGAAAGCAGTGGTCAGGTCATACGATGTAGCAAGCTTATTTAAAAGGTATCCAATCCAACTGAACTTAATCTCCGAGGTTTTACGTATCAGGAAATGGAAAATAAATTACCTGCATCGTCTTACATACTACCAAAGACGTATTCATAGTCATAGTACACATCTTACTGCAAGCAATTATGTTAACACTTAAATAACCAATCAAATGTAAGAACCATGTTACCGCGTTACGAGAATGAAACTGAGCGAATGATTAAAATTTGCCCCTTAATTTAGCCTGTTTGAAGTATCGAATAGCTTATAAAGGAAGTAAGGTACGAATCCGATAAATCAACGGTAGTCCCAGGTGTCGGGTGCGAAATGTCGTAGACTATGCCTCGGCGACATTTCAAAGCCTATTTTGCACAACGGACCTATTTACCCGCATAATAAAACCAATGCAAACTGTCTGCGCGGAACTATCCACCTTTATAAATATTTATAATAAAAATTTGCATTGTTCTAAATGCGATACACGACGCGGTCATTAAAATGCTTGGTAGACAGCTGTAGACAAAATCTTGAAGAAGTAGAGGTCGAAATTGGTAGTATCGGAGACGGCCATCAAACAGATAATAATGATCACTGTAGCGCTTTACTAAAATCCGCATAGGTTTATTTATACCAATTTTGTATAGTCTGTCCAAATTAGGTCATAGCGGCCAATCTCCAAAGAAGTTAGCAAAGTAGGTACGCATGAAATATTAAGTGGACAAGTGTGTCCTCAAGCACGGATGCAGCCTCTCTTCCTTTAATCTCATAATCTGATGGGTGTTGGTCGATGTCGGGATAACATGACCAAATGGGGGCTAAACGAGGGGTCACAGAGTGGATGCGATTGCGGCTCGCCCTCTCAAACTATGTCTCACCTTATCACCTGCCCATTGTGCCCCGCCACCTGCACTATGGAGGATCTCTACCAGGCAACTGACAGTGGTGTATCGGTTACTAGGTTTTGGTCGGGACATATGTGATCTCATTAAGAGTTAGGTTCATTGACACGAAAAAAAAGAAAGAAAGATGGGACGATAATTCGACACACCTGGGGGGAGAGATCAGGCGCAATAATAACGTGCATCCCGATGCGCGAGGGTGTATCACCACCAACTTTCTTACTCCCGAGCTACTGAGTGATTTCCTTACAGAAAAACCCAGTAACCATTTTTGGTTCGAATCTCGGTTGTCAAACAGCACCTGCGACATTGGACCAAACGAGGTAGTCAAACAAATAACTACCACTACAGAGGAAATGTTCGATATTTCATGTTTTCAACGATCTCAATTCAGTCCGCGCGTGCCCACTAATTGGCTTACCGCCGGTGACAGTAGGTAACTATTATAATAGCCACTGATTTTATAATTACTACTGGATAGATGGTCCATAAATTTGTTTGTGCTAATACTGCATTACTGAGTTACTACTGACAGTGTCTTTAACTCTTGACAATTATATTTACATGCAATCTGGTCTATAGAGCGCGAGCAAAACGTTAAAAAAAATTGCAATTTAGGCATTTTGTCACTAGAAGCGTTTTCTTTCATGATAGCCATATAGCCAATCAGAAGATTTTTGACTAGAAAGAAGTAAGTTTTAATGGAAAAAACAGAGAAGATCGGCTTTGTCAACTAATAATAATAGTACATACTTATTATGAAACAAATGAATGTACAAGAAATTTAGGAGTTTATTTCCATAGAGTCTTTTTTGGCAATGTGATTTACCTACCTACTAAATTTAACGGACACGCCCGCTTCGAAGTTATTTAATTAAAGTCATCAATATTAAGAATCGTGATCAGTGAAAGGATTCACGAGTACTGTTAGATGTGACTGGTCGATTGTCTGGAAACACTGGCTAATTTGTCATCATTACCAAAAAGTACAAGAATATGGACGTGATTTTTCTTTTAAAACGTTTAGGGAAATACGAGAGCCAATCTTAAACAACTGTTTGTTAGTAATATAAAAAGCTTTGCAACTAACTGTAGTTACGTTAATATTGTTATTTAAATTATAAAATAATTATGTATAAACCAGTCATTAGATTTTTTATATTAGCTTGACATAATGGCTTCCCTACGCCTGATGGAAAGCGAAAGAGAGGCCCAAGTCGCTGTGACAAATAGTCAGTTACCTGTCAGTTGCCACCGCCATACCGGCCGAACCCTAAACCCCCCACGACCTCCGGAAACCCTACTCACCGGCAGAAACACGGCCCGTTCATAATTTGGCTGCGGTAGGGTGAAGGTCCTTCCCCGGAAAGGCAGTTCAATTCTCAATTACTTTTTATTGCATTACTTAAAGGTAGGCATAAAACTATGAATTACAAATATTAGTCAAATAATACACACCAAATATGACTTCAGTCATCTCTACTAAAAATCCGGAACTTACTTAATTTATATTTTCTTTTTTATTTACTCCATGCTTTATTATACTGAGCCAATTTTCTTGAAATGTCACATAGTTAAGAATACTGACTATACCCTACGTCCACAGGGTAAGTTTCATCCGGCAAAAAGTACTGTTTTTATGAGATATTTTTATAGATGAAACTGCGAGCAAAAGCTAGTTCTAAAATATGTTTTTTTTTATAAGAAGAGTTTTCGGGATGACCTCACTCCACCTGATGGTAAGCGGTCGTGGGGTCCAAAAGTTAGGTCGACAGGCACAATAGGATGTATGGGAAGAGTTGCGTAAAACCCATTGTTTGTATTCTTAGGGCGCCGGTAACGGCTGTATCGTGGCACCCCCAGTCTGGCCTGCTGGCGTCCGTGGACAAGAGTAACCGCTGCGTGATATGGGGGGACTTGTGACACGCCTGGGACTCGCTGCCGTCCCCCACGGAACAGAAGGTAAGAAGCTTATTTCATCATAATCATCATAAGCCTGCAAACGTCCTCTGCTGGACATGGACCTCCCCCAATCATTTGGGAATTTGCCTTAGTCACCACGCTTGATAGCCGGAGTAGGTTTTATTTGTACCCAGGTAAATGCTTCTGGGGACGTAAGGGAGGGACCTATCATCTTTTCGCTCCAAGCCAACCTCACCTGCCCGTGGTGCATCCTTCCGAATAACAAACGAGGCGCTGGTAACCGACTGGTGGCGGTATAGCTATCACTATTAAAGGCGTAGCTAAATGCCACAAACCGATGACGGGCAGCAGCGTTACCGGAGTGAGAAGCTACGCCCTGCGATCGCCAACCCGCCTGCCCAGCGTGGCGATTTTGGGTATATCCTCCAGATGTTTGCCCTAAGTGAACACCTGGAGAGGCCTATGTCCAGCAGTGGACTGCGATAGGCTGATAATGAATGAATGATGAAACGCTGCTGCCCGTTTCCTGATAGGCCCTACACCCACGAAATTAGATTTAGTGATATTCTAAATCCGGGAACTACACGGACAAAGAAATTTATTTTACTGGTTTCAAATATGGTGGCACTGTGCCCTGGACAATCAGTTTAAATATGGGAAAATGATCGACAACGAAGTGAAAGTTCACGATATCTCTAATTCAATTCTTTTTCATTAGGTACGATCATATTTTTTTGTCTTGTTTAAACGAAGTCCAAGTTTTACGATAGACAAGTTGTAGCCAAAACACACGATATAAAAGTTCTCATTTTATTGTTCTTGTTGCTATGCGTGTGTTGAACAAGCATGCCGACAGTGACCGAGCGGTGTCCGGGTGTCCGGTCGCAAATGTCTGTGTCGGTGTCGCAGTTCGCTCATCGTTAGCGCGCTCGTAACGCGTGACCTGCCGCGCGTGCGGGTCGCAGGTTCAGCTGCGTCCGGACTCCGGCGTGGCCGAATTTAGGGCTGAAATACACGAGAGTTGCGGTGTAATGTGTATTGACGTTGCGATTTTGTTTCCTATTACATTTTTGATGTACCGGCTGATCATATTGTCATGATCGACTGGCTCGGTGGATCGACTGGCGCGGTAGTGACCCCTGCCTTCTGAACCAAGGGTCGTGGGTTCGATTCCCACCCGGGACAAACATTCGTGTGATGAACACTTGTGTTTGTTCCGTGTCTAGGTGTTTATATTTGTATTTAAGTATTTATTTGTGGTACCTGAGTTGTTCTGATACCCATATCACAAATGCTAAGCTACTTACTTTGGGATCAGAGCAATGTATGTGATGTCTGATATTTATTTATATTTCTTTCGCTTGTTTAAACCAAGCTTAGTTTTACTATAGATAAAAAAATTCTCATTTCATTGTTCTTGTCGCTATTTGTTTACTTCTTGAACTAGCAAGCTATCAGTCATCAAGCGGTGTGTATTTACATCACTCGCATAAAGCTGTGTTCATTAACGGGGTTTTTACTGTCTACCTGATTTTTGAGGCCTTGATATTTCACTGCCCCAATCAGGACCACATGCAATATCCGCGCGCATCTCCCAAGATTCGGCCAGTATAACCTAAGGGTTGGTATGGCCATGGGAAGGTGGTGGGACGTGCTCCAATCAGGATAAAGTAGCCTAGGTATAGCTATATTT
Source organism: Conogethes punctiferalis (assembly GCA_031163375.1). Classification (NCBI taxonomy): domain Eukaryota; kingdom Metazoa; phylum Arthropoda; class Insecta; order Lepidoptera; family Crambidae; genus Conogethes; species Conogethes punctiferalis. Next base: position 11,699,637 of record CM062082.1, on the reverse strand, counting down.
TTTGGGGCATCTAGCGAAACCTAAGGGTCTATACGACTCTAGGCCTATCGGGGCCGGAACATCACCGACCCAAAATTAAATGCAATATTTTATGTCTCGTCGCTAATACACAAATATCTCTCCGCGCTGTATTATTGCAGGGCCATCTTATTATTGTATGTACTCGTATCGTGGCAAAGAGTATTCTACTAACGAGTAGTTACAAGGACACTTTCTCCGTCTCGTTTCTCCAATTAGGGTACGCTTCGTGACCTAGCCGCGTGAATTATATGAATGTAGCCTATGCATGCAATTGCATTTGTAATGTATCTACACTTTATTTTAATGTGCACCTACACTTTACATGCAACGTATATTTTAAGATTCAGTAATTTAGCCTTAAAACAGTATTCGCAATCCTTCGTAACGTAATGTTGATTTGTCATTTTAACAATATAGTAAACGTATCAGTCAACAGCCATCCTCTGTTGATTCCTAATCAGGGCTTGTATCAAAATCTGCGATGCGACGTCGCATCGCAAGGATTTTCAAGCTCTCGTGACGCATCGCACACATCGAACATGATTCTGGTAATATCGCATGCGATGTGATCGTGAAAGCACACGCCTTGTCGCACCGAATCGCATCGCAATTATTCGTATTGCAATTTTTTTTCTGAGGTTGTTTAGCATAGTTGTTTTGTGTAAGCTCTTAAGTTATGCTTACAATATTAGATACTTATCTAGACATGCATCTCCTTTGCAATTTTTTTAGTTAATAAAAAATAAAACTGAAATAATCTATAGACACGCTCCGTGTACGTTCGCCCTAACGCCGAACACGCGTTCACACATTATATAAGGCGGAACCAGTTCGCCAGATATGCTCTACATGAAAAGATATTTCAATGACTGTCCATTGTATCAGCATGTTAGGAGATTAATAAGCTTTCTTTACATTTCGATCTAGTACAGTTCGAAAATATATGAGTTATGTAAATATTTTTTTAGTAAAGGACAATTATTGATAGGTGAATAGCTGCTCTTTACTTAAAAAATCTAGTTTTACTCTTAATACAATGTAGGCACCAAATGAAAAGCAGGTAGGTAAGGTGCATAAAAATAAAATAGCAAGATCGATTTTCACCTCACTCAAAATAAACATGGAAAGGTGTCTAAAACACTACCCTTGGCGACACAGAGGGGATTAGTGAGTATTATACCCTCCCATTCCGGAAGTTGTTTATCCCACACACCATGCCAACTCCCCCGGAAATGACGTACCAGTGCCTAATGCATTCTCCTCTAGCAAAAAATATTAATTGGCTTGAACTGTGATTCGAACCCGAAACCCTCCCGGTCTAAGACGGCTCACGACTAACCAACGAGGCAGCCAACGCAAAACTAATGGACCCATGCAGTTTAAGTACAATTGAAAGGGCGCGACCAGATCCGCCGCATACTTTCTCAACCTTAATGCAGGTAATAGACTATTATATTAACAGTTATAAGCGCAATTTACTTTTAGGCCCTTAGGGTATTATAATTGCATGTAAAGACGATGGGTCAACGGAGATGGGCCACGGGCCTTAGATGATTTGTGTGCGATTGCCTATCATGACCCGGTGCCGTTATATCTGTTCACTATAAATCACTTATTACGAAAATTTGATACGAACCAGCGACCGTTTGTGAGGGATTGACTGACAAATTCATATGCGCTTAGCGGGTTGCCAGTATGCAAGAGCTGTTACGATTTTGGTACTTTGGTATTTATTTTTACTTTGAGTGTCGAGAAACTGGGCACAATTGTTCTTCCTCTCGAGTCAATGGTACTTCACCTCAAACGGTACCAGCCCAATACCTGGCGATCTGGATGCCGCTATCGGTCGCCTTACAAAGGTCACCCATCGTGCACGTAGTGGGACACAGCTGGCAGGTGCGCAAATGTGCCATGGTCTGCAGTGGAGCACCACAGTCGCATCCAGCATGCAAATTCCCGTTTAGCCCCCACTTAACCAAATTGGATCTACACCAGCCAACTCCTTTATGGTGCACTAAAGAGTATCTATCTATCTATTGTATGTACTACTCGAGTGCAACTACATAAGTTAAAATTTTTAAGTACGAATATAATACAATAATATCCATAGATCTATAGCAATACATCTATGAATATTATTGTATTATATTTATACGTTGGTAATACTTCATACACCTTCACGTGATGCTAAACTATTAAAATCGTTGGTAATTTGTAGACGCCGCTTACATAAATCATATTAGATTAAAAACATTCACAAACTTATAATTAAGATAATAACAGAGTCGGCAAGCAAACAGATTCATAGGAATGAAAGAAGAGGCTGCCGTGATGATAGTATTAATTGGTTGACATTACATAAATGCGGTAGATTTTTTGCTTAAAATTACTATCTGATGTACCCACAGATATCTCCAATAGATACCGCACTTAAGATATCACGCGAGAGGTAATACATCAGTGCAATGCAGGCGCGAAATACGCATGCGCTTAAAGTGCGTCAGTACCACGGTCAGTACTGACCAGAAGTCAGACCCGTGTGTATCGGAGACACTTTTAATAGTTTGTAGAACATAAACGTATGAATCTTAGTATTGAACTCCTTGGCGCCGGAGCTCAAGTTACGATGGAAAATATTTGACAGATGTTAGCTCGCGTTGATGTCTTTTTTCATGATCCCTTTCTTTCATTACCAATTTCACTATTTTTATCCCTTTCTAGCATAGACACGTTTGACAATAGTGTTACAATGTATTACTTTCAGGTATATCGATAATGCAAGATGAGAAAAATTTTAGTGTTTCTACTTTAGATTTCCAAAGTGTCCTGAGAGAACATTAAAATGGACAAATGCCGCACCCTGCTGTTAGAGACATTTACATAGGATAGTTTTCAATGTATGAAGGATAGAAGACGAGTAAATGAAAACTGCTGTGATTACTTCACCTAACCATATTTATAACTATACTCATTTGAATTTTTTTTTTCCCAAGACATGCCACGCTGGGCCACACAGCGCCACCTAGCCCCAAACTAAGCCGAAGCTTGTACTATGGGTACTAGACAACTGATAAACTTACTTAGATACATTTAAATATACTTATAATGTCAAAACGGCAGTTGAAATGTATTATTTAACGTATGTATATATGTATTTAGTAAATTGATCATTTTACGGGATCTTGCCGTAAAATCATCCGACGAAGGTGAGGTGAACGTTGATTGGTTCAATGGCTCACGTGGCGTTATCCCGGCAACCAATCAGGGAACAGTGTATTAAGTTACGGGTAATAGTGCACCGTTAAATAGTACATTGAGCAACGATTGGCCCATTTGAGGACGATTTTACTTGTGTCAAAATCGTAAATTATTAAATGACTGTCAGTGTCAGGCTACCGTAAGTTGATTAACTAACTGAAATCCATTGCGTTAAATAATACATTTCCACTACCGTTTGTTATATTCCGAAAGATAATCAACTACCTAGGAAATTGATCAACTTACGATTCTTGCTATTTTCCGGTGACATATATAAACATATATTTATATACATACATAGATAAATATCCAGTATTGCACAAAATACTGAAAAGGTGATACAGACATAATCTAGTCTAATATACCTGATTGGTAATTTTTCGATAAAATTATCGACATTGCACAATACAAATGTACATCACTTGAGAAATGAGTTACGTCCCCCGCACACCCTTCCATACCACCTGAAATTGACTCGCGAAACTCAAAGCAAAATGCCGAACATGCGGTATCTATTGGAGATATCTGTGGATGTACCTAATTAAGGAGTACTCGTATTACGGAAATCATAAATATTATGTCAGTGGCTGTACACAAAAACATAGTTATAAAAACAAGCAGGTATAGCGATAATGTTCTTCATGATAGTCAGAATTACAGCGCATTTTATGTAACAAATTTTTCTCTCAATTTTAGCATGTTTTTCTCACGAAAAAAACTAATTTTATTAGGTTCATATCAACAAACGCAGTGTAAGCCCTCTGCTCTGGCCTGATCAGGTGGAGTAGCGTTTTTTTCGCAAGACAGCTGGTAGGTGGTGGATGCGCGAATCCCAAGATCGATCAAAGTGGCGAAAACAGGAGAGACCTATATCTAGCTGGGGGCTTATAGGCTGATGGTGATGATTAAGGTGCATACATATACCCGTACGAAAAATAGTGCGTTCAGAAGCCTGGTAATGTAACTTTTGATTCTGTCGAGATCGTATTGGTCTAGACAACTTACGATCTTCACACAGTTTATTTTTTTATTTTTGATAGCGGCTCCTATCGTGTAACTGGAGATGTGGAGACACGATTAATTCATCCAATATCGTGCGATTAAGGACTCGTTGAGGAAGATTGGTCGATGCGGTGTTGAAAGTATAAAATGGACTTTACTAAGCATGCTTATGACCAAGTCAAATTAAAAAAAAAAAAGAAGACAGCGTATTATTTAAAATGAGATTTATATTTTACACATCATTTTCATTAATTACTATCAGATGTTATTTCTATTTTATGAATTTTCCTTTAATATCCCTAACAAATGGAGGGTGATGGATTCAATATTTAAAAAATAAATTATGGGTGTCACCACGACGGACGTGTGTCATTATATTATCTGCAATTATATTGTAATTTCTTAAGTATTATTTATAAAACTGCCGACGGGTGGATATTATCGCGTATCTATTTCAAATTACTTCCAGTTAATATCAGTTTATTTTGATGGAGATCAATTAGATAGATAGTCTCGAATACCTCATCTGTACAAAGTATGTCCATAAATAACACTTTATAATATTGTCGAACATGCATCAACCCTTTAATGTATTAAAAATAGAGTTACAAGATATACCATATCACCTCGTCAATGAATATTAATTGTACCTACATAGTTTATTGCATCAGAAAAAATATACGAAGCTGAATCAACGCCTCAGGTGAGAAAATTATACTTGTACCTTAAATTGCATGATCGATAACAGTTTATAATGTCACAGATCGGTTGATTGTTGAGAAATTAATTGCCGTGCCTCTTGTCGCTATATTACTGTATGAGTATTTTTAGTGACTAAGGTACATTAAATTAAACAGATCCTATTTGTTGATCCTAGTTGTGAATCACAAAATCAGGATATTTTAATGTGTTAACAGGAGATGCTCATTTTACAGCGCAAAGCATTGTGAATACATGTGGCTGTCTGCAAAATATCGCCCAGCACATTTGCCACCCCTATTGTTAGAAAAAACAAAACTTAAATGTTGAAATTTAAGTATTGTACTCGTACATGAGATAGTGTACAATGCCGGCGACAAGTGAAAGCGTTACTTTCGACTTTCATTAAGTTTTTGTAAGTGTATGTATGGGTTTCGCGGCGGCCGGTCCATATTGTCTCGCGACATGATTCTGCCCAACTTTTCTAGTAAGAGGTGACTACGCATCATTGCTTTTTTTTACCACTAAAGGCACCGCGAAGTTTTAGATGTTACCGTAATTTCATATCACGCAAGATGATTTCTATTTTTGATTTAATAGGCCGTGGTTTCGAGAATTGAATCATTATTAAAAATTTTATTAGAAAATATTAAGTAAGTTCGGTAGGTATATTAAATAGGTATATAGGTATATTAAACGTTGTCATTTCGCGAAACGATTGGCTTTATTGTAAATATCTACTTGTTTTTTGCGTTTATATAATACTAGCTGTGCTCGCGACTTCGTCCGCGTGGAATAGTTATTTTTTCCCCGTTTTTTTTTTAACATTTTCCATTATTTCTTCGCTCCTAATAGTTGCAGCGTGATGTTATATAGCCTATAGCCTTCCCCGATAAATGGTCTATTCAACACAAAAATAATTTTTCAATTCGGACCAGTAGTTCCTGAGATTAGCGCGTTCAAACAAACAAACAAACAAACAAACTCTTCAGCTTTATAATATTAGTTAAGATTTTCGCATACTTATTATTTATAGTAGAGTAGCCACATAGCTCTGGACAAAACAATAATCGAGTCAATCAAATCACTGTTTGTTTTTGTTTGTATTTTGATAATGAACCAATATTAATTGTAGTAATATATAGTAGCAAAGTAATATACACTTAAAAGTACCTACATATGATAGCATTTCTCGTAGTGACTAATTAATTTACCTAATAGACTCATGAAATTAATTCTTCATTCCCTTACTTCCAGTTACGTTATTTCCTTAAAGGGATGCCTGAGATCAATTAATGATCATTAGTCGATGACAGTACAAGCATTCGTCCGTCGGCATCTTAGTCTTGACGGACTATTAGTCTTACTCTACGGCAAATTAATACCTTGCACAATCTTATTTTAAATCACTGAGGGCCCTTCTAATTGATTAACTGTCTTAGCTTTTTATACGAAAGCGATACCCTTTACTAGTCTTTACCAACTTAATTGGCATCTTCCGTACAGGGAAATGATTTCCCATTTGAAAACTATTAGCGGTTTTAAGTTTCATTACTAATTTATAAGCACCTTTACAGACTGTTTCTGATAAATAAGGTGCTCTGTCTGACCAATGTTGCGGCGAGGCCATTGCCTCCAATTTAACGCCTTTTCACACCGAATCAATAACAAAGCGCAATATCGTACAGATTTCAGATAAAACACGACCTAATAATAAAACCTGATTTTGGGAAAATCATGATAACACGGACGTTTTGTTGTTATTTAGAGAATTTATGCAACTATGTCAGCGTACAGTAATACAACGAAATCGCCTTTTCGGGATAAACAAGGGCAAATGACGTATGCCTCTTCGGTATTTTTAAATTGTCGATTTGCATATGTAGAGTTTGTTTAGTGTTTTAGATGTTGCACGGCGGTGTGAATGATGCCGTATTCGGTCCGCTGGGTGGCGCGGGCGGGCCGCTCGACCGTTCACTAACCGTTTGTCGCCAAAATTAACCGGAAAATTTAATAGTACGATACTTGCTACGTGATCGTTATCTTGCTCTTTTAACAAACTAATGCCCCACTTTCGTTTCCCATCAGGAGATGACTCCGACGTTACCGCCTTTTTTTTACATATTTTAATTAAATGTACATTGCCGCATTATGTACCTATCACTCCACCTGACATCGATATAGTTTATAAAAAATATAGAACGGTCGATAGACTTTGCTCTGTACATAGATACCTACCTACATCATAAACGTATTCCGTTGTAACTTTTATAGACCGACAAATCAAATTAATATAATGTAGCTGTCATTCTCAATATTCAATCGCAAAGCCGTTGAAATATGAAGGCAGGCGCAATCTCGAAACGGCGATGGTATCTAGATAGGTAACTTTTTCTAACACTTTGTTTGCTGTTACCTAATAGTATTTTAAGCAATCGCTGTTATCTTAATTCGCGGATGCGTCTAAACGCTGGTAGGTGCAAAGCCAGCAACGGTATCGATTGCGCCTGACTAGGAACATTCGGCGTAATGACCTGACGACCAACGGCATGACCGATCCCATCGGCCACGCTCCTTCAATATCACATTCCCGTCACCAACTGTCGGCATTTCTCAACTTGTCACTAGTAAACAGTGCATTCGACTTTGTCACCGGTCATAACGTAGCACATACATACACTACCTATATTCTTCTTTTTCTTGTTGCAAACCATTTTACGCTGCCCAGCCTAACTGAATTCTCCTATTCACCGAGGTGAAGGTCGAGACCTCAAACCTTTTTCTATTCGAAAAAAATATGTTTGACCACCAAATTCAGGTACGTTAAAAAATGTATCACATTAATATTATGCGATATTACATATCGTCGCCGTCAGGACCTTCTAAATGCAAAAAAAAAATACAAATAATTTTTTAAAAAAATTAAAAATTTTTTTTTACAAGAAACAAGAAAAACTTTCTAAAAAGCGTTGCTAATATTTAGTTAAATACAATTTTTTATGGATAAAAAGAATTTAGTTACAAGGTCCTGCACTGACGCCGACGATATGTTATATTGATTGATTTCTAAATGGCTTTTAGACAGTCGACAAATTCGTATCACATTAATAGTAGTTGCGTAGGTCAACCGCTGTGTCGTCTCTCTGTTTTTCGCACCTGACGCGCGCGAAACATGACTTCGCTTTTACCGTTTCACTGTCTTCGCGTCGAGGATCAATTCGATATTACCGTTTTAGGAATATAACTATATGTTTTTTTTTGTGTAACACTGAGTCAGTAGTCCGCACGCAACATCATGATATCTGACGGGAGGCGGGCTAATAGCTGCTATTAGCAAATCGCTCTGAGAAATCGCCAACAATGAACACGAAATATGCTCATTGCCTATGTCCCATTCATTAAACTTTTTTGCTACACTACTTTTGTCTTAAATGTATGTCAGAAGTTTGGTACTTTTTTCTTGTCTAAATAAACGAAGCAATTTACCCTCGGGCGAGACTAATATCATGATTAAATTATTATCTTTTTGATTTGCGTGTTACTTTCCAGTTATTTGCGTCTGTTATGTTCATTTTGGCATGCACTAAAAACTAACTTAAAATTGCTCACACATTACAACTATAATTGCTCTACATTTTATCTTATTTATTTGCTGCTGTTACTGTATATTCTTCACGTCATTTCGAGAAGGAAATGACTATTGAAGCGACTTATACAAATTGATGAATTAAACGTCGTAATTATTCATTAATAATATCTTTATATGTACTGTTATAACGCCTAGTAAAGACAGATATTTTAATTTACTTTTCTCTGTAAGTGTTTGCATTATAATGGACAAGTGAAAGGAGAATGATAAAACATTATTAACTTTTGAGGCTTCTTCTCGACAACATGCGTTTGAAACATAAAATAATTAAGAAATAATGCGATGTATAATAATGCGCACTCTAGGAATCACCTAAATGTAGTGAGTGTTTAAGCATTGACATACACTTCTTTATTCTGTCGTGTCAAAACCTGTCAAATTATTTTGACGTTCCGTAGCGACCTTTTCTTCTATAGGTAGCGACCTTTTCTTCTATTGCAAACTTTTCACAATGAAAATAATCTAATGCCAATTCTATGTAATTTGTGTACTTTGCGCCAAATAAACTAGGTTTTAACTGACTTCAAAAAATCGACTTTTTTTATTTTTACTTTCTTTTAAATAAGTTCTTTCACATGTCTATCTTTTATTATTCCCGCGTATTTGTACCAGTAGTGTTATGATATCGTCTGCCTCACTAGCCTAGTGATCTTAAACGCCGCGTAAACACCGAGAGGTCCCGAGTTCAAATTCTGGGTGGCTGCAAATTGGTCCCAGGTCAGGAAAGGAAGGGCCTAGAGAAAGTTGGCAGTGATACATCGCTGATCGTAGCAAAACCATAATAACCTGTTGGTTCTGCGCCCCAACTCACCCCAGTGTCGTGATGAACTTTTGTTCCGTTCGGTTGTCAGGGTGCATATAAATACATATACATATGTATATCTTTGTTTTATGGTTTACTTTGTTGCATCCAACTCGTGTGTAAATATAACATGTCTTAATGAATGAAATATTTTTATTTAACCTACTAACGCGACTTGGCCAGTACAGGATTAGTACTTCGAGTAGCGAGATTTTCTTATAAATTTTGACTGCCCCGATGGCTTATTTGGTAGTGACCCCTTCCTTCTGAGGCAAGGGTCGTGGGTTTGATCCCCGCACAACATTTCTATGCATCAACATGTCTGTTTGAATTAGTCTGGGTGTTTCCTATGTATCAATAATATGTATTTATTTGCAAAAAAAAGTATCTAAATAAGTTTATCAGTTGTCTAGTCATACCATAGTGCGCGTACCTATACATATGCTTAGGCTTACTTTACACCATAAATTGCTAATATATTGACTGAGCAATGACTTATCGAAATTATAAATATAAATCCAACTTCCATTTAAATCCGATATAGAACTGTGATGCACAAATACACCATGCTACCAAGTAACGGTTGTGGCACACTTAACCCATTAATCTCAGTGAGTTTTACTGTAACTAACTTCTTAATTGATGTTATCGGATACTCCCAGATATTAAACTGTACGGTCGCGGTCAACGGGTATTGGTTCCAAATATTTATTGTACAATGGTCCTTGCATGTTCCACAACCGTTTTACTAGTGTTTACTAATAGGATAGTTTATTATATTCATGTTATCAAAAGCCTACTCAATTGGCGTAACTTTTAAGTAAATGGATACGCTACGACTAAACAGTTCATACCGACCAACTGTTCTCAAGCTATTATGAGTACCAGATGATTAATGGAAGTTACTCAGAATACGCAGATCTTAGACTATTTACAAAAGTTTATTTCCTAAAGAAGACCTTTAGCTTTTTGATGCGGCACTACTGCGTTTTTGTTTGTCATTGTTGTGTCTATTCTATCCTGTTTTAAATTCACCCGAAATTCAGGACCAGTAAGACTTTTGTTATAAACAGCCAGCCACATCGATTTGATATTTAAGTCAGTAATTAATTATTGCATCTATGGGTTTCCCTCATACTAATTTCTGCATAAAAGGATGTGCAATAGTATTTTTCAATCATCCAAAATCAATTCGACACTTTGAAACCTATGAAATAGTTTGCTCAACCTTTTTAAGTCCAGTTTATGAAAAAAAAAGACGCGAAAAGAGACGATGCATTTTTTTTATTACAATACTAAATTCACTTCTTACTATTTCCATCAAGATCAATAAAAATCCCTATTCTTTACTATCTTTTATGCCATATGACTGAACATCTTATCACCTGTTAAGATTAAATATTTTCTTCCTTAATACATGAAATGGGAGTTTGTCTTATGTCGAATATAATTAGTTGTAAAAAGACTGTTTTATTGTAAAATCTTAGTGATAGGTACCATACCCGGTCTGTCTTTAATTGATATTTGATTATAGGCATGATTAAGTATACATTTACTATTGCAAGGATTTATCAAGAGCTTTATAGGTAGCTTAGTAGTTTATAATATTGAAATCAAATAAAGCGAGAAGTTAGCAATTCGATTGCTGTTTTGTTTCTCAGGTTTGCATTGATGTACCTATCTTCAAAATTATTTGTTAGGAGGTAACACTTTATTTCAATCTAAAATAAATTTGAATAGTTGCAAAGCCTAATGGCTCCCTTAAGCTTATAGTAAACAAAAAGGGCTGTAGGAATAGCATTATACAAGTTGCCATATACTGTGAGTTGCAACTACCATCCCGATCCTTAAGATGCTTCTTCACGCTGCGTTTATGGGATGGAAAGTAGGAAACATATATGCCGGTGACGAGTTTCACTTTTTATTAATAGTGCAGCAACAGGAAAAGTTCTGATGTTTTTTGCATGGGCCGGTTGTCAAACAGGACGTGTGGGAAATGCTGCTTTTAGGTGGCCTAGGCAATAAAGAGGTCAAACCATCCCGTATAATTGCGAAAATTCGTGGAAGTCATTAAATAACAAAAAGATTTATTATTCCTTCATAATTAGACACCTACAATATGTATAATATTATTGAACTAATGCAGTAGTCGTTTAAAATCTCTCTCGCTGTCTTTGTAGATAGAAGATAAAAGGCGAAATACCTAATATTTCGCCTTTTATCTTCATTTATTTATTTTCTTAGAGTCATAAGTTGTAAATCCGTTTCAGCATCGTTTCTCTATAGTTTCTTTACCATACTTATAAGAATTAAATGTTCTCTGTTGTTGTTTAGTTCTTCTATATAGCTAGATAGCCTTTCGACCGACTCCACAGCATTTTAGCAATGTAGGTCCGACGTAGCTGTGCTATACTCCAGTTTGCACATACCAAAATTTACGTTCGCCATAACGGGGATTGATATTGCTGTGAAATTCAGAACAAGTGTGCGAATGGCATACGTTTTATTTCGTCAGACTTCTATAAATTGCTAGTAGTCGGTGTTGCCTGCACCTAAGTAATTTAATTGTTTTACATGTATCCATTACATACGCGGTCGTTCAAGTCACCTAACAATTGAACCGTTAGTCTTAGAATATCTATGTGAAATCAATATTCATTGATCGTGCATTTAAACCTTTACGCGTACGCAAATCACTGGTAATATTGACTTTTTATTGTGTAACGGGAATACTTATATTCTCGTAATAGTTCATTCATATATTTTATTATGTTAGAATCTATCGTATTATGTATTTTATCCAGGATCCAGAACTGGGCTTTATTCAAAGTTTTTAACATTTCGTTCATTGAAAAGCTTGCTTGCCAGGTTTTACTAGCGTAATATACGAAATTATACCTTACTTAACTGCGTATTTATGGTATTCAAATACTTCATCATGTTTTTTTCTTTGAAGGTATCTACCCGGTACCTTTTACAATTTTTTTTAAATTGCTAGTAGCTCGGCGGTAAGGAAAAATATCGCGAAATATTTTCCCAATTTCTCCCTGTTAATCGTTGCCTGTTGACATCACTACTTCTTATTAACAGTTATGATTTATTTATTCAAAATCATCCTATCCTACTATGATGCTAAGATTTCAATGTTATTATTATTTTTCCAGGTTATCAACCCGACGGATGTGGAAGACGAGAGGGAAAGCGGGGAAATGTTCGACTTCTTCAGAGGCATCACAACGGACATATTACACCGGTTTGCCTAATAACAGCAACTATAGGTACCCCCTTAGGTCCTCCTAAGGTACCTAGCATTACTGCTACGTCAGAAGTCTTCATTACTTTGCTTATTCTAAGATAAGTGATAATTTTTACCACTGTTCCCAATTCTGAACTTGATATATTTACATTTCACATTAACTATTCCGAACTTTTTATCGTTTTTCTATCTTTGTACTCCATTTTACGATAGTTGATGTATTTTGTCCAAATATCAATGTACTAAGTCAAATCACGTCCTGTTGTAACACTAGAAAAAGTTGAACTTGAAAAAGTTGACTTTTTTATTGAATTTGTTTACGGTACACAAAATAACTTACATTTAATCAAAATTATTTTAAGATGTTTTTATGAAAACAAACATATTTTAAATTACAATAAGGTACCAGACTTAAAGAGAAATTGTAAATGTGTTCACTTTCGTGTTTTTTAATAACAGTTTACAGAAATTTTAAACACATTATAATAATTTAGGAAGTTATTTTGCGAACAAACTCTGTTTTACAATTTGATGTTGTAAAATGAGGGTGCTACAATGTCACAATTTTTATTTGTTAATAATTTACGATCTACCCGCTGCACTGTACGAGACACAAGTACCGTCTGTTGTATGGAACATTTGATTTTCACACCGACTGAATGATTTACTACTGCACATAAGTTGTGATTGCCGGTGTCGTAACGGTCAGCCAATTAGCTTTTAAGGCGTCTTCCGTCATTGTATATATTTATAGATAGATATGATTTCATTCCTGATTTTGGGCTTTGGATGTCTCTACGATTTATGCTCTGTGCATTGTGTAATGCATGTTTTACACGCTGTTAGGTGCGTTTGTTTATGTAGACTTGGTTGCTTATAATATATTTTTTAAACATGGCAACATAGGTTCTTCATGATTTATGATATTACATTTATAATAATAATTTTCTTACAGCCAAACTGGTAATGTAATTTAATATCACGCACATTACATTTTATGTTTTGCAATTAAAACATGATGGGGATGTATGTTTTCGAAAAGTAATTAAAGCTTGAAAAGAACATAAAGTAGATTCATACTATTTAATGATTGTGTAATAGTAATGGACTGCTAGCAGGCTCTAGGTTGTAATATTTAGTTGTAAAGAAAGTGCCCCTTTATTACAAACCGCTTGCGCACAACAGATGCTAATTATGACTTGGAAATTAAGTAAGTTTGCTATCTATATTTTTATAACAGATATAACTTTTCGTAAGTGTCAATAAAATTGACGAGAACGCTGTGCAATATAGAACTATAAAAAGCACAAGTCGATAAAAGCTTTGTCACAACTATACGGTTTTAATGAAAATGTTTACGACAGTCACGTTCCAAATAAATAATTGAATGAAACAATTTGTTTTTGGTGATTATACATATAAATGAAAACAAATATATGTTCTTTTTGAAGGATATGTAAATACCATTTAGAAAAGGAAACTCTTTATTTTGAATTAAAATCCCTTATTGTCTCGGTAACGAAGAAACGTAATAAGGAGATAATATTAATTGTTAATAAAACTAAAGAATATGAGGTTAGTCAGTCAAATATTATTATGTGATACATCCACAGAAATACCTACAAGAGTAAAAGTTTAGAGAAAATTCAAATAACCAATATTTGAATTTTTATTAGAATTAGAAATTCGTCACTAAAATGGTAAAAATATTCTTTACATTTTTGTTAATTAGTGTAGGTACTAGTGATTTACTGTTGTAGTTTGCTTATAATGTCGAGTTGTTTAGGTACTTATCTCGATGGGCCACCTGTGGTCCGCGAAGTGCCCATTAGCAAACAATGATCGGGTGTCGCATCGTAGTTGCAGAGCTAGGAAACTCACCGCTTACAATATAATGGATAACTGGGCGAATTCTACCCGAAAAAGGAAACTGGTCTGGATCAAAAATAATCGTAGCCTTATAAAACAAAATGTCGATGTTATAAATTATTGTCACGGCGGTTCTCGTTTTAACGTTTACCGGCGCTTATAATTGCGAAATGTCATAAGCAAGCATGTCTGTGTGCAAGTTGTCGGCACGACGCCGTATAGTGGTGCTGTAAGCGTAGGATCTAGAACTAAATCGCGATCAACAAACTGGCGAGTCGATAAGAGCGCCGCACGCGCCGCGGGCGACACATCTATAATCCTGTGACGTGTGTTGTGACAGCCGAACGCGGTCACTTTTTCAACGTCACTTTTTACCATGCTTGTTATTCGACAGTTCGACGACCTCGCGTCACTTGTTAAGTTTTATTTTCTCATGTAATTACAAGTATAACCGACCGCTTAATTACCCGAAAATGCTGCGACGCCGGGACCTGGAATTCGATTGAAAAAACGCCTAATCCGGCGCCGCTCTTAAATTATACTTCGTTAACCTTCACCTCGGCTAATGGCAGGCTGCGACCGCGCAGATGCGTGAACTAGTTTAGCGATGGAGCGGGCGCCTAGTCTCTCTACTTCATCGGTTCTCAACCGGGGTCGCGACGCCTGCGCAGGACTTACGGCACCTCAGTCAACACGTACTATCGTCTATGACCTTAAAACAGAACAAAATAATGCGAATGAATATAATTATCCTGCTCGGAAATTAGTGTTTTAGGAAAATATTTAAATAGTAGAACTTTATCAAGGCAATAATTATTTAAAACAATAAGTATACATAGATGATCACAACATAACGATCGATCTTTCATTTAGGTACTTAGTACATTAAAATAATGAATTGACACCAATAATAACTTCTGCTTAGCTTACACAGTAGTAGGTATAATTAAATTGACAGGTCCGTATTTACATGAACGATCTATGAAAACTTCTAGGGACATATAAGGCATATAAGTGCTAAGAACCTGTAGACTTGCTATAGGGAGTGTCTATAGGCTACGGTGATCACTTACCATCATATGAGACCTTATTCTTCTATCGTAAAAAAGGTTATATAAAAAAATCGGTTCTATGCAAAGGGTCGCGACGCCAAAAGGTTGAGAAACGATGCAATCAAATGATGTTTCTTGCCAAAAACGTGTCATACTCCTCGAAGATATTACTAATTATGTATAAACATTTGCCACGGTTAAATTAATAACTTCGTAACGGTGGCTCTAACTTGTTGCAAGCCATTTAAAACTAGTCACTTATTCCACTTTTAAGTTTATAACTCGTACACTTTCGATACATTCGCATTCGATAGAATATTTGAATCGCATTTAGCGGTTTTGGTTAATATGTGCTAATGCCTATTGGAAATTATAAATGTAAATTAAGTTGTAAACTCTATGGAAAGTGGAATTATAATTTTAAAAGAAAAGGATTATAATAACCGTTTAAATGCTCTAAACCGTTTATTAGATGTTGTATTTAGAATATATGCTATTCGAATGTCTGGATTGGTTCAGTTGGCAGACAATTTATTAGATTTGTATTTAGATATGATTTATTTTGTCTTTATGTAAATTGACCAGTTTATTTGCACATCAAACGCTGGGGTTGCGCTTTATCAAATTTTGCTTTATTACTTTGACAAAATATGTTTCAATACTTTGTCAGACATGTATAACGGTAACTAATATTAGCAAGTCAAAACATTTGTTTACAACACTTGTATTACAAAATGAGGACTTTTCACAATTCTCGAAAGAGCTGATTCTCTGACAATCGATCAAAATGGATAAATTTTGCTTATATAATGTATCTTAAATGAAAACATGTGCCTTTTGTTAGTTACTAAGAATACGAAAGTACTTATGCATCGTAAATTGAATGTATTGAGCCTCGTGAAATTGCACTTGATTATTTAGCATGTTACCTTTTAATTTACCGCTATTCCAACATTAGTTAATGCGCTCTTAGGCTTCGTTGTGAAGAGTCAATTTTGATGAGTAATTTTAAGTGATATTTGAAATGTTGTAAGTAGCTTTACAAAGACTGTTGTCATTATATTTTTACGATCGTCTCGAAGTGGGCCCCGCCAGGTCCATTTTTATAACGTGTTTTTCTTCTTCGTACCTATATGTGATAATTCTGACACTCATAAACTTTATGATGAATTATCGTATGTAAATAAGTAGGTACGTATGAAAGCATAATACCTATTTATAATCGCTTAGTCTAGACCAACAGCTAGAATTGCTTAGACGTACCGGCTTTGAGATAAACTCTATACTTTGAATATTTTTATATGAAAACATTGTATAGTAACACCGATTATAAAATGGTGAACCGATTCGGTCAACCGTATTGTGTAAAATATGAATGTAAGTAACTGTATTCATCACTTTTATTCTACGACGTGTATATTCAATATGGAAATAAATGTGTTATTATTGCTAATTGTCTTATTTTATTTTGCAATATAATGCAATTATGTTTTTGTGGGCAGTTTGGGTTCATTGTTCGATGGCAGTGTATGATTAAGTTCGCACATTCATTCAAGCCTTGTCAAATTAAGATTCATTTGGAGTGGCACCGTTATATGTGTGATTTATTCAGGTGAGGCTATTATCTTGGGTTTTGGGCTAGGCTCGGCTGCCAGCCGTAGATGAGCCGAGTCTCCAATTATGTGCCGCCCGAGACATGCTACCCACCTCACTAATTGTACACCGATGAGGGATTTTAATTAAAAACAATCGACTGACTGAATGAATCAAAGTCACTATTGACAGTTTGCCGATGTGATGCGAAAAGAATAACACGAAAGTTCGGAGATTGGTACAAGTGTTTACTCGTATTGATGTCATTGGCCTCAGGCGGCCTTTGTCACACTTAGAGATAAGTGCATTGGTGCTGAATATTAAGCAACTGAAATGGCATTTTCTTAAACAATGCAAATATTGTCTTGTTTCTATGACGAATAAAGAAAGCGCTGGAAATTTATAAAAATGCATATAACATAAATCCATACCAATTCAGTTCTATTCAAAGTGTGTCGTACAACAAAAGGTACAGACCCAGAGAACGTTACTTAAAAGCAATTCATACACAGGTACATTTATCCAGTAAAGTACAATATACTGTTATGAGTTTTATTAGACCTTTCTATTTGGTACATTTGTACAAATACTGGCTTAAACGATCGTATGCAGTTAGCCGCAACTTAGCAAACGACTTGCTGACAAAAGAATAAACATAACTTAACCCTCAACAAAATCTGAACAAGACCAGAAGATAGCGTAACGATTTTCAAATTGGCTTTCGCTTCCGCCTCCACGGTATCTGCTACGGAACAATCGGGGGGTATAAACTAGCGAATTTATTGATTTCGTGGCCCCATGCATGCCGCGAGATGTGGAAACGTGACTGTTCGGTACGAAAACGGTTTGCTCTGCGCTATGATGTGAAATACGACACTTGCGACCTACAATATTGCCGCTGAAGCTTGTTGTAAAGTCGTGTAGGGGTGGTGCAGTTGCTTCAACAGTAGTTTCATCTTACTACTGTTAGCGATGGCACACAGATAGGTGAAGAACGATAACGAATAAACGTAAAGGTTCAATCACATTACGTACCTATAGTTCTACAGTGTCAAGACGACCCTGGACCTTCGATAATAAGCTTCGAAGTAGGCACTTTGAAGTGACAGCTTAGTAATCGACCAAGACAATTGGTCTATGATATTAATAAAAACCGCTTATTATAAGTTATACCTAACTAATCGATAATTTTAGTACATATTGATCATTCAGAGGAAAGCTGGTAGGAGTGGTAGGTATACTTAATTAGATGTGCAACTTTTTTTTTACAAATAGGAGAAGCGATCATACGTACATACCTACCAGTCTAGTCGTATAATAAAGTAGGTACCTACCTATGGTTGACTGATTGAATGTAGGGAGTAAGAGCTTTGTTGAACCATACAACATAGATGTAGCCATAGCCCAGAATTGGAACAATAAAGGCCAAGTAAAAACATTGCTACTTAATTGCAGATGTCCGCATAAATTAGTGCAATAACCTTAGCTCCAGTCATTTCAAGTTTTATCATAAAAGCTTAAACCTTCCCGTACCAACCAACTAATGTAATGGACAGGGCACTCGCTGGCCACTAGAACCCACAGATTAAAATAGTTACTACGTAAATCAGGCGCACTCTGGATAATCAACGAGCCTCCACGTTGATTGGCTTTCCCCAAGACTGAGAATAAAATTACTATCAACAGACGCACTAAGTAAACGAAGTTTACAATAAGCGTGGTTATAACTACGTAACATTACCTACATACGTTTCTCTGTATACAATATTTAACTCGGAATACAAATATTAACTTTTAAAGAAATTTTTTAGAATAATTCAGCAATTCTTATCTCTGTTGCACCATTAGGATGTGTTTTACAGAAACAGGAACAAAAATGTAATTTTAATTAATGACATTGTTCAACTGAAGTGGAGCGGAAATCAGATGTGTGATTTGAGCAATGTAAATTTTTATGGGCTCCGCGCAATTCCGCTTCTGTGGACGAAGTGAAGTGGAACTTGTTGCCGGCGCTTACCATATAGGATTCCTAATCGAAGCGTAAAGAAGCATCTCATGGGCCAGCATGGCTGTGACAATGGGCAGGAAGCTTTTGCCTGTCCGTTGGAACAGCGTCTAGGCTCTCTGTTGCTCTTTAATCAGGTGAGAAAGGAACTACATCACTGTGCTATAGTAAAAAAGACACAAACACACACATATTCACACCCACACATTTAAGTATCTGCATACTTACATCTACATGTATTAGAATTTCTTGAGTTGCACTATAATAGTGTTATGTAATAAAATTTTGGACTACCAATCAGATATATCATAGACAAAATCTTCCCAACCACCTAACTATGATGATAACTGACTATGGATCTATATCTTCCATCCCTCTGGATCCCTCAATTTGGGTTTATGTTTATGCATCACCCACAACACCCAAACCTAAGCCAATTCAGAAAATTCAACCATTTTAAAAAACATATTAAGGTAATGGACCGGTTCTTTGTATTCACATTAGTATCTTCACTTCACTATACACACCCAAATGATCTGGCAATGCGATTTGGCACCTGCCAGCATGCCACACAAGCTAATGCAGAGACCGTGAAGAGTGATAAGCTTGAGATAATAATATATTAATGGGTTTATGGGTGTAAAAACCTTATTAGTAGGTAACCTACAAATCTTGTGGTTGAGGGGAATCTAAAAGAACAGGGTACGTGTGTTTCCTCCTTCCTTTGATATAGAACCTTTTTAATGGGGCCTGTAGAAGTATGTAGTGACAAGTGACTGGTAGGTTACCTGCTGGTTGTCACAGCGACTTGGGTATCTCTTTCACTTTCTATCAGGCGTAGGGAAGCCATTGTGCCGTGATACTTGCTACCATAAAAAAATATATAGAAAATAAAAAGAAAGCCAAACGATGTACCTACACATCAACCATCCAACTCCCGGTCTCAAAGGAAATTTTTCCATTGTACCTATATCATTTGGGTTTCTCCCATAACACATTACGTTTCATGACACTGACTCGTTTGGATTCGAATCCAGGAACCGCACTTTGGGTTAATGCCTTCAGACAATGGCAATGGCATATAAGTTGTTAACCTACAAGGAAGTTTTTGGAAAAAAAACTACATCTTAGCTAATCATCAGAACCGGGTGGGCGTAACCCGTGTCGTACGCGCTTCAAAGTTGGTGTCATCGGTCGAGCCGAGCGCGGCGAGGGGTGCGGGGTGCGGGGCGTGTCATTGGCGCCGCCGCAACTCGTGCCTCCCTAATGACTCCCCCTATTACCCGCACAATATAGCCAATTAGTCCAACCAGCGAGATTTACCACCGCGGGAACCGACCACATCGGTCGCACTAACCACATTATCCGTACAATTACCTCTGCCCCCGACGACTTCATTAATCTCGAGCCTCCACAAAACGCCCGGCGAATGCCATTTCTGTAATTGCCTAGTTCCAGTTAAACTATTCATTGACATCAAATCCCCTTAATATATTACACGTCAGAGCACGACGTATTGTTGCGCAAACATCGAATCGCTAGAAGCTATCTTCGACCGTCATTATAGATTCCTCGTCGGCGAACCATTACACACCTCTACAGGTGTGTTATAGTCATTTAGTTTGTTTTATCGTGATAGCATCTTGACGGATGTAGACACTGAACATCATTACAATAGACGGGATGTTTTCCTCTAATGGACCAACCGACTTGCGGGCGCGGGCGCAACCCGCCGACGCGTATTGATGCTCCATCGAAACCGATATGCAAAACAAAAATAACAGTATTCGCACATCGTTTGTATTAGATTTTTTGTTTAGCTCGACAAAAAATACATAGCGCGAACCTATTACAGTGAGCAAATTGGACATGGCGTCGTAATTACGACGTGCAATATTTAGGTAGTAATTACTGAGGTCGAGTAGAGAGGATAATTGACAGCTGTGGTGTGATGGACGTCGTGACCCACTCTCGCGGCCAGCGCCACCGGGGACCCTCGACCGCGACACGGCCAAAACCAATACAACAATTGACCACAACCTACATCAAACGCCATACACTTCACTTACTAAATGGAAAAATACCTTCGCAAGGTGGCTACGTGCGGCACCTTACCTACTTACCATATGAACTAGTAAACCAAATCAAAGTAAAGTAGAAAGTCATGTTAGACCGTTCATCAATCAATCAATCAAGGATCGATAGACCATACATACATTTGAGAGTGGCTACGGCGTGCGAGCAACAACACCTATTATTTAACAAAGCTATAGGCCCGGGCAGGTCGAACGCCCACGCATCTGACCCGCCACTCACAATAATGACTCATTAATTCCAAACAAATGACTAAATACGTAAACCCATCCGATTTTAAAATGGCAAACAACACAAATTAGCAAATTTATCATGGCGATAAAAGTATCTTTAATGGAGACCGATAGAAGAGTAGGTACGGTGGAAGCAGCTTTTTTAATAAAGTTATTAAGACTATCTATATTTTTTAGAATAACTCGAGGCGGCTTGTCTAATTAAAATGTTTGCGCTCGGCGCGTGGGCCCCGGGATAACGGTCTACTTATTAGACACACTTGCCTCCAAATCGAATGGTTGATTTATCGTGTATCGGAAAAAACTCCCGGCTACATCCGGATTCATAGAAAACTGTCATGTGGTTCTTGTTGACTACGACACGTCAAATGTACGATTTAGCCAACCGCGTGCCTCACTAAAATAGCAGCGATGGTGACACTGTTGTTGACTTGCTTTACGTAAACCTTGTGTTTTAAATTGACGCATCAGTTCTAGAAGCCCGAGAGCGCGGTCATTACATCCACTGGACCGACAGAAATTGTGCTCGAGCTTAAAATACTCATCGTAGACGAGATACGTTAGGAATCAGTGAGCTAAAATTACCCAACTAAATTGGCGTATTCTAGCTGCGCTGGAATACGCCTTCTCTTTATTTCACGATATATTATTTCGAGTAAGTAATGCAAGTAAACGGAATACATCTCAGGGGCTGGCAGTCGGCGACTTGACGAATGCTCAAGTTCACAAGACAAAAGAGCGACGGATTTGAGGTAAATCGAAGAGTCGTGACCGAGTCGTTTAATCATAAGCATCGAACCTAATTAGAGTAGGTCGCGAACCCCTGAGACCGGTAATGAAAATCACAATTGAACCTAGTTGCGACGGAAAATTGCACTTGGCATGGAATTCTTCGTCATTATCAGCGGTTCTCAACCTCAGTGGTTGTCAACTGGCCACGAAGCGGCAATTATGATCCCTTTTATCATGCATCTCCGAACTGAGCACTTGGGTAACATCTGGTTATTAATAATTCGTTAAAAAAGTTGTTTTAGTCCTCTAAAAATGTTGTCTTGTCTAATCAATGAGTCAGATCCAATACCTACCAACGAAGATTGAAGGAAATTGTTCAAACGTTTAACAACTAATTAGTTTAACTAAGTATTCAGAGATATTGGGCGATGCATACCTATAGAAGTAAAATAGTATAAATACACGTATACGTACCTAACGCAGACAAATGCTGGCACAGAGGAAATACTAAAATTAATGGACATATCTATCTAATAGTACCAAATCACATTATTGCGTGATGGTATGAAGCCTCATCGCATGAAATAGTGTGTGGAGGTTCACGGTACAAGAAACCAAGAAACACCGTCCCTCTTTAGGCGTGCACTACAATTACTTTCATATTGAGACAATATTGTTAAATCACGGGGGTCAGGAGTTCGGTGGCTGTTTCAGTTTGCTCGACGATTTGTTTATGACGCTAATTATATAATAAAACTGTCTACTGTTGGAAATTATGCTGTTCATTCCAATATCTACAGTGTGCCTAAAGTCACGAAGTATGTTAGGTTTCCAATTGAACTAAATTAAATACCCCCTACTAATTTATGGTTTGTTAGACTGACTAAACCTAATAGGTGAATTATTTTCTTGCATATGGTACGTATTGTAAAATATATTTTTGGGATGATTATACCAGATGACATTATTAATATAGGTAGGTACTAAGTCAACAAAAACAGGAAAGTAGATACCTATATATTAGTATTCTGCAAATTAAACGTATATCTACTACAAACAAATACCTATGATACCTCTTACCCTAGTGACTTATGAAAGCAAAAGATATTTCAAACACGAGAATAAAAATAATTTGTTTCTCAAAACTCTTATTATTATCAACAAATAAGTAGGTATATTATGTTCTTCCATGCCCATAGTCCAGCACCTACCTACATTGATCTCTTTGTCAGCGCTATATTTATTACCACTATACCCTTGTAACTTATCTTAAAATAATGGCTGCGTCGATTAACGTAATTTATAGAGATTTGTAGTGGGCCCATTATTTATACTGAGGATGTGTGGACAGACAGTGTCCCGCGCGATCGAGTGTTCTGACCCCTGGACAAATTGGCTGCGACTCCGTAGCCAACACCTTAACTATCCCTTCCACTTTAACGTGGTATTAATCTCGTGAGTATCGAAATTATAGGTAACAAGCGATGCGCACGCGCTGGGTCTAATCAGGCTCTCAGGACGCGCTTCCTTGGTCGCTGCGAGGAAGTATGCAGTCGCGAACGTGCCCCGACCGGAATAGCGAGTTATTCCATGTTATTCCCACTTTTTCCTGCTTCTTGTTTACATAATAGTTTTTAAACTTGTTGCTGCATACGGTCAACTCCACTTGCAATCTCAACACCGGGTTTTTTATAGAGGACCTGTACTGAACTAAAACTTGTGCATACACGAAGAACTTCATAAAGCATACCTACCTATCTGCTCCGTAATGTATGTTTCATGGATTACCCAGTCTGTATACTAATATATGTAATTGTAGTAGGTAACAGAATACCTAATTAAACAAACTTTACGCTTGGTTACATTGTATCTTATACTGTCATTAGGTACTAAAAATTAGACTAAAACTCTAAACCCTATTAGGTATTAGATACCTAAAAGTATTTACAAAGAAACTGTTTTAAGAAATAGTCGCTTTAAATATATTTGTTTACCCAAACATCTCAACAATGACGCATATAATAACACAACACGATCGCAAAAGTTAATAGAACTGTAACGTGGTCGTGTCGTTGCGGTTATGAGCGCAGCGTTCCCGGTCTTGTCCTGCAATGGCGTTATGTCCCTTTGTCTCTATTACCGTTCCGACAATCCTCCTTATCTACACGTGTATCTGGTGTCCGTATCACTCTATATGGAGGCCGTTCTATTATCACATCAGGTTGCTCGGGCTCGGTCGCACGGTAAGGGCCACCATTAGCATACAAGCAAATATCGCGATATGCAGCGCTGCGCAGGCAGATTACAGTCGCAGTGCGCAACACTTCCGCGCTGTATTGAATTCGGTACCGCCAACAACGGCCTCCACTCCCATTGCCAGCTCGCGTTTACTTGTTACTGCGATTCCCAAATGATAACTATCTAGTCGCGTGGGTACGGCATTGTGCCCGGGTGTGCGTCCCACTAGCGCATCTCGCATAGCCGCCATCCCGTATAACAAACCGACTCGAATAAATAGCTTCCCATAATTTTGTATGTGATTGATTATTTTACCATTCAAATAATTGGATAGTTAGGTCCGGTCGGCGCCGAAAGTAGTACTTTGCAACTGTAAAATTTAATTAGTGGCCTACTCCAGTCGCACCCGTTGCTCGAGCAGCACTTGCAATTAGGTGGGTGAAATAACACAAATTATGACGTGATTTATGAAGCCGTTTTTCAAACGGATGAGAAAAATTATCAATTACCTACCTACCTACCTACATAAAATTCATAGAGAAACATTGGTAATTAGGTTACCCATTCATCAGCCGAAGCTTAAGCTACTATATAAGTATCTACTTTATCTAAATGTTGAAAAATAAGATTTAATATCAAAACCGATGTATTACTTAGATACATAAATGCTAATAGACAAAGTTCTTAACTAACGCCTACAACAAAAGCATCAGCAAAATCTTGGATGCGCATTATGTACAAAACATCAGGCACTATAACTAATGATCGTAGTTAAAGGAAGATATTTTGATACTGAATAAATGATGTAACATGTCTTTGTGTTTACCATTTTACTCACTTTTTAAACTATTTCTTCAGATCTTAGTTATAACTTAATAGTTTACTCACGATGTTTTCTGTCAAACGCGCTTATTTTTTTCTAGATTCATTAATCTAATTCAAACCAAAACGTTACCTACCTGTTCTTATCATGTGCGTATAAATGACACATTTACCATGGATATAGAATGTAACATAATATTTTATTAAGCACGCTGTTCACACAAATTTGTAATTCTATTTTTAATCCAAAGTAGGTACTAGGTAGGATAGATTGGAATGTAAATGTGACCGAACCCGGATATACCTGGCTTATTAGTAGTAGTTACTACTTACTTGTTTTTGTTATAGTATCTCGACATAATGGCTTCCCTACGCGTGATGGAAAGCGAAAGAGAAGCCCAAGTCGCTGTGATAACGGGCAAGTAACTGGTCAGTCACCTGTCAGTTGCCACCGCCGCCAGTTGTCGGACACATTTATATTAACTACTGAACCAATCTAGTAGCTACGTATTAATCATCGTCATCATCAGATTATCGCAGACCACTGCTGAACATAGGCCTCTCCAGTTGTTCACCACTTTAGTCAAACATCTGGAGACTTTATCCATAATCGCCACGCTGGGCAGGCGGGTCCTATTAGCACGCTCAGCGCCATGGCGGTCACTGATGAGTAATGAATGACCGACAAAGAACACCAACAATACTTAACTATGACAAACTAACAACACTATGCGTAACTATTTATTAATCTGTGACTATGCGAAGTATAAGGCCTTTACTATGGCGACCGGCACTCCAATGTAGTCTGAATAGGTTTTTGGGTACCATGCGTCCACGCGTCGCATAGTAACATTTGTGAATACGGATGAAAGCCTTAATCGTTTAGGTATACCTAATTAATAATATTATTCACGTTTCTGACACATGTACCTAGGTACAACTTTCAAACAAATGTGTTCGTTGGAACTGATTTCCGAAACCGCACTTATATATCACGGTGCGGAATTTATTATTCAAATCGACCGCACGATTTGTGCGATAATTCGCGGCTCCCACACTGCGGGCGGGAGCGAGATAACAGGGACATTAGCGGCAACATGTCCGCGCCCGGCTACATTGGGCTCGCTGCAGTCCCGGGAGCTCCAGGGTCAGATGCCGCGTGGGAAGACGCCGTGTCCGGGAAGCGCTGCCTACTTAAAGCTCCGGATTCACTGACAAACAAATACCTAGTTATGCTCATCGACAACTTGTCTCCGATGGCAATTCAGTCTTGCTGTGTTACGTAATTTTTTTTTTATATCGTGGAACCAGTGGCGTAAGAATCCCCTTGGAGGCCTGTGGCAAGTGGCAAATTCGGATTATAACTAAATGTGTATCATTAAATGTTGGCAACTTTGGGACCTTTACGGCTGTGGGCCCGTGGCATTTTGCCGACTAGTAACGACATTGATGAAGGCCAAATCTGTCACAATGTAAAGGTGGAACTCCAACTCTAGAGTCTATGCATTGGTTAAATAATTGTTTCACTGAATGGTTGATGTGTGGGCGTCGGCTCATATTCATTGGCCATTGAATTCGTAATTCGCGGCTCCTACACTGCAGGCTGCGAGATAACAGGGACATTAGCGGCAACATGTCCGCGCCCGGCTACATTGGGCTCGCTGCGGTTCCGGGGGAAAGACGCCGTGTCCGGGAAGCGCCGCCTAAAGCTCTGGATTCATTGATGGACAAATACCTAGTTATGCTCGTTGACAACGTATTGGTCTCGAAAGCAATTAATTCTTGCTATGTTACGTAACATATCTTTTTCGTATTGTGGAACAAGTGGCGTAACTATACTTACCATTCGACACCCTTAAGAAATTCATCGGATTTTTGACTAAATGTGTATTACCTATATTATAGCCTGTGAGTAATCTAGGTCGTCAATGATTCGATCCGCTCTACCCTGGATACGGTAGGGAACAATACACAACGTTCTGGCACACCAACATTCACGGGCTTCACCTTAGAGGAAGAACCGCTGACAACTACATTGATGCCTGGGTTCGCAATAAAACTGGCAAAAAAATGCACAAACTCTCACAAAGCCCATAAGAAAGCGCTTTATGCCAAACACGATCAAACGCCTTTGCTATATCCAAACTAACAGCCAAAGCCTCATCCTCATCCTCTCAATCGCCTATTTTCAGCGATGTGTGAGGTATACGAGAAGGTCACCCGCCGATCGACCAAGACGAAAATCGTATTGACAACACAGATCAGCTGGTGTTCGTCCAAGTGTCCAAGGAGTTGGAGATTTATTATTGTCTCCATAGCAATGAGATAATGGCAACTGGTATGTAGCTGGGAATAGTCCGATTGGTCTCCCTTTTTGGGGATCGAATGGACAAGCGCAGACTTCCAGGACTTAGGGACAGTACTACAGGAATAGCAAAGCCGGAAAAGGCGTTTGAGAACCGGTGCTTACTCAGCGCGTGAAAACCGGTGCTAATGCTGTCAGGCGCACTCGGCTTATTATGTTCAGGAAGAAAAGCAGTCTACGAATATCTCCAGCAGTCTACGAACATTATCCACAATAAGTAATTCAAGTACTGCAACTGCATTCAAGTGTTCTTTTATATGGCCACTTGAAATTCCCACGACTCTCTCAGCTCGTTACTGCCGTTCCTCAAATACTGTCATCATTCAAAGTTATTGCAGCTTCAGTTTCCCTATTTCTACTATGAAGTTAACGAATAAATATTCTAAACATGTTTATCTTTTATGCCATAAATCATAATGTATTGTCCTTCATTAGCCGGTAATACGTGGGCGCTTGCCGAGTTCCTCGCAAGCGCAACATTTTAAGCGAAGTATCGAACACTATTGGTATTTACGAAAAGCGGTGTCGGAGATCAAAGAGCAAGGCGATAAGTGTTGTCGGAATTATAGAGGGTAGGTGCGGCGTCGTGGACAAACAAAGAACGAGGGAACTAAGTAAGGCCTCGTTCAGCGTGTAGACATACGATCCACCTAATTACGACCTGCTGCTTATGTGGTGGCATCTGGTGCATTTCTTTTTCCAGAAAATGGTTTGTGTCCTAGTGTCCAATTTACATCATCATCAGCCTATTGCAGTCCACTGCTGGACATAGGCCTCTCCAGTTGTTCGCCACCTAGGGCAAACTTCTGGAGGATATACCCATAATCGCCACTCTGGACAGGCGGGTTGGCGATCGCGAGCCTTGTTTGTTGTTCGACAGGCAGGATGCACCACGGCAAGTGAGGATGGCTTGGAGCGAAAAGGTGATAGGTCACTCCCTTACATCCCTTGGACAATCCCTTGAACAACCAAGTGTATTGGACACGTCCAAGTTGGAAATTATTTTAAAGATATTGTTGCATAACTGTACTTATTCTTATCTAATGGCATACGCACACGCAAAGTTTGGAATAGACAAGTAATATTGTTTAACACCTATGTAACGTACATCTGGACCCGGCTTAAGGAGTTTGTCGCCAACAAAGGTCACGGACCGGCCGCGCGCCCGCGGCGGGGCTCAGCCTCGGGACTCCGCGTCCCGCTGACCTACACCGCCGACTGCGTAAATTGCCTCAGATGACAACTAGCCACGATAAATAGGCACAATATTGAACATCGTTAGGTAAACCGCGGATGCCAGGTACGTTCGCGCATCAGTGCGCATAGATAGCCCCCATTAAAATTGATTTAAATGATTAGCTTTGCCCGGTTATGACCTTTGACTGGTAATATTCAGGAATCCTGTTATCGCTTGGAAACTTCCATCGTAAAAATCTTGCCGACCGGAACGGGATTTAGGAACATTAATGTTCACAAGGTAAATAACATTAATTGTATTAATTTACAACGCATCACGGTGATATTAGGTATACCATTACGGTGACTTCTAAGTAATGCGTCATAGTCGTAGTATATAGGTACCTACGCACATACGTTCCTACTTGTTACCCAATTTATATTGTTTCCAAGGTTTTACACACTTTTTTTCGGTTCTATTTACCTACTTATTTCATTTAGACAGCTAAGTAGATATAACCAACTTAGGTATAAGGTTATACCTACCTACCTATCAAAACATTTCCCATTATCATCATCAGCCTATTTCAGTCCTCTCCTAGACACAGGCCTCTCCAGATGTTCGCCACTTTGGGAAAACACCTGGAGGCTTTACCCTTAATCGCCAGGCCTTGGGGATAGTGCCACGGAAACTGGCAGGAGCCTTAACCACCGTGACACCATCATCGCGGTTTGCCCCAGGCAGACCCTACACACTCCCCCATTGGGGAAGTGAAAGGAGTGGCCAACCAAGGCAAGGCAGGTAGAGGTGCCCCCGCACCAATCACCCGCTGGGCCCCGTCAGACGGCAAGGCTCGCAGAGGATAGGGAGGACGGCAACGATACACCGCGAGGTTTAGCCTGTTGAAATTACGCGTGACGTCACTCGGTGAGGATTTTTTTACGGGAGGGAGTGACGTCAAAGACTCCCACTCCTTACCTTGATGCCTTGTATCTTTGCTATTTTTTATTTGAATGAAAAAAGGAAAAATACGTGTCCAATACATTTTTATGATCTAAAATACGGACTAAAATTTAATATAATGTAATTATTTTGACCCCTTTTGATATTCTTTGAAGACCAACAAGGACGTTTTGGCATGTGGCCGGAATCGGAAGTTCGGAACTAACGCTAACGCGTTTAATAATGCAAAATGTTCATGGAAGTATTAAGGTAGTACTTAATACTTCCATGAAAATGTTACGTCTGAGCTGACGTTGATTTTTGACTGTTTTGTTTCACAGTAAAGCCCTTTTCATTGTCATCCACGCGCCAAAACATTCATGTCGATCTGTAAATTAAAACGTTTCTTGTAGCAGCTTGTCTATGGTGAATCATCAATCTATGGTGCGGTGCGAGTGTGGCAAAATTTCCGAACTGCATGACGTTTCACGCAATTCGGACGTCATTGACATGTGTGTGTGACAAAGATGGTGCCCGTTTACCAGCTGGCATTCATTTTTTATTGAAAAATACTAAAAAACGATTGTACAAAATCCGATAGCATGGCGAGCGTTCTCGATTTAGTGAAACATTATCAACATGCAATAGAAAAGTATCCCAACGATGAGCAAAAGGTGAGTAAAAGTGTCCTTTAACGTGCAATAAATTTAGTTTCGTTTTAGTTTTACTATTTTCCTCGTATTTCGAAAAATATTTTTTGCAAGTGCCGTCGTCAATACATCATATAATGTACTTTACTAATGTAAAATTTAAGAATAGCTTGCATGCAGAGAGTGGATTTTCTTTCTTAATATGAAAATGCCAACATATGTAAGCACACTCTGCAAAAGCTCTGCGCCTCGCCTCTTGTAATATACAAACAAGATATCAAGTATTGCGTGATTCCACTACTGCGACACAAGATTTGGTAATTTTACTTAATTTGAATTAGTAACAGGATGAAATTATAAATCTGATGTCAGCTTTACACTTTCTTTCTTCCATTCACTTTTGTATAATGCTAAAAATAATATTAAGCTACATCCTCATTAAGTTGCACAAAATTAACAGATGCAATTTTTTAACAACTTTAAATTGAGAAAATATCAATTATAATCCAATTAGTGAAATTCTGTTAATTGCATCATGTGTAGGTAAACACATAAACGGCCATATCTTTTCACATGCATTGCTAAGTAAATAAATAAGAATTCGGTAATCCAACAATCAAAATGAGATGGCTTCTATAAATATCTTAAAATTCCAATCATATTTGCACAATTACACATGGTAATTTTAGTCCACATTGCAAATTACCAAAAATAGTGCTAATTTTGTTGTTGAAATGTAAATAATTTTATACCTATTGTAAGACTTAAAATTAAGCAGGATGGATTTGGATTGCAGCTTTTATGAAATCTATTTCACAATTATAGTGTTTGTCAATAATGATATTCTACTGCAACCTGAACCAAAATTTTTTTTGATTGTAATAGTTAATACATACCTACTTATAATTCTAGTATTCCTGATACTGTAAACATTGAACACCATTTTGGTGTATCTGGTGATTTTATGATGGTGGCTCAAAAGTGACCTCTGCCTACAGAACCAAGGGCCTCGGGTTCGGTCTCCACCTGACAAAATTTTATGTTTGATCTTTGTCTGGGTGTCCCTCACACAAAATAGGTGCATAGACATCAAGTTGCGGAAAACGCCCGTTCAAACTAACCAACTTGTCAGGGCGTTTGATTTGTATTGAAGTATAATATTTTTGGTACCTTTGTTGTTATGATACCCATAACACAAGAGCATAAATAAACTACTTTGGGGTCTGTATGAGATGTTGTATGATGTTTATTTATATTTAGATTAGCACCCTGCCCTGGCTTCGCATGGGTGCAATACTATATGCATATTATACACATAAACCATCATCTTAAATCCCTCTATGTATTAAAAAAACTGCATCGAAATCCTTTGCATAGTTTTAAAGTCATAAGCATATTGGACAGACAGAAAGCAAAAGCGACTTTGTTTTATACTATGTAGTGATATAAAAAAACATTTAACCATCTCCAGCAGCAGCACAGCATAGGTTGAAAAAAAAGAAAGAAGAAGACCATCTCCAAAGAAGTATGAGTTATGTAAAAGTGATTTTAAAGTTACATTTTCCTCTTTTCAGATCTTAAAGAGCATAGACAAATTATTCAATCTAGATGTGACTGTCCAACATCTTCAAGAGACAGGTGTGGGACGAACTGTCAACGCCCTCCGCAAGGAGGCAGGTGACGTGGGCTATGCAGCCCGGGCCCTAGTCTACAAATGGAAGCTGATGGTGGCAGCCGAAGAGAGCGACCAAGACGGGGACCACAACACAGACAGTGAGAGAAAGCCTTAGTATTCCTTGAAGTAACAAGTTACTGTGATGTTGCAATTTTAACAATATTTATTAGAATATTAAGAAATGTTATGTTCATTATTCCACAATATAATGGTCTCATTTTGAATGTTTGAATTTGGTTGTATAATATATTTTGCTAATTTTATTTGGAAAATAAATATCTAATTTGAAATATCACCACCCTTTTTTTTGTCAATTATTTTTATTTATTTTTAAACATTGACATGAAATGCATCTCTATTGTAGTAGTATTACCATATGAAAGGTATTTAAATGTGTTTATGGAATATGTATAAATTAGGTTTCTGTGCTGAATCTGTAGAGTGATAAAATCTTCTAGTAGTGAAATTACTACTACTTCATTACAAGGGTAATAACATTTCAACCTTGCATGAAACTATTTGCATGTATAATTAATAAGAAATAATTATTTTAAATTGCTTTTAAACAGCTGCTACTCATAATGGACATGAAAATGGAAGAGATTCTGATGATAATGCAAAACAAAACTCTGGAAATAGTAAATATGATGGGTATGATAAAAACTCACAAAATGTTAAAAAGGAAAAAGAATTGAATGGGAACTACAGTGGAGGCAAGAGAAAACAACAGAGTAGTGAGGTTGGTATATAATATCAATGTTTACAGTATTGTTATGTATAGAATATTTTAGTGATAAAAGCTTGTGGTTTAATTTGTACATCCATTGTATTCTTATCTTGCATAGTTTTACAAATGAACACTTTGCTGTACAGTGGCATTGTTTAATTTACATAGTAATTACTTTTATATCATGTTACAGGATGAAGAACCAGATATAAAGAAATCAAGAAGTTCTGGCAATGGTCATCACCATGAAGACAATAGAAAACAGTTAGTGCAAGTCAAAAGAGAACCTAAAAGTGAAGATGAATCTGATAGTGACCATTACACAGGCGATAGTGATTCTGATGAATCAGAATCTTCACAAGAGGAATATGACAGAAAAATAAAACAAGAAATTAAACAAGAACCCTCAGATGACTATAAGTCATCTACTTCAAAACAATCGTCAGGCAAAAGTTCAGGAGATCATAAAAGAGAATCATCCAGCTCAAAAACATCTCATGAGTCAGAAAAACATTCTAAAAGACATCACAGCTCGGAACCCACAGACAGACATCAATCATCCAAGGAAAAATCTCACAGTTCTCATAAACATAAAAGTTCAAAAGAAAAAGATAAGAGTGATAAAAATTCAAAATCTGAAAGGAGTTCATCAGATAAAGATAAAAAACAAAAAGAAGATTCCAAATCTTCCAGCAAGCATAAAAGTAGTTCTGACAAACATAAGTCATCTAATTCAGACAATAGTAGTGAGAAACATAAGAGTCAACACGAGAAACACTCCAGTAAATCTGAGAAGCATAGGAGCTCCAGTCATTCACAAAAGTCTGATAAAGACAAGCACAAAAGTTCATCGGAAAAAGAGATCTCTGATGATAAACATAAATCAAAACATAATAGTAGTTCTAAAGAGAAACATAGTTCCACTAGCAAGGAAAGATCGAAGGATAGAAGTAGTTCATCAAAGGATAAAACGGATGGTTCTAAAGAGAGTCACCACAGTCACAAGAGTGAGAAAAAGACATCCTCAAGTGATAGTAAGTCTAAGCACAGTGATAGTAAACACAAGTCTGAGAAGCATGATGAAAGCAGTAATGAAACTAAGTCTAAACATAAGTCTAGTTCCTCATCATCACACAAAAGTAAGTCAAGCAGCAGTAAGTCTAAGGAAGATGTACCAAAGAAAAAAAATCAAACTAACAGTAGTGCAGATAGTGACGACGGAATAGATTGTGGCTCAGGTATGTTAATGTAACATAACTTATTAATTTTACTACATAATAATATAATGAACGGCCCATACAGCCAATAACGGATTTACATTTACCATATAATTGTAAATATTATAATCTACCTCGCGAGATTGTAAACTGTCGAAAGATTGTGAACTGTAATGCTTAGGTTAGTTTAACTATTAATTTTCGGTAGATTGTTATCAAACGAAATGAAATACTTAAATTAAAATCTGTCACACGTTAAATTGTCAACAGTTCCATTTTGATCAATCACAATCCACCGAAGAATTAAGCGTTAAATTGTTAGCAGTCCTCACATTTTACAATCTCGCAAGATGGATTATAATCTAAAGGTGTTCACAATGAATAACAGAATAATAACTTAATTATACTCTTATGGTACACAATAAGTCTTATGTTACAAAGGAGAAAAAGGACACAAGAAAATATCCAAGCGGAACATTCATCCACTAATATGGATTTAATAATGTGAACCCAATGAATACCTGGAAACCTAAAAATCAGTTACAAAGGGATTCATAGTTGTGCATTTTTACTGCCTTGTATTATTTTTGCCCTGTAATGTTTAAGTTTGTAGTCATAGTGTTA
Organism: Conogethes punctiferalis; assembly: GCA_031163375.1. Taxonomy (NCBI): domain Eukaryota; kingdom Metazoa; phylum Arthropoda; class Insecta; order Lepidoptera; family Crambidae; genus Conogethes; species Conogethes punctiferalis. Next base: position 11,664,935 of record CM062082.1, on the reverse strand, counting down.
CTTCCTTGATATAAATTTTTCGAACTGTATCTTACAGGGGCAAGTTTCGCTGAAGCTCTCGGAATGGTTAGTCCAGCTAAACCTAAGAAAAAACCACCCCCAGCAAAAGAATCTTTTATAAACATGCCTAACAGTAAAGATGTAAGTATTCCAAAATTTATTTTTAAACTAAATTAGAATGATTTGTTGGCCTTTTACGATATCGACAAGTTGAGACGGGGTCGTCCTATCCGAAAACCAACCACTCGGCTCTTTACCTGACTTATGAATTGTAACTGTTGTGACATTAATTGTTGAAATAAATTATTCTATTCTATTCTATTTACCTGAACCTATTTTTGTAGCTAAGTCCAGCAAGCTTGTTGGCGCCAACCGCGAAGCTGGCTCCGCTACCGCTGCCCATGGAGATATCTGCTCTGCCGGACATATCGCCCAACTACAAGCCCCGGCCGCCGCCCAAGCTCATGCCGCACTTCACGGAAGAGGAAGCTTTGAGCTCTGTTATATCCTCCAAAAACCAAAGGTAATTTCTGAATATTGGTCTGTTATAGTTTACACATGTGTTTTATCCACATACAGTTCCCCGTCAAAAGGCATGATGCATAATAGACTCTATTCCGTGGACATTTAGTTCAAAATTGATTAAAAATTTTCAAATATTATAATAATTTTCCCTGTGGACTCGATAGAAAAATTTTGTGAGTTCTGCAGTCTTTCTTGATGTGAGACTCATTCCAGACCCATCTCATCATCAATATTTCTAGCACATTCATTTTTTTTATTTTTCTTCTGGAATTTTACAGTTTCTGTCTAATACTTTACCCTGAGGCGGAGAGAAAACTTTCACCTGTTCACACCTCTTACACATGCCGTAAATCTGAATTTCCAACCCTCTGTCCACATTTTTATGGACTCCGTAGACATTGTTAATTATAATCTTTTATCATAGTAAAAGATAGTAAAAGTTCTTCTTATATTTTTCTATTATTAAAATTGTGTCTGGAAATCTCGGTCTTATAAGGTTTAAAGATTTTCTTTCTTATTTTCAGAACGAAAGTGTACTCTGGTAACAAAGTTATAGGGAAAATACCTTCCCTGTATGAAATGTGCGTGCAAATTCTTCAAGAACATATTGACGGTAATCATCTTTATACATCCATCATTGTTAATGGTTGTTTTCCCTATAGGGAAATTGGTGTGTTTCAATAGTAAAATCTATTAGATTGCTTGAAAAACGGCTTATTTAGAACAAGTTCTAATCCGGCAGAGGCGCAGTAATCAGCTAACCTCTTATTTTTTAAAGCAAAGAAATCACTTGACATCTTATTCCTACTTTTCCTATAGCTATATTTTTTCTGTACAGCTCTCGAATACACGGGCGGCGTGCCATATGATATTCTGAAGCCTGTAGTGGACAGAGCGACTCCACAACAATTGTTCGTTTTGGAGCACTACAACCCTTATCTAATGGAAGACACAGATCATCTGTGGGAGAAATTCTGCCTGAAGAACTTTAGGAACAAACAGCGGCAAGAAATGGAGACTTGGAGGGAGATGTATATGGTATGTTCTGATAACAATGACGCTTCCATTATTTCTATCGTTTTAAACAATCAACGCCCTGTGGAGCTATTCAGAAATGCGTTCGGAAACTTCCACACCGTTCATTTAAATGTTGACATTAGTCTAGTTCAACTAATGTCTTTGAGTGACATTCATTCAAAGATTGAATCCTAAGCAGGAAAAGGCATTATGAACAGCTACTGATTCATTCGCTGTTGAACGTAGGCTCCTTTCTTTAGTTCGAGGCCTCATTTCTATCGTTTGGTGGTTTGTATTACTCCATTATAGATTGCACATAAACATTGTACACTTATTTTAAGTAGAAATCTTTAACTCGAGAGTTCGGAAAATGATTCAAGACGCTAAGATTTACTGATCTGAAGATAATTGAAACATTAAACTAAACATATTCTCTTATTTCAGAGATGTCAAGAGGAGCAAGAACACCGGCTGAAGTCCCTCACAGCTAATATTAGGATGACGCAAGAAGCCAAGAAGGCGCCCATCAAACAAACCAAAATGGCGTACGTGGACAGCGTCGTTAAACCACCCAGAAACATCGCGAGAAAACAGGTCAGTGATTTACAGTTGATAATATTTATTACCACCCCAGCCTCTTGGGTTCATGTAAAATTCAACTCTTTGGGACCGGAGGGTCCGTATGTACCCAAAGTTTCGGGGTAATTTCAACACCTCTGAACTAAAGCCACACTATGTAAGCCATAAACATTTTGTATGAAGATTTGTCTGTGTATGATCCGTCATACACAGACAAATCTTCATACAAAATGTTGAAATTATCGGAATGAACCGGAGTACAAGCCTAATAAGAATCGGGCCTCGTCTAGTGTTCGTTGTGAGTTATCTGAAGAGGCCATTACAGGCCTAAAACTTCGTTTACACACTTTGGGGTAGACCTAGTTGGGCTGGACCTAAACATCAGCCTATCACATTCCACTGCTGGACATAGGACATGCTGGGCAGGCGGGTTGGCGATCAGCGGGCAGGCTACAACACGTCGCTTCGATGCCGCCCGTCATCGGCCTGTGGTATTAGCTTTCAATCTTGATGGTTATACCGCCACCAGTCGGTTGCCAGAGCTTCGTTTGTTATTAGGCAAAATGCAACATTGTCGCTTTCAAGTGACAATGTTGCTTTAAAAACTAAAATACTAATAATTAGATACTAAATTCGTCGCTGCGCGTGCAATACCGCGGAAGAGCACTTTGTTAATACCGCGTAACAGCAAAAGGGACAAAATTGAAATATCGCGCCAACAGATCATATTATCAGATAATATTATGTTTTTTCTTTCTCCTGTAAATTCGCGAAAACCGCAGATACGCGGTTTTTACAAACTGCTCTTTCGCGGTATTGCACGCGCAGCGACTATATAATAAATACTAATAATAGAGGCATATGGTGTATGTACACCATACCTTTGTTTGAAGTTGAAGTTGGTTGCGGTTTCCCAATCGCAGCAAACAAGCCGCGATTATCTTGTCACAATTACAATAATCGGATGTTTTCATCATCATCAGCCTATTGCAGTCCACTGCTGGACATAGGCCTCTCCACTTGTTCGCCATTTAGGGCAAACATCTGGAGGATACACCCATAATCGCCACGCTGGCCAGGCGGGTTGGTGATCGCAGGGCGTAGCTTCTCGCTCCGATGACGCTGCTGCCCGTCATCAGTCTGTGATAGTTAGCTACGCCTTCATTAGGCTATTATGGCCAAAAATTGTAATTAGTCCGTCTTTTAGCTTATTCAAAAATAAAAGACACGTATTTTTTTATTTGTAGATTAGACTAAAAATTACAAAGTTATAAGCCCGTTGAAATTACGCGTGACGTCACTCGGTGAGGCCTTTTCACGGGAGCGAATGACGTCATCATCATCATCATCATCATCAGCCTATTACAGTCCACTGCTGGACATAGGCCTCTCCAGTTGTTCGCCACTTAGGGCAAACATCTGAAGGATATACCCATAATCGCCACGCTGGCCAGGCGGGTTGGCGATCGCAGGGCGTAGCTTCTCGCTCCGATGACGCTGCTGCCCGTCATCAGTCTGTGATAGTTAGCTACGCCTTCAATTACGGCTATTATGGCTAAAAAGTGTAATTAGTCCGTCTTTTAGCTTATTCAAAAATAAAAGACACGTATTTTTTTATTTGTAGATTAGACTAAAAATTACAAAGTTATAAGCCCGTTGAAATTACGCGTGACGTCACTCGGTGAGGCCTTTTCACGGGAGCGAATGACGTCAAAGACTAACCGAGAGACTAACTAGACCTAACTTTTGATGCCTTGTATCTTTGCTATTGTTTATTTCAATAAAAAAAAGGAATAATACGTGTCTTTTATTTTTGAATCAGCTAAAAGACGGACTAATTACAATTTTTAGCCAAAATAGCCTATTGTAATGGTTATACCGCCATCAGTCGGTTGCCAGCTCGGATGTTTTAAAAGTGTTAAATATTTGTCGTCAGGCGTTGCACGGTACTGCGCACGCGGCGGCGGCGTCGCCCGCGGCCCGCGTGGCGTCGCTGGCGGCCGCGCCCAACGTGCTGCGCGGCGGCGTGCGCCCGCCGCCCGCCGCGCCCGCGGCCGGCTCCAGCTTCAAGCCCAAGAAGGCGCCGCTCATGCAGAAGGCGCTGCAGTTCATGCGCGGCCGCAAGCGATGATAAACGCCCAGAGGATCTTAGTTAAGGATAGGTTGCACTTTTTAATTTTGAACTTTAAATAAGACGCTGTTCCCATCATAATGTAATTTCCACCGGCGGAATGCGCTTGCGCTGCGCATACGCACCCTCCGGTCAGTGGAAGTCGTACGTTTCCCTCTAGTTTGCCTCCCTATACAAAAGATTTCAAATATGTTCACATCTTTTTAAATTAAGATTTAGGGTCATGGCTCACTTTAACCGCCCTGCTCCCACCCAGCTAAAAAAATAAATTAAAAATATGGGCTCTTTAGATTATATTTCCCATTGGATATGAGACATTGTTCGTTATCAAGCTACCAGCCAACTAAAGTTGGTTTCAGCTTCAAGCCCAAGGCGGCGCCGCTTATGCAGAAGGCGCTGCAGTTCGTGCGCGGCCGCAAGCGATGATAGACGCCCGGAGGATATTAGTTAAAGATAAGTTGCACTTTTTGATTATAAAACTTACCGCCCCTGCAATAAGACGCTGTTCCTATCATATCGTCCCTTAACCAAGAACACCGCATAAGTCATTTTTACCAACCTAACAGGAGACGAAAAATTTATTTTACGATTACCTACTAGTTATGCGCAAGCGCATTCCACCGAGGGAGATCTCATAATTATCGTCTCTTAGTTACACCGCTCAAGTCGAAATTTAAGCACCTATGGTTAGATGGATCTTACTCATTGCACGTCTAACCATTGCTCACATGATTTAATAATTCCGTCATTCCAAAACTAGTGCCAGTCGGCCTCTAAAACTAAATTAGATTAGCTAAAGTAACTCAAACATAGTGACTCAAACTGAGTCTTAGCTTATATCTAAGTCTGTCCTGCGCAACCTCAACACTGTACAGGTTTTCGTTTCCTGTAAAGTTGTTAAAAATGGCTCATGTGTTATTGTCAGATAAGGGACGAAATGCGATTTCCATCAGCGGAATGCGTTTGCGCTGCGCATACGCTCCCTCCGATCAGTGGGAATCGTACGTTTCCCTCTAGTTCGGCTTTCTTTACAAAAGACTTCGAATTCGTTGAAATCCTTTTAAAATAAGATTTTATACTACACTAAAAATGGACATATCAATTCATTGGAAGAAACCCTTAAAACTTACGTAACTACCGCAATAAAGCAGTACTACAAATTGCAATAAAAAAATCTATTTGATTTCAAAGTCGACATCCTAAGGATAAAAACTGCAAAAGGTGTCTCGGGATATGAGTCATAATTCTCTATCAAGCTACCAGTTAACTGATTTACTTTGACTTTGACGTGATGGTTCACGTCCCCGTGAACCATCACGTCCCCGTTATATACGATTTTGCCTCCGGTCATAGAAATCGATCCTTAGACTTTACTTTTTCTCTAATTTGCCTCTATACAGACATTCAACAACATCCTTCAGAATAAAACTTTACATATTATTTTCACCAAATAGGAGATACATCAATTCCACCTCTCAAAAACCTCTAAATAATTATTTATAGTACGAGTGCTTTTACCCCAAATATGAGCCAAATCAACTCTTGTAGAAAAGCTCTCCGGTTCAAAAGCGATGATAAACTATCAATGCCCAGCCGATCTTCTGGAGTGTTTCGACTTCTCGATTTTGGACTTTATCGTCTCTACAGTAAATCGTTGTTTTCAAGACTATTTTGGCATTCATGGTACTTTTTGGGCACACCTAATCCGGCTCGAAGGACCAGCTATATAATAGTTTTACAAATTTACAAATTGTGCACTATGACACGTGGAAATTAATTGGGAAGGCGTAGCGCTGTGTCACTATGAGAAAAGGAGTGGTCTATCCATAAACAAATATTTCGCAAATGGCGGGCAGCGCAACATTGACATGGGCTGCCCTCCACTACTTTAATAAAAAGTTTGTACTTTAATAAACAATTTATAAATATTCATATTATAATTTTATGTTATAGAATGTCTTATGTAAAACTAATTTAAATAAAGTTTTGCAGTAACAGCTTGATAACGAATAATAAGCTCTTTCTTTCACTGTATTAGTACAGTAAAGATATTAATAAATACATTTATTTTTCTTCCACAAAACACATGCTTAAAACTATCTTAACTAGTAGAAAATGTGCATTTTAAATAAGACAAATATTTTATTCCCTCAATTAAATTGATTTTACAAAACGTCTACTTAAAACACTTAGTAAATTGTTCTATCGCAAAGTTCGCTACCTCAAAAGACAACCACACTTCACACCTGTTCACTATGGTTTCGTCCTGGCCTCGGCTCGAACTCAAATGAGCCTGTCTTGCTTATTCAGCCCTTTCTTAGCCCACACTTAAAGGGCCGCGTGAGCTGGACAGACAATCTTGCGCAGGGCACAAAATAGGCGCTATAGTAGTGGTACAGGAGTAACTTAACTGAATTGCTTAAATTCCTTGAAGAGCCTTCGCGTTTCTCCGATGACAAGAAATCCTCGGGTATCATCGTAGTCCCTTACGTTGCATCCACAACTCACGAATGCGTACCCTTAGGGCCTGCGCAGACGACAGACTTTTTGTGCGATAGTCTGCGTCTGAGACATTTAAAAAGAGCATCTAGGTCCCTACAGCTCTGCAGAATGATCGAAGATGTGAGTTGAGTCTGTGAAATATCCTCTACCGATTTTTGCGCGTCGTGTGCGTTACTGCATATAATTGCATCACAGACTAAAAAGTGTGTCACGGATAGTCTGTCGACTATCCTACACTACTACAAAATGTAAGCATTTTCTTCACCTCGTCGCAGGCTGTTTGAAATATAGATTCTAAAACCTAAACACAGAATGGATTAAGATTTGAAGGCGCTACCGCGCTGCGCCCGCGCGCTTCGTAGGCGGGGCCTAAAACCAGTGACAGCTAGATGCTAACTGTTGATCATAGCAAAAACTCCTTTGGTAAAAGTCTCGCGAAACATTATAAGGCATCACTGCACTGCTCTAGCTAAAGCATATTGCATCCAAGCTTATGTCTCCAACGGGGCAGGGGAACCTCCTATGGGGCGGTGACGGTGCAAAGGCTGTTTGCCTGTGGAATAATCGCGGGTTAATTTGTGGGGGTGTTCAAAAATATAACAATAAGGAAATCATTATTTGGTACACATTTACACAAAGAAATATCGAGAAATTCCACACGGAAGTCTTCGTGATTTAAGTTACGAGGGATGTAATCTGTGACCATTGCGTTTAAAAGGTTGAAAACCTACAGTGAACTGTAATGATAAGTATTTTACCTTACAAAGGAGTTCTTCAAGTACGGTTGTACATATCTGGGGATATACCAAGGGTGATGAACCATATTAATGAAGGGTGATGGTGAGGTCTTTATATAGTCCAAGCATCCATAGGAATGTTTAACATTTATAAAACGCTTGTTAACTTTTAAATAAAAATTGATTAGCTTTTAAATTCACGATGTGGGCGATTTCTATATAAATATTATATAATAAGTTCTGCCTTAGTAAATTCAAGCGGTGTTAATAAATTATTTACTTTCATAGGTAATCTTCTTGTCTAGTTAATACTTTTTTTTAAGTTACTTTCGCTTTTTTTTGTTCAAAAAACTATTGTGTTGTGGATGTAACTAAAACATTGGAATTAAAACTTAAATGATAAATTTCTCGGAATGATCTGTCTTTGTTTAGCTTTTTGTATATGACGTAAAATCCTGCTGCGTCTTGTAGGAAAATGAGTTCGCACATTGTACTAATTCTATTTATGTACCACAATGAATATAAACTAAACAAATAAAAAAAACTTGCACAGAAACGTGTGCCAGTCCGCTTTTATGATCTCAAACATGGATATTACAAATCATCACTTATTACAAACACGTTTGTTTATACGTCACAAAGTGCAAGTTTATTTTTATAAACATAATTTCACTCTCTTTGTGAGTGCGACTACAAATAAAATAATAGCTGCGTAGTGCCCTACGTATTAATGGTATTGTGTTAATTAATACTATAAACTTACATGTGTACTTGCCAAATTAAATGTTTTATTATAATGACATGAATGCATGTAAGAATTTTAGGTCAGTTGCACTTTTTCGTGACCGACTTGAGTTGCCAAATTACCTACTTATATGTACCTATGAATTGATATTTATATATTTGTCCACGTGTATTTGCATTCACATTAATTTTAGAATCCGGTGTATAGATAAATATAAGTCGATTAGCAAGTGCACATACAAAATAAATAACCATGTTTTCATGTAACACTGTCGATGTATATTTATAGGCAATTTGTTCCTGTTTTAAACCAAAAATAGACAGTGTACTTTAAAATGGATGTGTAAATTAGAATAAAGTAGAATTTGAAATGATCGAAATTTGTAAACTAGGTTATATTTTAATTTTACACAATAATTTAAATGGCGTTCACCCGCTTGTCGCGTTATTTGTAAATAAAAGTAGGTAATATTAGTGGTATACTATTCCATAAAAATAGTTGTTTTAATTTAACTGGGTCTTCATGTGAGTAGTCAGAGAGTGAGGGATGACACAAGATTCGGGATGCTGTGATAATATGTTTGATTGTGGCTCGAGTGAATTGTGATGTTACTATGTAATTTTTATAAAGTGCTGTGTAATCATCGGTTTTGAAGGCATGAAGTTTTTTAATAAGAGACATTTTTCATGGTTTCCAATGGATTATATGTTTGTGTAGAGACTAATGTCCGAGTGAAACCGAATTTTATAATAATATATTATAGATGTAAGGGATTCATACAGCACGCTCTTATACCTGACACAGTGTTGTCACATTCGATAATAGATACTGAGGATGATTTTGCTGTATCACAATCATTTATCATCTAGCTAGACTGCCATATAATGTATATTTTACATTCATTAAAATAATTTATAAGTACCTATCTGATTAGGTACTGTAATATTTTCTTTGTTAATGAGCTCAGAACATGGTTATATCGAATTTGAATATATTGATTGAATATCTTTTGAAAAGTACTTGAAATAAAACCAGAGTTGTCTGACACAATGTTTTTATTTTAACTGCCAGATGTAAATAGCTTTTTTGTTTACCAGTTCGACCCATCGACACAAATCGTGAAAAAACATCGTTTATAATACAGAAGTTATTATTACTATTATGAATAAATTAAATCAAAATTTGTTAAAAATGTGCTGATTGTTTATAGCTTACATAATATTAAATTCAGTAACTTATGCTAGTACATAATGGTTTAGGCATACAAAATTAATTTTATAACATAAATATTTGTTAATGTTATGATTACATACACAAACAGAATTTGTGAATATTGCATCGAACTATCATTGTGTGCACATTTGCTTGCTCTGTTACATTCATAACATATTGAATTGTATCATTAAATTATGATAACAGTAAGTGTTGTGGGACCAAACACAATGCTGGTCGTACCTTGATTTTGGGTACAGGTATTAAGAGTTGCATATCATACAATCAGATGTTAAAATGTGTATTTTATTATGATAAATGTCAAGCAAAGTAATTTTACAATAACTTGGTTTTATGAATCGATGTTTTTGCTTTCTATAATTTATTGAAATGCATTGATTAAAATGTATATAGGTACAGTAAGTGCCATAAATAAGTATATGAAAAAAAATTTTTTTTTATAGATTTCAACCTAAAAGTCTTAATGTGGCTGTATAATTATGGTGGTTACTGTGCCTGTTTACATCTCAGTGGCGTAACTACATGGCGACACCTCGGCAATATACCACGGGTCCCAAGCCGTAAGGGGACGGGGCCTCCTTCGGCCCCATCAGAAGAGAATCCAAACTCCCAACATTTATTATTAAACATTTAGTAAAAAATCCGATGAATTTGACATGGGCCTCGAATGGTATAGTTACGCCACTCTTACATGTATTGATAACTGCCATTTCAACAATCTGTCAACCAGTGTGATCTCCAAAACCCGGGGTTTTAATACATATCATAAAAGTATAAACAACCCGGATTTTGAAGGCGACTTTCCAAATTTTCAATGATAACAAGAGACGACCTATACATGCGCAGAGCATATAAGTATAGGTGGTAATTACAAAAAAAAATCTAGCCCGGATTATTTTATAAAGTGGATAAATACGAACAGATCAATATTATTTTTTTCCTTAACAAACAGTTATTCAGCAAATGGGTGACTAGAATACTCCATCCCTCACAAAATAAGCGCAAAAAGCATCCATTTTGGGAAACCAGCCCGCTCATGGCCATTTACAATTACAAAAATACATTTATACAATAGCTACGCACTTTTGATATTGTCAATCTTATTTCTAATGACATGAAATGATAGTGATAGTGCACTGCTTACTTACGTCGTACAGTCAGCCCCACATAAAATTGCAATGCCCAATGATGTGACCGCTTCGAATCATATTTTTCAAAAACCAGTCTCAAAAAATACGCGTACCTACAGTGTACATACCGAAAAGTGAACATAACAAATTTGTATGAGAGACCTATACAAATTCGTAATTTAGAAATACCACAAAAGGTTAACTTCAGCACTAATTTCATTTTGAGCATTCCATCACGTTTTTGTTTGCTAACATGCATTAGTGGCAGCTATAAATACTTACTTGCTTTTTATACGTTGACTAATGTTTCAGTATTATCACAACCGAATCACATCTAATGTTAATACAACACTACATCGATATTTCTGAATTTAGATTTCAACTGTTTTTCGTAATCTGTATTGATAATGCGGGGACATTGATAAACTGCTAAAAACTTCAGATTCTTATAATACTCTGAAATAATATCCACTATGACTGGTGAAATATTTCCAATTCTAGAGAGACTAAGACTTTCCAATTTCACTAAATTGTTGCTAGAAAGTGTTTGTAACAAAATAGCTTCAGAAAAGTTTACGTTATTCCATAGTTGCAAATGTTCAATTTTAGGTAAATTAGCAAGTTTCACCAATCCTTGGTCGGTTAGATTCTCACATCTAATTATTGCCAAGTCTTTCAACAAAGGACATTGTGACAATAAATGTAAACAATGGTTATCAATTGAGCTCCCTCCATAGAGGTGTAATGCGACCAACATATTTTTCTTTGTTGAAATTAACGACGTGATAAATTCTAGGTCGAGATTTTTTATTTTCTCAATAAGAATGTGTGTTAGATGTTGACATTTTAACAATGAGTAACAATTGTCAGACGAGAGGCCAAAATCTGATAACTCTATGTGAGTTAATTCTTGGAATTGGTCATATTGAATTGATAAATCATCTTTCGTTTCAGAAGTTAACAGTAATAGGCAATTTTTCAAATTTAGTTTTTTCAGATGTGGCCACTTACTTACATCTTCATCAAAATCCAAGCTGAGTCGGCACATTACTAGTTCGAGAGACAGCAAATTCTCACAAATATCTATAATAGCTTTGACATACTGGTAACCGTACACATATTGTAGCTTCAAATGATAGATCAGTTCAGCATGCGTCGATATAATTTCTAAATTCTTTTTGCTTACTTCGCTTTGTCCAGGTTTTCCCGAATATACAATATGAATTGGTCTCCAAACACTTGTATCTCGCGCCAATCTTTTCCACCGATGACATACTTGTTCACAGGCTATAATGGAATCCACAGGCAGATATTTGAAAACGTATATTAATATTTCATCCGGCAAAATGTCTATTGCGCTTGAATCTTCTTCGCAGCTAGCCATCCTAAAATCATATTTTATCGTATTGTAGTTGGATATTTGTATACAATGTCCATATAATTTCGCAGGAACACAAATTTGCTATTCTAATTGGATAAACAACAACAAACATTTTGCTTACTTTAAAGAGGTATGGCGTGAATCCTTCCGTGTATAATTTAGTAATGTACGTCGCACGAGCTCAAAACGCGGGTCATCTCAAGTTCTAATTTTAGGTTAAATTATATATTGAGCTTTTATTAAGATTTCTGCAATACGCACGCGCCACACTCACTGTTTCCCAGTTCTGCCGACACAACAATGCAATCTGACAGCTGTGCGAGCTCCGCAGTATTCATAGAAAGGGGATGTGTCTGTCGAAGGGGGGCGTGAAACAGTGCTGACACTGCCAAATCAATTTTTTTTAATTCGCAAAAATCATTAAGCATGATTTTCAGATACCTATTAATCGGACTTCTAACCTACAATAGCTTGATAAGAATCTTAATAATATCTATCTTGAAGTTTAATAGAAACCGACACATCTAAAGATAATAAATAATCTACGAAATATCTATCCATGAGCTGTTTATACCATTTTGGATTTATGTCCATAAGAGTTACATAATATTTGTTCGTACTGCTCATTCTCTACCTACCTATAATGTACCTACCTACACAAATAACTATCTAACAAACAAACTGACAAAATAATGTTGTTAAACTCTAGCTCAACTCGTCTAGTTCGGTGACAATAAACGCCTATCAATTTATTTAAGCAACAAACCGACCAAGTTGGTATATTATATAGTAGTTGGGATAACCTCAAAATTATTTGCAAAAATAATTTTCCTTAACTCCAATCAAATCTATCTCGTACTGAAATTCTTAGATTACCTATTTGGTATTTAGATAACAAATTATTTAGGCGAGATTATCGATATTAAATAAAAAACACCGCAAATCTTGTCCAGCGACGGCACCTCTAAAACTTCACTCGTATTAGCTGTCTCTGTCGCACGGTTACGTGCTGAACGAGATAGGAAGTCCGCATCGCGACCTGCGGCCTTTTTATTTTTTACCATCTGCTCCTTCCTTCAGTGAGCCAGAGTCAGTCGGGGCGGGTCGTCACTGCAGTCTATCATATTACACGACATATTTTGTGTATTTCAACTTTAGTGTAGGGCGACCCGATACCTCACCCGACTAGAGTACTTAACAAAGCATACAAAAATGTTGCACCTAAAGAATATTGCCAAGTCAGTAGCCTCACCTTTAAAAAACACAATCCAAAATGAGGCAGTCAATAATATGCTCAGAATTACGCCTGCTGCTGTGAACGTGTGTTGCCGTACCTACGCAAGCCATGAAATTCCAGACAGGCTTAAGGATATACCGACCAGTGCAAACCCAAGATTCTTCGACATGGTGGAATATTTTTTCCACAGGGCATGTCAGGTAATTGAAGATAAACTTGTGGAAGACATCAAGGGCAGAACTTCAGTCGAAGAAAAGAAAAAGAAGGTTGCCGGTATTCTGAAACTGATGCAGCCATGTGATCACATTATCGAAATCCAATTTCCATTGAGGCGTGATTCCGGAGACTATGAAATGATCCGTGGCTACAGAGCACAGCACTCCTCTCACAGGACACCCACTAAAGGAGGTAAGTCAATGTTTTCCATATTTTTGGCTAAGATTTGATCTCATTACTCATATCGGTTACTGCAAAGCCAATACAAAATTGTTAATAGAATAATGTTATTTATAGCTCGCGAGACACGTGATGTTACCGGCCGTATTGTTACGTAGGTACGAGGCATAAATTGTCAATAGGATCATAACCGAAATTTACCAAATTAATTATACCACTCGAATGTACAGTAAAGATCTACATGCTTATTAGTCACAATTAAATTATTATTGCGTTACATAACAGAGAATTACACATACCATATTGTGCTGAAGAACAACGCACATTTTATGTAATAGGACCTAAAATAATTATTTTGTTCTTATCTTCATAAAGTGGGTTCCGTCAAATAGTGCTGAAATCGTGATTTATGTAAAGTTATGGCAATTTCAATGTTATAATAATATGCCATTGTCATTTATCTTAACAATAGGTAGTAAAAATACAAACGGCTATCAATGATACGAGAATAGGTTATGTTTGGGTTTTGATCACAAATGCTGCACCTGAATTAGCAAATCAAATTAGATGAAGTACGGTTTATTCTATTTGGTTCTTCTAACGACCGAAAACAATTAAATAGCGCATATTTTTTAAATACCAACAAATAAGCTTTAGGCGCCTACATATTTAATCACAGCAATATTTGTGAATGTGTTGTATGTAGGTACAGACAGCTTTAAAATTAGTGACGAGAAACTGTGTATCAGCAGTATTTGACAAAAGGGCGTTCAGTGATACTTTTTTTTTTTTTTTTTTTTTTTTTGTTTCACCAGGGAGAAATGCAGTTTACGCATACCCGCTGCCCGGGGGAGCAGACGGGTTATGTGGGACTCGCTCCGCGTCGGCAGAGAATACCCACTAAAAAACCCTGGTTTGCACCGTCTAATGCGCCTTGGGCGACAGCAACGCGGGTCCTCAACTATAACGCCGCGAAGCTGTCAGCGCTGGTCTGCTAGGCAGACTCGGGCTGGCCCCCCCACTTGGGGCAGCCTAGAGGTCAGGCCCGAAAGGGCCGTCCCTCTCCTCCAAGGACGGAGTTCGTGCAATACGTGGCCGGCACCCCCGTGCCGACCTCGCGGAACTCCGTCGGGCGTGCAGCCGCCGCCGCACGGTGGTTTTTTATTGTGGTTTTCTCCACTTGAGCTCGCGCCCCCTGGTCCCGACCGAAGTCGGGATAACAGGCGGTTTTTTATTGTGGTCTCACTCCACTCGGGCTCGCCAGTCAAGGCAAGCCCCCTGGTCCCTCCTGCGAGGGGAAACAGGTTGCACGGCGACCAGTCCAAAAGGACCATATCCGACGACCACGAGAACCGTGGCCATCGGACCCGCCGCGCCGCAGTGATCCACTGCCATCCCACGCCGTCAAACGGCTCATCTGGTAAGGCGGCAACGGTCGCAGAAGACAGGGAGGACGGCAACGATAACACCGCGAGGTCCCCCGAAGGGCACTCCTCTTCCTCTGCGACCATCGCCGACAAACCGGCGCAAAAGCGCCCGACAACACGTCTCTCACCAATCGGACAAACGCCCCGCCATTGGGAGAGACCCACAGGCCAAAAGGCCCCCATCTTGGGTAAGGCGGCAACGGTCGCAGAAGACAGGGAGGACGGCAACGATAACACCGCGAGGTCCCCCGAAGGGCACTCCTCTTCCTCTGCGACCATCGCCGACAAACCGACGCAAAATGCGTCCAACACGTCTCTCACCAATCGGGCAAATACCCCGCCATTGGGAGAGACCCACAGGCCAGAGGCCCCATCTGGGTGTGCCGAAGCACGGCCGTGGAAGGCGTCGCTCCCCACAACGACGCCAACACTGGCCCCCGGAGCCACGCACAAGTGCGTGCTCGTGACTTAACTTAAATGAAAAATATCACGTTTTCATTGTATTCTATATTCCCATTTTCATCCATTATGGAAGTTTTCGTAGGCCTTCCTTGTCTAGAAAATACCTATACCTTAATTCTTTCCCAGGACTAGGTAAGTCTCTTTACTCTTCAACCGCTGAACCAAATTTAATATTACCTAGGTATAACGGTTAAACAAAACCTAAACATGCAATTCGTATTCTTATAGAGAGATTACAGAAGCGTATTCAGGGATATAATAACCTTTCCGCAAAACTCAAAAAGAAAATTGACTTTGAAGAAGACTTTTGAAAAATTGAGATTGAAGAAGACTTTTGAATCTTCCTACAAGTAATGTAGGCACCTACCTAGAGAAACTGCTACGTAGAATTTTCGTGAGAGCTTTCGTAGTTAGCGCCGCCATGCAACGAAGACCTTATAACGAGAAGTTCCTAACTACGACAGCCCTTGTATTTACTGAGATGACTATCAACACCTTGGTTGTTGTTACTTATAAATATAGTACCGTGTTGTAGGTACTTACTAAGTATTTAGTAAATATCACGTATTTTAGGTTATTGTTAAGATGCTGTTGATTTATCAATTTTACGCTTTTTATGAAAGCCATTACCTACTTCGTTCAGAAAAACATATTGTAGAGACTGTGGTAGAGACCTACTCTCCTAATGAAATGATAATAATGTTCTTATACGAAGTAGGTACCTACAATAACAATTACTATTAACACTTAAGGACTCGCTTATGGGTCCAACGGACCCAGTCCCTCGTTTTTTGTTTAATAACTTCTAAATTACAACGTTTGCGACGTTGCCGTTCTGAGTACCTTTCAACGATAGTGTAGCACGGCGAATGACGATCGTAGTCGTCAGTTAGCGCGCTGCGCCTGAGTGCAACGGACATGTAAGGTGAGTGTGGGTCCGCTGGACCCGGTAGCGACTAAATACGTTAATATTTTATACCATCATGTTATTATTATTTATTAATCTTTTTATGCTTTGTTTCACAGATAATGGCTTCCAATAGACCTCTGAGGCAAAATGAATTGGAAGAATACCTAAATGAAGAAATAGAAAATGAAGACTGTTCCGAGACTGAAGACTACGTAGAAAATAGTGCGCATGAATCAGAATCCGAACAAGAAGGAGATGACGGTGAAGTAAATATACAATCTGATCCTGTAATAACCTCACAGCCACGGCAAGGCATTCGCCGACCAGCACCCGATCTTCGTCGTCCGGATTTAGATTGTGTTCCATTAGCAATTTTACAAAATGGCTTTTATTTAGGTAAAGATAAAGCTACCGTATGGAATGTTGAAGAACCCGGAAGAAACATAAGAACAAGAAGTCATAATCAAAATAAGAAGCCATCAAACTCAACTCCACCCTCTGGACGAAAAGTGCGCTGCGGTCTGTGTAACTGGAAAAAAAGATCGAAAAACGAATTTTTTTTGCGTAAAATGCAACATAGCAATTTGTGGAGAACACACAAAACACGTTTGGTCAAATTGTTATGAATAAATTAGATGTAGGAAGAGACTGAACAATATGTAACAAAGATTTTATCCCAAAGAAGATATTTTAATTTCGTTGATTTTCAAAGTTGATTGTTTTGTTTTCTATAATTATTGATCTCTTATTGTTATTCAGTCTAAGTTGGTACATTATAGTAGTATAAGAAAATATAGAAAAATTGTTTAAAATAATATAAACACGTAAAATTTTGCAATTATATCCAATATTGTCCTATAGTTATAGTAAAATACGTTATTTTTTGTAATAGCTCCTTGTACAAGAAAAAACAATAAATATTAGTATTTCATTCACTATTGTCTTTATTTATTAACACAATTCCCAAATAATTCATTAACTTTCACTTTTATTATACATTAAAAAAATTACATAGGATACTTTACTGGGTCCAGTGCACCCGGTAGCGAGTATGTGTGTTATAAATTAAGATGCGAGTCCTTAAGTGTTAACTGTAAGTCCATGAAATTTTATTGCTGTAAAAGTTAAATTGAACCTACCTACTACCTAGACTTAGGTTTATGTAATATTGCAATAAAATGGTAGAGACTTTATAACCGTGCTCAAAATTCTTTATTTATTACGCTTCGATGTAATAACAAGGCATATTAAGTACATATAAAAATATATCTGTGGTAGGTAATTCCCAAAACATGATTCCCATACATGGGTCTATATAACGAAACCTTGAGATGGCAGGTGGGTAGCGCGGGGAGGGAACATTTTAGACTGTGCAATTTAAAGTTTCATATTAATTTACATGCATTTTTCTAAAAAATTATTAGTGTGGTGACTTTTTACTTTGATAAATTATCACTATGTTATTAACTACAAGTTTGTAATGAAATTCGTAATAATTAGGGGGCGACACCGCTACCTTTTATCAGTATCAATGGAAAAAATGTATCTAACGAGCACGATATCGTGAAATGCAAACAGACCATCTCACACTTGACACACCCTCCTTTCAGCGACATGGAAACAGTTTCGCAATGACTAAAAATATATCCTACTCTGACGATTAGGTAGTAACCCGCCTCCTTAGCGATTTAGTTCCAACAACAAGATAAAAAGTAGTAGGTACGTGACAACTGGAGCTGGCAACGGAGGCGTGGCTGTGACGTACATTAATATTGCGTAATAAATAAGTACATATTTTGGCTCCACTATTGGAACACGAACTATGCTACAGTAGGTAAACAACACATTTAGGTACTCCTACTTTACATAAAAATCTAATCGCAAAATTTCGATAAACATGTAAATAAGAAGTCCCAATAGTATTCAGTCACGTTCACATTTATTGTATGGGCAAAAGTGACATCAGCCGCATCGTCATTCATCAGTCGTTGTTGTTTGCGATCGTTGACAAGTCGATAACAATATTTTGATAAGTCTTAAATAAGCTCTCTATTTATCAATCATCTGATCTGACATTCTAATATCATATCTAATCTAGAAAAAGATTTATTGCGTCCCTTGAATGTTAAACAGTTCAAATAAAGTTCACTACAAATTAATAATATGTACCTACTTACGACTTAATTAATAACTGTACGACTTCTTACATATTCGTTCCTCTTAAGTCATGAAATGGAACATTAGATAAACAAATGTAATTTAGCGATTTGCAGCATGACTAAACAAACACTATTTAAAATGTACCAACTAGCTTACCATAACATATTGCGTAGGTACCTACCTACAGCAATGTTTGTTTTCGTATGAAGTTACAAAATATTATCGTAGGTTTTGTTGACGTAATCAATGCGAATGTTTATAGAATTCAGGTCTATTGAGTTATGCAAATCTTTGCTTCTATTCAGCGAAATCACGGTCAAATGCACTTGTTGCTTCTAATATTACTAGTAAGTTTGTTACTTACTTACCTTAAGGTTCAAGGACAATGTTTAGCATGATGTTATTAATATTAGTACCATGAACCAATTAATTCTTTCTAAATCCTCTTAACAAATTAAAAGAAATAAAATGGCCCAATTTTTATTTTAACTTTCTTCGACATTATTTACTAACAAATACAACCATCTACTTAATATTTATATAACATTGCTTCTGTTCTCATAAGGACTAATTGTTCTTTGCAATTATATACAACAATGAATGTCAATGTTACAATAACTTAGGATATTGCTTATCATTAAAGTTCGATTGAATAAGATCTAGACTAACACAATGTTCTTTAAACTTATTACAATGTTTTATTATATACCTATTGCTTCCTCCAAAACAGGCCCGCCGCTAGCGGTTTGAACGCCGGTGTGCAATTCCTATCGTGCCGCCCCTATCTAACTACAAAACCTAGGTGTTTATAAAAATGTGAAAAAAAAATGCTGTACAGTGAAAAACTATGTTAGGTACATTAAGTTATTTTATACAAGATAGATTTACTAATACGACATTAAATGAAAAAATGAAGGCAAGAAAGGTGCAGTTTATACATATTATGTAGGTAGGTATAGGTATTAAGTTATTTTACAGAAACTGCACCTTTCTTGCCTTCATGTTGGCAAAATCAGCTATAATTTTTTTGGTGTCTAGTCTATCTAGAATCTCATGTTCAATTGAAATTATTGCTAAATTACTTAGTCTTTGCTGGTGCATAGTTGATCTCAAATAGTTTTTTATTATTTTTAACTTTGAAAATGACCTTTCACCGGATGCAACTGAAACCGGCAATATAAGTAGTAGGTATCTTTAGCGCTATTGCTGTATTCGAAAATGTTGATATCAATTCCCTATTATGAGTTCCTATTTTCTGGTTTGCTAAAAAAATTCTCAAGAGACCCTCGCTAATTTTTTTTTCTTTGTATTTTTTCTCATTTTTGCCGTCGAAATTGAGCTCCTGAATTTTTTTTCCTTTTTTGCGGTTCCTGGATTTTTTTTGAAAAAGTTTAGTATACGGTTGCACAAACGTAACTTAAATCCCAAAAGGGGGTCGATCATTCCACCCATTATTGCGAACAACCTTTACTAGGGGGTCAACACAGAAATCGCGAAAAAAAATCAGCTTTTCCATACATTTTGTATGGAATAGTTATTTTTTCGCGATTTCACCGTTGACCTTGTAGTAAAAGTTGTTCGTATTTATGTGTAAAATGACTCCCTTTCGGGATTTAAGTTACTTTTGTTACACCCTGTATAGGTATAATTTTAATAATTTTTTTTATAAATCTTCACTCTTAAGTTGTATAACACAAAAAAATACCCTTTAAATCACAATAATAATCACAATACAACTGCGAAAAAAAAGATGTTCATACCTCCTGCACACAAATGTAATGGAATAACTAATTTTTTTCGCGACTTCAGAGTTGACCCCATAGTAAACGTTGTTCGTATTGATTAGGTGGAATGTCCCCCTTTCGTTACTTAAGTTACTTTTGTTACACTCTGTATTAATTTTAACACATTTTTTTAAATAAATCTTTACTTTAAGTTTTTTCAGTAAAATAAATAAATAAATAATAATTTTTTTATAGTGGCTCGACATAATGGCTTCCCTACGCCTGATGGAAAGCGAAAGAGAAGCCCAAGTCGCTGTGACAACGGGCAAGTAACTAGTCAGCTACCTGTCAGTTGCCACCGCCATGCCGGCCCAACCCCAACCCCCCACGAGCTCCGGAAACCCTACTCACCGGCAGAAACACGACTCAGAGGTCATTTGACTGCGGTATTCTATAGGGTGGAGGTCCTTCCCCGGACGGGCTCAATTCGAGCGAAGATTCGCTATGCCCTACCTCTCTTAATTATGATTTTTTGCGCCAATTACTATTTTTATAGTCACAATTCGCACAAAAATATACAGAATATTATAAATTTTAAGTACCCTGGACCGTTTCCGGATCTAACATTAGGGCTATAACAAAATAATTGAAGTTCGTTGTTCACTCACATCACTTTCGCATTTGTGTAGCTTAGTTTTAAGTTACTTTGTAGATTTAGTACACCCTTGTATTTTTTAATGTGCGCTGAATAAACTATTTTCTATTCTGTTCTATTCTAAAAACAAAGAAATGAGAATATAGTTTTAAGGGGATTTCCCCTGATATCTGTGGGATTTCCCTATTTCGCATAGCGCACGATACGGATTAACTTTATTCTCATGAATTTCAATAGATGGCGCTATGTAATGCTACGATATAAAATAAATATTTGGGCGCCGTTCATCATATTTTATTATTTTTATAAGGATAATCTTTTTAGTATTGTGAGGTGACAATGTCTGAATTTTAGTCCATGATTGTCTGATTTGCCGCCCCCCTGAATGCGCCGCCCGCGTGCATTGCACGCCTTGCACGCCCGCTTACGGCGGGCCTGCTCCAAAACAGCCGATTTCTATAAATTCCAATATAGTTATTCAAGATGCTGGATTAATTTAGAATCTGTCAAGGCAAAGTTCATGATTGGCATATTTGTTAACCCTGACAAAGGGGCTAAGATAAACGTAATGTTTTTTATGGAAGAAGTAACTGTGACAAATACTGGCCTACTTTTAAAAAAATAGACTAAATAATTAAATAGCCTTGTCTGTTCACTGCCGATAGTAGACCTCCTTTAATTCGCGCCACATTGATGTTGATTGATTGAAATGATTTAACATTCTTGAATCTATTGATAAAATGATTGACTAGCACAAGTTATCAGAAACATAAAATTACTCTACCTACCACCGGGCGCGGATAGTGGTTTCTATCGAGAAGAACCGGTATAGGAAAGAAAATCGACAGTTACCAATGTAAAAGAGTACTTTTACATTACAACTTTTGTGATAAATTTTGCTAGGTAAATACTGCTGCTTAGCAATAACTAAATTAACCTTGTGCTATTCTCCAGGTATTCGATTCTCAACGGATGTGACCAGGGATGAGGTGAAAGCTTTGTCAGCTCTGATGACATTCAAGTGCGCTTGCGTCGACGTGCCGTTCGGAGGCGCCAAGGCCGGCATCAAGATCAACCCGAAGGAGTACTCGGAGCACGAGTTGGAGAAGATCACCAGGAGATTCACCCTCGAGCTCGCCAAGAAGGGCTTCATTGGTGAGTGAAATAATCATCATCAGCCTATCACAGTCCTCTGCTGGACATAGGCCTCTCCAGTTGCTCGCCACTTTGGGAAAAACTTGGAGGCTTTACATGAGTAAATTGATTGATGGATTATGGAATCACCACGGAGGGCAAGGTTGGCGATCGCAGGGCGTAAGTAGGTATGTAGGTAAATGTAAGGTATAGCTTATTGACTTTTATTGTAGGTAAAACTAGGTATATCGTTGACTGGAAAATCTCGCACCAGTACGATACCTATTTCGAAAGAATTTCTTTATCTGCGGGTATTGTTTGACAAAACAGGAAAATAAATTGTTATGATTTTTCTCAGTATAAAAGTACGTTAGTTAGGAAAAATGGTAGGTAATATGCATTGTACCTATTAATAATAAAATATGGTTCGATGAAGTTCTTTTACACAGGTAGGTGTTATTATATTAGTTCCATAGTCACATCATTTATGTAGGTAGGTATTCTTTGCCATTTTCCATAACGACCATATAAACCACCCAAGTAAGTAGTTATATCAACATCCTCATTGAAAGTAATTAGTGGTAATTTAGGTAACCCTCCGTGTGGTCGTTGTACCTACGTGCTTCCAACATCTACCCACTACCATTATTCCCGTTTTAATATTATCTACATTTTAAAAATTGTTTTACTTACGTAGATTAGAATATTTTGGAATGAGATAGGTAACTAGGTGTATAAACTTGTAGGAACTTTCTGAGAGAAGAATTAATTATTTTTGTATTACTTTAAATTAACGCGTATAGCTTGGTTAAACATTTTCGTCGCTAATGTTTTTGCAAACTAGGTCTAATAACATCGAGAAAGTAGACTTGTAGGTGTAGGAATGTGTGTATATTTCTACACTTACAAACAGAAGGCTTGAACATAACAAAATTCTTGGAAAATGGAAAGATTAAATATAATTATAAAACATCCTTACCTACTAATCAGAACGAAGGACATGTCATTGTTTATAAAAAAGAAGAACATCCCATCTTTGATTTATAAATCTTTTGCAAAATCATTTGACACGAAGTCGCGAGTCGAATGAATTCCTTGGCTACTCGGTCAATGACTGTCATGTCGTAGTAATTGCTGGTCGATAACCGAGCACAAAAGAACTGCGCTACACGCCATAATCAACTCAATTGCTATTGTCTACAGCGTCCACATTTAACTGAAAGACAAACTTGTGCAAAAACTGATTTGGTTTTTTGTTAAACTATCCTTGGAATTAAGAGCTAATACATTTCGTTTGTAAAAAAAAGCTATTATCCTTTTTACAACCATTGTATTCGAAATGTAATAAAGTCACTTGAAAGTGTTTTCTATCACCTATATAAACTCTGAGAGAATTCAATTTCTTTTCTTTTTTTGACATAAAAACCGCAGGACTCACGCAAATGAAATATATTTTTTCAATCTAATAGCGTTATAACATGAACGCAGCCACAAATCCAATTTGTAAAAATAGACGCATGACATTGTCATTTGTTTATGTTGACTTGTTAATTTCCCTTGTGATAGTCCTTTACTTCTAGCTCTATTGCATACATACTTGTATAAGTTAACTGTATTGCTGTCAGGGTCATCTGAGTCATATCTCCCTTCCGTTTCCCACTGGTTATTTGGCATGCATTGTGTGACAGATGATTTTGAATACTACATAAAATACCACTAACCTCAATGTGGGTAATAAACATGAAAAAAACTTTATACTTAACAGGAATTATACTATGAAAATATTATTTGTTACAAGACCGCATAGCTCTGCAAAGTCTAACATTGTCAGTCAACCTACCGTTTATTTAGAAAATTACATCTAATGAAACACCATCACAAATGATTTATATGTAGACATGTCTCTAGCTAGAGTAGTAATCTAAATAGTTAACCAACGAACTTATACCTATATAGTTAGTTCTGCCTTCTATGAAAAGACAAGGTTCACTTCACTTTATAACTGGTAATGTTTATAAATATGTATACGAAATCACATTATCAATATTTTATAACCCCAGTTCGTTAGAGCATAAGGTCGTGAACCTGTGATCGGTGCACTCTGAGGTTGTGGGTTCGAGTGCCACACACGACAAACGTACATGTTGGTATGTGATAACCGTTTGCATTTGCTTAATAAGTATGTTATCTTTGAGTAAAGTACGTTTTTGGTGCTATATTATGTTATCTGTCATGTAATTTAATTAGTTATACGAGTATTAGTAGATTTACCGAATACATTTATCTTCAATATGGACAAAGTTTACGTTACGTAGAGTAGTGAGAGCCTTCCGCTCTCCCACCAGTCCGATAATGATGACAAGGCCTTGGCTATCATCGTAGTCATTTAGAAAAAAAAATGAGGCCAGCCTATTTCCACGTTTAAGTAAGCACATAAAAGTATTATTATGTCACTCACTGATATAATTAAAGACATTATTTTATTCATAAAGAGACTGATAACAATAAATTGATAGCAACGGTTACTCGTGCTATATTAAGATAAAATATATTTATACGATTATCTTTAGGCAAAAGTAAAACATTTTCGACAAACACATGACGATCGCACCACGTCGGATAAAATCGGAGGAAGGCATAGCAACTGATAGGTAGATTGATAACGGTGTACAATATCTCGAAATGTTTTTCTAGCTTACTATACCTACCTACCTAAACTAGCTATCCAACATTTCGGACAGAACAATGCCTGCGATATAAATTTAATTTTAATTAATTATGATCGCTTTTAATTAACAGTTTTTCATTAAAGCAACAATTGGAAGTCTGTGAGCGGTCATAAACTCGCCTTGGTTATTGCTTGTGTTCCGATCTCGCTGCACTAATCAGTGCTACATCTCGGAAATAAAACATTGATGTGGAATGCAGATTGCATTACTTTACTACCATACGCTATGGAATTTAAAACAAGTTTCGTTTGCAACCAAAAGTTGAACTAAGCTATATGGTAGATACTTATGATTTAGGTAGGTACTCTCATGTATGTTGAGTAGGTATGTTAGTTGCTAAAATACATAGATGGCAAAAATCGTATTCTTCAAATCGCCAAATCTATTATAGACGACAATCCCTTTAGAATGGTGTGTAACTAAAAGCTTTTTGTCGCAGATAATGTGATATCATCATGATCGTCATACATAACCCCATTGCTTCCTAACTTGGCTTCTCTGCTAGGTTTACTTCGGCCATATGGCCGAAAATTGCAGGTCTGATCATCTGAAATCCATATCTAATTCAAACAAATCTGGGAGCAAAGCGGTTCCCAGCGCGACAGAGGCTGCCTGCCTAATCAGGAATGACGACGCGGCCATAAAGCTACATGATCATAGGTGTTGTTCTTAGGCTTCATTCAAACATGCCGTTTCCGCCCGCGAAACCGCCGTCATCCCGCTACCTCTGTTCACACTATCCGCGGGGCGGCGGCCGTTTGCGGTCGATCGGCGGTCGATTTGCAGCCGCCGCCGGGCAGATTACCCGTTAGTATGAACGCAAAAAACCGCATGTCTGAACGGGCTCTAACCAATAATGTTTGTTGCAGGGCCCGGCGTGGATGTACCCGCCCCGGACATGGGTACCGGCGAGCGTGAGATGTCCTGGATTGCGGACACCTACGCCAAGACCATCGGCTACCAGGACATCAACGCGCATGCCTGCGTCACCGGAAAACCTATCAACCAGGTAAGGACTTGGCTTCGGCTTGTTCAAATGTTCGATGGTTTAGCACGAGTGATGCTGCGTTGAAAATATTTATAATAAAAAATGGTTCAATAGATATACACCGCGTGCAAACCCTGAAATTACTTTGTTCAGAACCAAGAGCAGAACCAGGTAGGGGTGACATTTTAAACAAAAGAATATTTTTTAAATAATCATTAGCTTATCCTTAAACGTCAGTGGTCTTGGGTTTTAGCTAATAAAAATTAAAACCCTTTTTGCACACAAGACCGTGTAGTCTAAAAATCCAATATTTCCGCAAATCATTTTTATAATTTAAATTATTTGTGGCGTCTCGAGATTTTGCGCATTTTCATTAACAGGTAAGTGTTTAATAAGTAGGTCCTACGCTTAACTATTCTGATAATAAAATTATAGCTTTATCAAAAAATTTAGCAAAAGCGCAAAGTAATTTTTAGATAAAATTCATTGAAAAAAGTCAAATGATTACATATCTTTAATTATCACACTTTTAGTAGGTACGTACACAACCCTGATTACATAACACACACACCTGGACGCAATATACTACGTTACCAACTGGAAATAAAATAATAAATGTATGTACATTTCAATTATCCAGGGTGGTATCCACGGTAGAGTATCGGCCACCGGCAGAGGAGTATTCCACGGTCTGGAGAACTTCATCAACGAGGCCAATTATATGAGCATGATCGGTAAGTACCCACGCTCTAGCTCATCTGCCCCCTATTCTAGTGAAGAGAGCCTTCTTCTGTAATCTATCACGTTGGAAACTTGAAAGAATCATTTTTGTGATCATCATGATTTCTGAACCAATTTTAATGAAAACTAGTTTTATCAGAAAATAATAAGTTACTTACTTCAAACTTTGACGGGCCATTTTCCGCAACTCTACGTCTGAGAGCCTTTAGTGTGAAGTATAGGATAATATTTAGTTTACAATGCCGCTCAAAAACAACATTTCAATTTATATTGTAAATACGACCTAGTATAGCACATTAGCTAGTTGCCTATAGTCGTGACTTGAATTCTTGCAAGAATTTTGTTGTCAACTATATACAATATTATCGTAGTTATCCTAATGATCTACTTAAATACCGTCGTAAAGTAGGTTATGTAAGTATACCTACATTCATTAGTAGTATTTCAACAGAACAAGCTATTGTTTCTTAGCTATGCGTACCTACATAGTATTCGAATTGTGTTACTGTTCTCTGCTAGTTGAATAGCATATAAAGTACCTGCGGGATTACATTCAATTGTCATCAAATGATTAAATATTAATTTACGCAAAGAAATACTATAATATCTGTCACACACTATTTTATGTTGACAACTTGTACTCATCATAAAGTTATAAATAATTAACAGCATTTTGATGATTATGGCGAGGAATAAAATTAAATCATTTATTATTATTATTTCTCAAAAAATAAAACAAATTCAATACAATGGGACCAACATGCGAAGTAACTATTTAATAATCTGTGCCAACAGCAGTAGGAAGTACTTAGTACAAACAAAAGAAATACACCCTTTCGAACAAAAAAATAATTTTTCAAATCGGTTCTCAATAATTCTCAAGAGAATAGGTATGTGGTAACAAACATACAACAAACAAAAAAATCAATCGAATTGAGAACCTCCTCCTTTTTCTGAAGTCGGTTATAAAGTGTCAAATACAGTGACAACTAATCTTGACAACCTGTAATAAAAAATAAAAGAGGAACTTCTTATGTAAGTAGTTCAACTTCTTCTTCTTCTCAAGAAGTCCCTTAGTCCACTCCTACGACACCAACAGGTTAAACAGGGGTTATTTGTATTCTTCAAACTCCATAACGTCTGTCTCCCGCATGCAGGCACGACCCCCGGCTGGGGCGGCAAGACGTTCATCGTGCAGGGCTTCGGTAACGTGGGCCTGCACACCTGCCGCTACCTCGTGCGCGCCGGCGCCACCTGCATCGGCGTCATCGAGCACGACGGCGCCATCCACAACCCCGACGGCATCGACCCCAAGGTCAGTACTCAAATCAGTACTCGTGGGGGGTCAGGTTTGGGCCGGCATGGCAGTGGCAACTGACAGGTAACTGACCAATTACTTGCCAGTTGTCACAGTGACTTGGGCTTCTCTTTCGCTTTCCATCAGGCGTAGGGAAGTCATTATGTCGAGCTACTATAAAAAAGAAAATTACCTCGAACTTAACATAAGTAAGGCTAGGCGCGCACTGGTGACTTTTTGACACCGTGACAGATATCTCTTCTTCTCATTTTAAAAGTGCAAAAGAGATGGAACGACTGTCACGGTGACTAAAAGTCACCAGTGCGCGCCTAGCCTAAGGGGGCACTTCGACAAAAGCTGGGCGGCGCAAAGCTAATAATTTACCAACCTAATAAACATTTTTTCTTTTTTTTTTACATAGTTTAGTAGTAGACGTAGTTTCATTGATGTGGAGGGGCCATGTGCTTCAGTCATTTTATTTGCGCAGCTCTTCTGTCGAAAGGCATGACTATTTTGACGTGGGTATGAGGATGCCTCATCACATCATTTTAAGAAATTAAGTAATACCATTCTTTAAGCTGCACTACTTTTATGTACCTACCTATAAAGCATTTTTATTGTAGTAGAACTTCATAACTTGGAAAATAATTTCATTTGCTTCACCCATAAATTACCTACCTAATGTCTCATAAAATATGATGAGAATATGTGCAGAATCTCATCATTTGCGTGACGTAATAATTATCTTGTGAGTATTCTAGCCTTCTTATCTCACTTATACCAAATTCTTGTAATTATAATTTACGTTTCATCATAAATACCTACTTAATCGTAACCTACTATGATCCCCTGTAGGTACTATAATACTTGTCAAAACTATACCTACTCTCGATTATCTGAATAAATATACATATCTACCTACTACTATAAAGACATACCTAATGCATACTTGTACCCGCGATTTAGATAATATGCTTATCATCTGCCTTGAGGCTAGCCGCCCTGGACATCACCGTAGTCATTTAAGAAAAAAAAATCTGCTCTGAGCGATCAAAAAAACTACAAATTATACCTACCTACCCACCATGATTATTGCATAAGACTATATAATTTAACTATTATAATGTCACGTGAATCGAGTCTGATTCATTAAAATTTCAAAGAATATATTCACACCAGTTTGGCGTGTAGGTATAGCGCGCACGAATTATTAATGAGTTCGTGGCTATTAGTATGGACTTAGTGGCTTAATTCTCATTTTGAGTAAAACAAAAGAGTTGGATAATATGTGAGTGAGACTCACGCACGCTCAAAGGGAAGGGAGGCACAAGGCAGGGAATACCCACTAAAACCGCGACCTCCATTAAGCGTTTCATGGATGGTGTCCAGGACCCCGCGAACTAAGGCTGCTTACTTAGATCAATTGAAAAGCATTTATTTTTATTCGCCTCTTACCTACACCTAAATGTAAATTGTTCAATTTTAATTGCCTTTAATTTGTCATTTGTAACTAACAATAAGTAGGACTTACTAATAATTTTCGTCGTCCTTGAATTTTCATAATTAGGTTTGTAGTTATTTAATCAGCGGCGTAGCGTGGGTGTCGGCCGCCCGGGGCGGAAGACAATTTTGCCGCCCTTTTGTCGTTCTAAAAAATTAGAAGTCGCCAGATTAACCAACACCCCCCCCCCCCCCCCCCTATGATATTTCGTGATTTTTTCATGGACCCCTCACCCCCTCTCGAGCCTCGCATGATTGATGTGATGATGATGATGACAAAGGACAGCACTTATCGCCACAATTCAGAAGTCAGTCACGCACTATCGTTGACAGGTTGACTATGACAGTATAACGTTACGGTGACACTGACAGCTACGTCTAGTTAGGTAATTTACTTTTGAGTTTGACGTCTCCCTCCTCTGGATAAGGTTGTTCATTTGTAAAGGTTGTGGCTTACAATAACCACCCCGATCCCACTCCGCAAAAAGCAAATGAATTAAGGGCTGTAAATATTGCTCAATAAAATATATTTTACAAAAGTCGCTAGAAGTAGTGGGATGTAAGGGAGCGTCCGGGATCTTTTCGCTCAAATCTTTCACCTGCCCGTGGTGCATCCTGCCGAACAACAAACGAGGCGCTGGCAACCGACTGATGGCGGTATAACCATCATAATTGTTGAAGGCGTAGCTAAATAGCAGCGTCATCGGAGCGAGAAGCTACGTGGCAGGTGAGAAACTACGTCCTGCGATCGCCAACCCGCCTGCCCAGCGTGGCGATTATGGGCGTATCCTCCAGATGTTTGCCCTGAGTGACAAGCAACTGGAGAGGCCTATGTCCAGCAGTGGACTGCAATAGGCTGGTGATAATGATGATGATGATGCTAGAAGTAGTAAAATATTTTTTCTCGTTAGAACGATATTTTATCTCGCTAAACATATATAAAATCCGCTAGATCTAGCGATAGCGACTAAGTCGCTAGAACGGCAACACTGTCAGTAATTCTCGCTGTTGTTTTGTTATAGTTCATTCGCGTTAAGAAAATAGTGACTGACAGGTCACTGACAGGCCACTAGCCAATCAAAACGCTAGAATTATAATTCTTCAAAACGCCAATCAAAGCGCTAGAACTATAAAGAATTATAATTCTAGCGTTTTGATTGGCTAGTGGCCTGTCAGTGACCTGTCAGTCATTATTTTCTTAACGCGAATGAACTATAGTCTTAAGCAATCCAAGCATAAAATAAAATACGAACAATCCCCGCAAGTCGTAGACGGTGTTGGCAGCAGTCACTACAAAATATCATTCAAAGAAAAGGGGATTCCCCGAATCCGTTACAGAAAAATTCCATGCTCTTTTCAATCGGTCCGAATTTGTAGTTTCGTTAAAAATATATGAAATGGTTCAAATATTTTTATTATTTAAATTACTATGGATAGATTATAGTTTGTGAAATTTTGCCGCCCCCTAAAAAGTGCCGCCCGGGGCGGGCCGCCCCCCCCGCACCCACTACGCTACGCCGCTGAGTTATTTCGTTCGTCAACGTTGAAGAAAGTCAAAATGTTGAGTGTTAGGTATAGGTATACCTAACTACCTCTTTAAATTTTACGTTCGTTTGATAAATTATCTTAACTTACATTAATTAATTGATGCCTACGTACGTCAAGACTACATTCGTTTATCGTAGACTATTGGATTAGTTTTATTTACGAAGGTATTACTAGAGTCATCTCACTTTCATAACAAAAATACGCAAACCAAGAACACACTTATTTATCTGTCTATCCAAATATTAAAAAGCAAAGGGATCAGTCATCAGTCCAGTCACTCGACACCAAATCTCAGAAAGTGCAAATGCTGTAAGTTACAACTTTGCATGGGGGTTTTAGGGCGTAGGTACCTAGATGCTTACTAAGAAAGGATTTTCAGAAATTCACCCCCTAAAGGGGAGAAAGATGAAGGGAAGCTTTGTGAAAATGCTTCATTTTTAAAGATGGATTCTAATAAATAATCTAAAATACAAATAGTACTGATAAAACTACTTAAAGAAGGAAATGGGGTTGAAAATTTGAGGTAGGGAAAGGGAATAGAAATGTAAAAAGGAATGAAAACAGAGGGCGGAAAACTAGAGGGGATAGGAATTGGATTTGGGAAAGAGATTGGGCTTCGGATTGTATTCTGTGGTGATACGCAGTTCGCCGGGTCAAGTACATAGGTAGTTAATTATAAATGTTTAGTAATCTCTCGCTGGTCAAATTTTACATTCGGTATTGTGATAAGAATTATCTCTGACACCGAGACTTACATAAACTTTATACCTACATATTGTTTAAAATTAAATATGCTTTGTAATCAAATAGGTACCTACCTACAAGAGACACAGATAAGCGGTCTCCCGCAATGCGAGAATAATGTTGCCTGACTGTCACAAGGTTAGGCTATTTAGGTAGATAAGTGCGTACCTATACAAAATTTTAGCAGTTATTTCATAAACTATTGAGATACTATAGAATTCGTGATGTTAAATCTACTTAGTGTTAAATGTACGTTTCTTGGATGTGACTAAGGGCCCTTTTGCTTAATCGTATTTTTAGACTAGGTACTAGAAATTCTAGCTGACATTAGGTAGGTACTCGTGTCTCGCATGTAAGTCATCTAATACCAGAAATTCATCTAACATACAAATTTACTTTTTAACTATGGTTTTCTCACCGGGAAAGTGTTGTGTCGCGACGGTAAAATCCTATTCTTACCTACATTTTTTGTTAATTACAAAAGCGGCTTTTCTCTTATGGCTTGTTATAAGTTTGATGTGTTTATCTGTCTCTCGAACGGGCGAAGCAATGTTAATTTAGTTTCTCTGTTTGAATCGTGCGTGTTCTTAAGTACGTATGATCAAAATCGGTTTAGCAATATAGGCAAGGCAATATAGGTGAGGTTAAATTATATCCATCTTGCGAGATTGTAACCTGGCGAAGGATTGTGAACGATTTGGTCGGGGGATTTTATAATTTGTTACTTAAGTGTATTCATTAAGTACTGTATTCGTTTACACAGGCTCTGGAGGACTACAGGATAGACAACGGCACGATCGTGGGCTTCCCCGGCGCCAGGGCGTACGAGGGCGAGAACATGCTCTACGAGAAGTGCGACATCCTGGTGCCCGCCGCCGTCGAGCAGGTCATCCACAAGGAGAACGCGCACAAGATACAGGCTAAGGTACGCACCAAAGTTACATACCTACCTGTAGCGACATGTAGCAACATCTATCTATACATCGCTACAATACAGAATCCTACAACGCGCAAACGAAGTTTTCATCACGACTCGCTATATATACGAAAAACCAAGATGGTCCATCGGACCGCGGTCCCCGAGCACGATCACCTAGCTCGGCGGAAGTACTTCCACTTTTCGTAGGGACAAGTCTGTTCCTACATACCTATAATAAATTTTTTTCTCCATGCCTTGCACCCCGTCCTTAGAGCAAGAGGGTGGCTCTAGGGCCGCTCTCCATGTGGGAGGGCATTGTCTGGTGTGCGCAGACAGCGCTGATGGTGGCGTGGTTGCCGTTCCCTTGTCACCATCACCTAAGACGCATTGGCGGTGGAAACTGGGTTTTATAGTGGATATTCTCCGTGTCGCTTCCATCTAAAGGCGGAGCGAGTTCCACATAACCTGCTGCTCCCCCGAGCAGCAGGTATGCGTGAACGGTATTTTCAAAACAAATGCCATTTTCTAACAAATCCAAAAGCCTTTTGATAGTTCTAGTTATCCGACAAAATACACTGTTCGACGTCCATCGCGACCGAAAAAGCTACACAGTAAAATTATCTTTGGTTTTAATAGCCATTAAAACTACACTCCAACCGTCACACTAATTTTCCTTGTAGGTAACGTAAAAATGTACATATTTTTTTTCCGCGTGGGATGTAGGTATTTTCTTGTTATAATAATTTGGTACCTACAGCGGCGTAGCGTAGTGGTACCGCCCGCCCCGGGCGGCACATTTTAGGGGGCGGCAAAATTTCACAATTTATAATCTAACCATACTAATTTAAATAATAAAAATATTTGAACCATTTCATATTTTTATCGGAACTACAAATTCGGACCGATTGAAAAGAGCATGGAATTTTTCATTACTTATTCTGTAACGGATTCGGGGAATCCCTTTTCTTTGAATGATATTTTGTAGCGACTGCTGCCAACACCGTCCACGACTTGCGGGGATTCCCCGTATTTTATTTTATGCTTTGTTTATGACTAACAAAACAACAGCGAGAATTACTGACGATTCAAAATAAAAGGGCGGCAAAATTGTCTTCCGCCCCGGGCGGCAAAATTGTCTTCTCCCCCCGGGCGGCAAAATTGTCTTCCGCCCCGGGCGGCAGACGCCCACGCTACGCCGCTGGGTACCTACCAACAAGAATGCCTACCTAGGCATTCAAAATCCACCAAATTATTACACTTAAGGCATTATCAATTGGCAAATACTATGCGAAAAGAAAATATTTCTAACTTATAGACATAAAACAATGTTCCTACTTATCTGCTGATATCTAATGGTGATAAGTCGAGATATATTTGAAGTAGGTACCTACCAACACCTGAAAATACAATTTCGCCTGATTATCCAGATTTAGTACCTAAATGCCGAAAGTGAGTATTGCTCACGCTATACGTGGGAGAGATAAGATAAATCGAAAACAATATAGCGTAACGTGAGCAGATAAGCGCGGTGAATTCACAAATATTAACATGTACATATGTACCTACCACAGATATCTCCAATAGATACCGCATGTTCGGCATTTTGCTTTGAGTTTCGCGAGTCAATTTCAGGTGGTATGGAAGGGTGTGCGGGGGACGTAACTCATTTCTCAAGTGATGTACATTTGTATTGTGCAATGTCGATAATTTTATCGAAAAATTACCAATCAGGTATATTAGACTAGATTATGTCTGTATCACCTTTTCAGTATTTTGTGCAATACTGGATATTTATCTATGTATGTATATAAATATATGTTTATATATGTCACCGGAAAATAGCAAGAATCGTAAGTTGATCAATTTCCTAGGTAGTTGATTATCTTTCGGAATATAACAAACGGTAGTGGAAATGTATTATTTAACGCAATGGATTTCAGTTAGTTAATCAACTTACGGTAGCCTGACAGTCATTTAATAATTTACGATTTTGACACAAGTAAAATCGTCCTCAAATGGGCCAATCGTTGCTCAATGTACTATTTAACGGTGCACTATTACCCGTAACTTAATACACTGTTCCCTGATTGGTTGCCGGGATAACGCCACGTGAGCCATTGAACCAATCAACGTTCACCTCACCTTCGTCGGATGATTTTACGGCAAGATCCCGTAAAATGATCAATTTACTAAAATACATACGTTAAATAATACATTTCAACTGCCGTTTTGACATTATAAGTATATTCAAATGAGTATAGTTATAAATATGGTTAGGTGAAGTAATCACA
Source organism: Conogethes punctiferalis (assembly GCA_031163375.1). Lineage (NCBI taxonomy): Eukaryota > Metazoa > Arthropoda > Insecta > Lepidoptera > Crambidae > Conogethes > Conogethes punctiferalis. The sequence goes on along the minus strand of CM062082.1, from coordinate 11,630,093 downwards.
GCAGTTTTCATTTACTCGTCTTCTATCCTTCATACATTGAAAACTATCCTATGTAAATGTCTCTAACAGCAGGGTGCGGCATTTGTCCATTTTAATGATCTCTCAGGACACTTTGGAAATCTAAAGTAGAAACACTAAAATTTTTCTCATCTTGCATTATCGATATACTTGAAAGTAATACATTGTAACACTATTGTCAAACGTGTCTATGCTAGAAAGGGATAAAAATAGTGAAATTGGTAATGAAAGAAAGGGATCATGAAAAAAGACATCAACGCGAGCTAACATCTGTCAAATATTTTCCATCGTAACTTGAGCTCCGGCGCCAAGGAGTTCAATACTAAGATTCATACGTTTATGTTCTACAAACTATTAAAAGTGTCTCCGATACACACGGGTCTGACTTCTGGTCAGTACTGACCGTGGTACTGACGCACTTTAAGCGCATGCGTATTTCGCGCCTGCATTGCATTGATGTATTACCTCTCGCGCGATATCTTAAGTGCGGTATCTATTGGAGATATCTGTGGTACCTACCTACCAACTCGGTTACTATCAGAACAAACATTTAGGAATAGAAGATAATGGCTAATAAATAACGTCTGCGATGCTGTTATGTAATTTTTCCAGCGCCACGTTAATAAATTTGAAAAATAACTTTCTACCTACACCTACTCCTTGTTCTATTGAAGTCTCTGTCGCTAAATCCCACAAAGAAAGCGTGAAATTTTAACAATTAAGTACCTAAATTCTCTTTCGTTTCATGTTTCTCAGTCGGGATATCGACTTCCATTCGGTAACTTTCTCGCACGTTCATTCAAGTAGGAACATATCGGAAACTTTACGAGATCTCTAAGACTGTCGAACCGATCTAATAGTCATTTGCTGGTCATTTGTTAATATTCTGAAATGGCTGTTCTGGCTTCTTATAAAACCTGAGAACTAACAGTCTTATACAAATTCCCTTTAAGATGCCTATAACTAGGAATGTTTGCCTGAGAAGTCCTCCGAACAAGTCCTCTCGTCAAAATCATATTTATTATGTGACAAAAGAAAACTTTAGCTTCAACCTACTTATCATTACCTGGAAGAGATCGCTTTCGGCGATAAGACCGCCTACATTATACTACTATATCTGTATAACATCTTTTTCCTGTACATGTTTTATTTTGGTGCAATAAAGAGTATCTATCTATCTATCTATTACCTCCACAGATCATCGCCGAAGCTGCCAATGGCCCCACCACGCCCGCTGCCGACAAAATCCTGATCGACCGGAACATCCTCGTCATCCCCGACCTTTACATCAACGCCGGTGGTGTCACCGTCTCCTTCTTCGAGTGGCTCAAGAACCTCAACCACGTCTCATACGGCCGTCTCACCTTCAAATACGAGCGCGAGTCCAACTACCACCTTCTGGGTAAGTTCAATGTAATTTGTGTAATAAACAACTGTTGACAATTGGTGAGACCCAAACCCACCAATTGGAATTCCTTTTTTTTTATAGTAGCTCGACATAATGGCTTCCCTACGCCTGATGGAAAGCCAAAGAGAAGCCCAAGTCGCTGTGGAAACTGGCAAGTAACTGATTAGTTACCTGTCAGTTGCCACTGCCATGCCGGCCCAACCCTAACCCCCGACGAGCTCCGGAGACCCTACTCACCAGCAAAAACACGACCCGGAAGTCATTTGGCTGCGGTATTCTATAGGGTGGAGGTCCTTCCCCGGACGGGCAGCGTAATACGAGCGAAGATTCGCTATGCCCTACCTCTCTTAAAAGACCGAGTACAGACCGATAAGGATTTTTCGAAAGGTGACCGTATTCGGAACTTGTATTCGGAACTTTGTAAGATGACTTGTTATTACGAAAGATATGCTTAATTACCTTGTGCCTAACTATTGATGTTGATACATTACGTAATATTATTTAATAGCTATATCCTGCAATGTAAATAAGGCCTAATGTATCCCCGGCCAAACAAAACGGTACCTAGAATTGACCAAGTAGATATCATGTTACTATCACAGCATTTCGAAGAATGTTTAGCCAACGAGAAAACCTTTCTCAGAAATTCAACTGTAGGTGTGTAGTAAAATAAATGTTTCGTAATTCCCTTTTGATGATTAGGTACTAGGGTCGTATCTAATTACTAGCTGTGCTCGCGACTTCGTCCGCGTGGAATACTTAGTTATTTTTTCCCCGCTTTTTTTTACATTTTCCATTATTTCTTCGCTCCTAATAGTTGCAGCGTGATGTTATATAGCCTAAAGCCTACCTCGATAAATGGTCTATTCAACACAAAAAGAATTTTTCAATTCGGACCAGTAGTTCCTGAGATAGCGCGTTCAAACAAACAAATAAACAAACAAACTCTTCAGCTTTATAATATTAAGTTAAGATATCGCAATGTACCTAAATACTTACTATATGTACTCAAGTCAACTTTACCTGGTTATTGAACCTGGAACTAACCTTGGGTTTGGCTTTGTTCTAGCTTCTTTCGATCCAAGGAAAATGAACTTTTTTATTGCCAGAAAGCGTCGACTCCACATTGCTCGTATTTGCTTCTTGCCTGTGTGACTGTTCATAAAAGCCGAATTCGGTCGTGAAACATGTAAACATACATATTTTCAATAGTATCTGTAATGCTGGTACTTAAAGTCATTTGTTCTCGACAGAATCCGTGCAGGAGTCTCTTGAGAGGCGCTTCGGGCGCGTTGGAGGACGCATCCCTGTCACGCCCTCAGAGTCTTTCCAGAAGAAGATTGCCGGTGCCTCCGAAAAGGACATCGTGCACTCCGGCCTCGACTATACCATGGAGAGGTCTGCTAGGGTAAGCAAAACAATAATTTATACAATATTTATTGAGATTATAAAGACTGGAACTTGGCTGACATGCTCCCGCGAGTCTATATTATTAACATCTTAAAAAATTACTAAATTAAGTAATTTGTCAATTAGACTTTTATTTTATTCATTGTTTTCATTTAAATTAACACAAATTAAATAAATTTATTTTTAATGCTAAGAACAATATCGCATTGAAAATCTTATCCAAATATCCTCTTATCCAAATAAATCCAACATAATGGCAAGTTAGCTTTAATCAAATAAAATTTTCGTATATTTTTTAAATTTTTTGTATTATATTAACTGTTTTAAACAAATTATGTAAATTTTTTTTGTGTTATATTAACCTTGTATTGTTTATTCACTACAGGCTATCATGAAAACTGCCATGAAGTTCAACTTGGGTCTGGACCTCAGAACAGCCGCGTACGCCAACTCCATTGAGAAGATCTTCACCACATACGCCGACGCTGGTCTCGCCTTCTAAACACTCACTAGTTTACAAACAAAGTATTGTCTGCATTTTATAGACTCTCCATTTTAGTCCCTATGCACATAAGTGTAACTCTTAAGACATTTTATTCACAGTATTTTTTTTTGTTGGAATCATGGCTTTTTTACTTTACTGTTAAGCAAACTGCGAAGCATTGTTAAACTTTTAAGTGAAAATATTTTTCCGATTGTATGTATTGTCTTGAATTTTGAATAAAATATTGTTTTACTGTTTTTGTTTCTTTTTTTGTAATTATACGAATAGAAGTAAGGGCGGTTTGGATAGTACTGCTATCGCGCGGTAACCGCCCGCAAAACTTTCGGTGTATGATTAATAAAATAAAATAACCGCCTGAAAAACGTCCGTACGCTATAAGTTTTTCGGGCGGTTGCAATTGCAGCAGAGTAGCCAAAGCATGACAAAAACTAAGTCCTCTTTTTTATAAAATTAGACAGTCCTGTCGTTGCGAGTGTGATACGCAATCTTCGTAACTAGCTACTTAAGTAATGTCTATTATTTATAATGAAAAAAAAACTGATTGAATCCTTGTGGATTTGTCCCTTGTTTCGGGGACAGGACTCGAAAGCGGGGTCGCTACCTAATAACAGGAAATGTAAATTATAATAAATACCCCAAGACATGCCACGCTGGGCCACACAGCGCCAACTATGGGTAGGTACTAGACAACTGATAAACTTAATTAAATACTTTTTTTGTAAATAAATACATATTTTACATAGAAAACACCCAGACCATTACAAACAGACATGTTAATTCACATAAATGTTTGTACTGTGCGGGGATCGAACCCACGACCCTTGCAGTGGCGTAACTACAGGGTGGCATGTCGGCAAAATGCCATGGGCCCCCAGCCGTAAGGGACCCCCGGTCAGAGAAGAATCCAAACTCCCAACATTTATTATTACACATTTAGTGAAAATCTGATGAATTTGCCACGGGCCTCCAATGGTATAGTTACGCCACTGGACCCTTGGCTCAGTAGGCATAGGTCACTACCAAATGAGCCATCAAGCCAACAGTAGGTATATCAGTTTTCTCCTTCTTAATAGAATTTATTTGGATAATTCACCGCAAGCTAAGCTAAAAAGCTAATATGTTCGCTCGCATAGCCAGCGCTTCAAACATATACCGGGCGATTTTGACGCTCACCATTGAATGCTCCCCGACCCCCGAGTGCTGGTTACACGAAGTAGCTTGAGTAGTACGCTCGAGAAACAGAAAATCGCTCCCCGGAAATGGTGGAGAGTAGGGGCATTACGAGGCAGGCAGGTACGCGGCCGTTGGCTACGGGGCGTTACCCCTACCCTGACCAATTAGTGCCCACTGACGACATAGTCGAGTTAAATGGGTATGCCTTTGCTCTTTCCTGTGAGAGTGTCACACAATAAGCTGACTCCTCACATGTAACGACGTGAGCGCGTAACGCATTCCCGATGTAAAATAAATATAGGTGTGTATGTAGGTAGGTACATGTAGGCATTGCCTATTTTAATACCGGCATAGATTGACCTGGCCACATCTGTTAAAGTTTGTTTCCCAAACAATTTTCAGATAAGTGTCCAATACGAACAGAGTAAGTGGGCGACGGCGAAGCAGCCATTCAGCGCCGGCTTAGCGTCGGCGCCAGCCCGACACCGACGTTCAAAAGACCCCGTATTGGGATTGAATTTCTTTGGCGGTTTTTCTCGATTCTTCTGACCCCGCCGTCCGTAAAGAACAATTTATTTATTTATTTAAACTTTATTGCACAATAAAAAGAGTGTACAAAAGGCGGACTTAATGCCGCATAGGCATTCTCTACCAGTCAACCATTGGGCTAAGCAGAAATAAATGTAGGTAGTGTGCTGCAGAGTTCGATAAAAATTAAACAAAAAATACTTAAATAAATACATAGGTACATATTATAAAGTAAATATAATACAATATAGCTCATATTAATATAAAATACACATATACATATTAAATAATATACATATATATAAATAATAGTAAGGACGACAACAGAGTAGTGAGACGACTTCGTTAACAATCAAGACTCTTCTCTTCTCTTGGCAAAATTATTGCCTGTAGCTAATCGAAATTAGAATCTTATGCGTTTTTGAACGCAACTTTTGTTTTTAGAAATTCGAGTGGAACGCATCGTAATGACTCGGTCATTGGAACGCAGCCAATTACGTGGTGTAATGCCATGGTGTAAAATGTCAAGTTGTCAATCAATCGATGAATATTTTGAAGATTAATTTTTAGCATTAATTGTTACTAATTCCAAAAAAATACCTTATAATGTTTATTACGCCATTAATAATTACGATATTAGCATCATTAATCAATGGAATATTTTCCAAAAGTGTTGAACTTACGTTCGAACTACCCGATAGTGCCGTAGAATGTTTTTACCAAGAAATAGACAAAAATACTTCTGCAGCGCTAGAATACCAGGTAAGTAATAGTTAATTGTGTGTACAAGTGTATAGTAGAAAAATAAAAGTGCATAATAACTAACATAACCTTGATAATCATTCAATTCATCATCGTTGTCCAACCAACTGAGAATATAATAGTAATTCCAACCCAATACTTATGATGCCTTCTTTCAGGTAATCACTGGGGGGCAATACGATGTGGACGTAAAAGTAGAAGGACCCAATAAGCAGATCATTTATCAGCAACAGAAAATGCAGTATGATTCACATCAATTTACAGCACAACAAACAGGTATGTAATCAATCCTTAAAGGTTAATTAATGAGCAGTAGGTACAAAGTAATCCTACTAATATTATAAACGCGAAAGTTTGTTTGGATAGATGGATGGATGTTTGTTCCACTTTCACGCAAAAACTACTGAACGGATTTTAATGAAACTTTACAGGAATACAGTTTGTACATCAGGTTAACACATAGGCTATGTTTTATACGAATATTCATGGGCAGAGCCGCGGGCAGCAGCTAGTTATCTATATATGTCGTTATTCTTTTCTTATTTTATATGAAAGCTTTGATTATCTCATATATTATGTTAAGAGATAATTAAAATGTCATTCTACAAGGTTTTACTAAGTAGCTATGCAAGTACCTATATAAAATAATTATTTGAACAGCTTTCTTTAATGTATTGTGATGAATTCCAGGTGTCTACAAAGTTTGCTTCAGTAATGAATTCAGCACATTCTCTCACAAACTTGTGTACATGGAATTGAATGTGGGACCAGAGGAGCCCCTGCCTGGAGTCGGGGACCATGCCACTGTGCTCACACAGGTACAATCCTTAGATATGAATCTTATTTTTCAAAAATAGAGTTGACATCAATGTATTCTTTTTATTTTGTACACTTGGTGAATCATAGAAATAATCAAATATTGAATGAAAGGAATCAATCAAAGAATAGAAGTATATTCATCAGATGTGCTAGATAATTGGGATAATTTCTTTAGAATCCAATAATATAAGAGATACACATACCTAACTAAAACTAAATATTGACCTTATGTGTTATAATAATCATTTTGATTTGAAAATGTTTGTGTTATATTTAAAAAAATCCTATTACAATATTTTCTACTTGTTTTACAGTTGGAGACTTCAGCTGAGGAAATTCACTCTGCATTGAATAGAATTATTGACCATCAAACCCACCATAGACTGAGGGAGGCTCAAGGGAGCAAGAGAGCCGAGGCTCTGAATGAAAGAGTGTTGTGGTGGTCCATGGGAGAGACCTTAGCAATTGTTTGTGTAGCCCTGGCCCAAGTAATGGTTCTTAAAAACTTCTTCAGTGACAGACCTACATTATACAATAGACTGTAATGTTAGCAATAATTAAATAGCATATTTATCAAATATTGGGGTTGTAATTATTACATATTTTATTTTAATTTGTTTCCCCAGCCTGACTGCAATAGATAACCTTTTGATTTGACTAATCTGACTATTTATTAATGAGGGCCCATTTTTCAATTGTTAATTAACTGCCATAATAGTACAATATTATTACTGTGTATTTCAAATGCTGTATCATATTTTGTATGTAATGTATAGAAGCACTTGAGATTACATTTTATCTTCTTGCACAAAAGTCAAAAAGCAATACTCTAGTGTATATACATTTGTAATTGTAATATCTTGTCATATGAACAGTTATAAGAGCAGAATACTTATGTTTCATTAGTTTTGATAAGTATGTACTTGCCTAATGATATCCACCACAACAATAAAATTATTTTTATTTATTCATACTTCAACTAAGTCAAAGGCTACTTAATAATTTTGTAAATTAGGACACTTGTGTTATGTATAAAATCACAGATGATAAATGTTAAACTTTATCCGGCAATTGAAAATTCAGGGCTAACTGTAATAAAATTCACAAGAACACACAAAAGGTACATACAATGTTAAATAAAAAGAAATTTTTAGTTAATGAACAGTGTTATAATTTCTGATAAGTACTGCTTATCAACTATGTTAACATAACAAATTATTGAAACAATTTTTATATACAATTGAGTTTCATGATAAGGTTCAAACAAATATAAGAGGATACCTAATTTTGAACATGACATTATTCTAATGGTTCTCTACAGTAAATTAAATAGTTTTGTCATATTGATTTATAAGGCATTATAAAATGTTGCTTTAAAATAGTACTAGCAGTGCAAACACTCCATTTACCAAGGCACATGGGTATGCAATGAGGGGCCTCTGTTCTGCATCACCAGACATTGTCACAAAAAGTCTACTCGCAGATAGGGCAGACCATATAACTGCTACTCCGGACAATGAGATCCCCAGTGTACCTTCCAAAGATACAAATATACCTAAACCTGCCAGTACGACCATCGGCAACATACAATAACCCAGGACACTGGCCACACTCAATATAGTAAAGACACCTTCTGTCCGGCTCATAAGAGACAACAGGAAATACATCAAAATTACTGACATTACAGATAATCCATACACATAGCCAAAGTGTGCTTTGTTGCCTGCTAGGAATAGACAAACTGCTAAGGCCAAACAAAAAGCAATCGGTCCAGCGATATCTGTGTCCCTAAGAAGGAAGTTTGCATCATCTGCTTTTGACTGGCCGTGGAAAGGATTCATCACTGCTAAAGTTTTCTCGAGTATGCGGTCGGGATATATTTCTAATTCGTCCAACAATGGGGGTTCGTCGAATTCCGTAGAATCTGTGACGGCTTCGCCAGGAATTGGTGCAGGAGTAAACAGACTTGGATTATAATACTGATTATTGTTGGCTTGCATCTGTCCCTGTCCTTGATCAAATGAGTAGTTTTGATCCGTTGGGAATGTCTGAAAATCTGTAATGAATTCATTAGTCTATAACTGTTCTATTTATAAAATGTAGCCGGATTTACTTAGCTGATAATTCGCATCTTACCGAGCGTTTGTGAAGGGTCTGCAAATGTGTTGGATGTGTCAAACGAGTAGTTTTGGCTATTATTTTGAGCCTGCCATGCAAAATCGTTTGGATTATAGTTGGCCATATTTATAATTACTCTATAATTCTGGAAAAGATGGGAGAAAACAGAATTACTTGTTTACTTTTTGCAGATTTTGAGGTTCACCACTGACTGACATTACACGTCACTCTCGAATTGTCAGTTGTCATTGTCAAATTATGTGGAGCAGTGTAGCGGATTTCGGATTTGCGGACATAGGAATGTTTTTGGCAAGATGATTATTATATTTTCTTTTAAAATATTTCGAGTGTATAGCTATAATTAGAGCGATCTGATGTTTTACAGGCAATTGTTTGTAAATATTACGGTTTATGAGAAACTTTTAATAACAAAAATGATCTGTGGGGCTAAATTTTTTTATTAGGTACCTACTAACAACAAGTCTTGGCATAATATCTCAGCTATATAGACCATATTTATAGGATTGATCTATGGTTGGTAATTAATTAATTGAGTACAATTCATAATATTCAGTGTTCCGTTCAAGTTGTTAGGTTTTTTGGGGTTCGTAGTTACATGCAGAACCCTTGTAGTTTCGTTATGGCCGACTGTCCATCCTCGATTTACCTTCCAAACGGTTAGTGCTCGAAAGATGAAACATTGCATGGATGTATGTATTTACTTCGTAGAAGTGCAAGAATAAAATCATAAAATACACTGTGACTGAATTTTTTTTTACTATGCGACTACAATCAGCCGTGCGAGCGGAGAAGCCCAACTTCGTCAAGGAGAGGTGGAGTGTATGTACCTCTCATAATTACTTCTTCGCAGTGTGGGCCACGCAAAAGCGCCCACCGACCGACAAGAATGTTTTGGCACGTGTCTGAAATTGGAACTACGGGGAAGTCCGAGACAGTGCTATAATATAAACACCCATCCTACAAAATATTAAGACAACATTTGCTTGATACTTTTAGAACATGATGGATATCTTCTATATAATGTATTTTCGTAATATTAAAATGTTCATAAAAACATAATGCCTTTTAAAAAAAATCTTTCATTAGGGCGACTTGCATAAAAAAAACTCCTATGTCCGTAAATCCAAAATCCATCCTACTGTGTGTGAGTTTGTGTGGAAACACCATAAGAAACACACACAACGCGACGCAACGCCATGAAACGCTACAGATGTTGTGACCAATCATAATTGTTTTCTATGACCAGCAAGAATTAATGAATATAGCATGCGACGCCATGCGTGCACACGCCACACTCGACCACCTGCTAGATCGAAGTGTTGCTTGCTTACCGATGCCCGACAGTGGGGGTAAACATGCCACCCAATGCGGTGCGCATATGTTATTCCTAGACAACACCCGACGCCACGCGTCAGTCGTTCGAGAACTTTCACAGAGCGTGCCGTACACGCCTTAGTTGCTGATTTAAATACATTTTTGTATTTATTTGGCGAAATGTCTGACGAACAATTGATAGAATTAGTTGAACAATATCCTGTTCTGTACGACACGAGCTTAGCTCTGTACAGGGATCATACTGTGAGAAATAACGCATGGGAAGAAATTGCCAAGGAAATGAGTACACACGGTTAGTTTTATAAATTTCTATTGTATTACATATTTTCACTAAGTAATATATCTACCTATATCGTTCAATGTTATATTTTATGGTAGGTTAACTTGTAACTTCTGGAAAAGCAGTAAGTTCTTTTTACAATTTTCTGTCTACTGGTCACCCAAATCTGTCAAAACATTCTATGGGTTGGACACTCGGGTTGAAAATTGGTTGGGCAATTACGGAAATGGTGTGTGGCCGTTCAAAAAAAATATTTATGTAAAAAATCATCATCATCATCATCCTAGCCTTTTTCCCGATTGTCTCAGGGTCGGCTTCCCAAACTGAGAGATTTGGCAAGGGCTAAGCTTTTACACAGAGCGACTGCCATCAGACCTCCGCAACACTTAGGGTAAGCTATACCCATTCCCAGTTTAGGCGTCAGAGTTATCATCATCTCTGATATGATGTAACGACTGCTATCTGAGTTGGTAAAGATAGCACCCGGGACCAACAGCTTAACGTGCCTTCCGAAGTACCTACAGATCAGCATCATCGTGCGCGTTTACACATAGTTAGCGCGTACGTACGTACGTTAAAATACGCACTGGGGGTTTCGGTGTGCCATACTTTAAGTCTCGGCCCGCACCCACGCGTGATCTGCTTATGAACGCGCGTGGATGCATTTTCTGTGTCGTCTTTTATTTTGTCTTTTTTAAAAAAGATGTAAAATATAATTACCTACCTATCTTTTGTTTCAGTTGAAGAAGTAAAAATTAAATGGGGAAAGTTAAGGAACTGCTTTACCAACGCTCTAAAAAGACGACGTAAAAAAAGCGGACAAGCTGTAACTTATACAGTACCATGGAAATTTGAAAAGGAAATGGAATTTTTATTGCCATATGTTGAAGGGAGGTCTACGATAACTAACTTAATTGATTATGTAACAACGAACAATGACGACAATTCGACACAAGATTCTGAATTCCAGTTTTCTGAATCAGTTGCAGTTTCACCCCCTACTATTCGCGCCCCTACTCCATGTACCTCTTCAAGGACTTCTGCTGCACGAGCGTCTTCGCCAGTGAGACACAAGAGAACAAGAGCAGAAATGGACGAAAATGACTATTTCTTTCTATCAATGAGTAAGCAACTAAGAAGGCTACCTGAAGCAGACCAAGCTGAAATTAAATTCCAACTACACAAGCTTATACACGATTCGGAAATGAAAATGTTGAATAGTCGAGAACAAATTGTGGACAGCCCTATAAAGACGGAAACACATTATTAATACGACGGTACTCACGCGACGTAACGTGTCGACACGCTTATGTGCACATTACAAACACGACACGCGATGCCACTCCACACTATAATAATAGATGGCAGTAGTGTCTGGCTGTGTACTGTACTGGTGATAGATATTGAAAAAAAAAAAAACTTATTGATTAATTAATTGAAATCGAGGGAACCATAAAAAATTATAGTGCTACATACCTTTTTTTGTCTTTTATCTTATAGATACACACACACACACTACACAATTTTAATGATATCAAATTGTGCCCCTGAACAATACTATTGTATGTCAAAAGCAGTCAAAAGGTAACCTCGCTCAATATCGAATTGCAAGTAGGGTTGCCATCCGTTCTCGTCTTCCCGGATTTGTCCTTTAGAGTTTAGAAAGCGTGTCCAGACACACAGTGGACTGAAGATTTCTAATATAGGTTTTAAATAAATATTTAATTAGGGGCCATCCATAAACATGTAATGAGGAGGGGATTGAGTCCACGAAGTGTGACTTGCAAGGAATAAATGAGTCCCACAAAAGCTGTGACAATGAGGTTTCAAATTTTTAGATCGGGTTGATAGATTATAGAGAACCACTTCACTTGCAAGTTTGGATATTGGATTGGACGTGCTTGCATTGATTTTTACGCTACTGATCTAAGGAGAAGTGTTGTGACGTCTAACTCTAACCCAAAACCCAGACAAACGGTAGTAGCGGACTGTCGTTAGGTGGACAGAAAAAAACACGTAAAGATTTATGGCATATTTTATTCGTTTAAATATTTTAACCATTGATACTATTAAATATGGAATGGTTTGTGTATTTGTCGGTTTGGAGACTAATGTTTTGCATACAGTATAATATAATATATATTGTAAAATACATTTATTACACAGATTAAATGCTATATGTACAGTCAAGTGCCTTAAGGTTAAACAAATAATGGTGTTCATCAATATCACTTTGGATTTACTTTTCGACTTGGTCAGAAAAATACAGCATTTGAAATAGGTATGCATGTAAAAGTCCATGATATAAAATTAAATATTTGTTGGTTTGTATAAGTAGTCACAAAATCGATTATAATATTTTCGAATCTAGGTTTTATAGAAAGTGTGTTACAGTGGCGCAAGTGATAGGACTGGTTAGGATTATTTAATTATTAATATAATGTAAATCGCGTATGAACAAACTCAGGTACTATAATACGAACTACCATTCACCGAACCATTATATGACACCGATGTTTTACTAACATTAAAAGTATAACATTGCCACAATAAAGAAACAGTATAAAAATTGCCTACAAATGTACTATTTTATGAACTTACAAATCACCGACACAATTTAGCATATTGTTAAAAATAGTTTAAGATGTTTAAGTGTTTATCCTGCCTTCACAGACTTTACTAATGTATTTATTTATTGCGCAGACATTCTTTAATACTCATAATTTCACACACAGCGCTTTTTAAAAATGTAGCACATTTTATAGCATATAATACACATTATGATCAATAAAAAAAATTGCTTAAAATGAATCGAATCTCGCACCCTTTTGGGCAATAAACCTCAAAACTTCGATGAAACATGCGATGTAAAAACAATTAAACAGTCTTATGAAAAACAAAAACGACTTTATATTAGGTAATCTAATTATCATAAAAAAAAAATACTCTTACTTATACTTCTCATAAAAATTATTATAAATTACCTACATAGCAAAATTATGTACAATCTACATTTTGTACAATACGTATGCAATAGTACATACGTTAGTATCGACTTAAAATATTAAAACACTTATGAACACACTTATAAATGGAGATTACAAATACTAATAGTATTTATTTTTACTCAGAAAAATATAGGTACTTTGTTTAGTGTCTATTTTCAGCTTTTGCTCCAAATAAATCTTTATTCAAGTAAAAATAAAAAAGACGTCCAAACCACAATCATAAATATATATCACAGATACCTAGGGAAGATATTATGGAATATAACATCCTGTCATTGAGGTATTACATTGCCGTTCCATCTCAAAAAATATAAATAAATAAAAGCACACAAATCTCATATTCGGTTTAAATATAACGTTATTCATATCAATATCTCATATTGCCACTTCTCTATTGGTTCGTGAACACGACTCGCACCGAGCGCACCTTCACACTTGAAAGTAGTCACTGACTGTGGCGTCGGCGCCGTTGTTAATACTGCTCTTGGTGTCCCTGTCCTTAGGCACGTTGATCTTCTCGTACCCAGCTGCCGAGTCGGATCTCTCAATACCACTGCTCATCCCCTCACTATTCACCTTCTCATACGGCGGCTCCTTTTGAGACAACTCGAAATATTTAACGCTCTCATAGTTCGGATCTTTCTTCGATCTCCCCGAATCTTTAGACCGCACCGATTCGTATTTCGGATCCTTACACCTCAACGATTCGTAATTCGGATCTTGTGGGTTCACGCTTTCGTAATTAGGATCCTTAGGCCGGACCGACTCGTAGTTGGGATCCGACTCGCTGCCGGTAGTGTACAGCGGGTCGTGAGGCATAGATTCATAGTTCGGTTCTACGGTGGGCTCCTCGTTATTATTGGCCGGCCAGTTGTTATATTTGTTCGATCGCTTGTTGACCGTCGAGTAAGTAGGTTGTACTTTGTAGTTTGGCGCTATCGTTGCGTATGGCGGGGTAGGCGGTTGATTCCTCAACACTTCGTAGTTCGGATCGGAGTCGGAGGCGTTGTTGTCAGTCTTTGAGATGTGTTCGTATCCTGCGTCGCTGCTTATAATGCTATTGGGGCCGCTGTCGACGTTAACGTGGTTGAGTTTAAGCAAGTTGTTGTTGGAATAGTTTGTTGTTTTGTTGATGTCCTTAACGGTTTCGTAGCCCGGGTCCTGGTTTTGTGACGTCTTCCGCTCCTTGTGAGCTATGGTCTCGTAGCCGTGGTTGATGGATTTCTTGCGGTCGATCGTTTCGTAGCCAGGGTCGTCGCCGCGGTATTTCGATGTGTTCGCCTCAGATTCAACATTAGAATAATCTTTGGACCTCCTGCCGGCATCCTCCACTTTTCCTTTGGTTTTCTTCATGACTTTCGCGTACATTTCCTCTACGTTTCGGGAAGGGCTCTCTGTGATTCGTTGTTCAGAGTTCATGCTAACGTTTGCGTCGGCGGACGAGTAATCGCTATATTCGGGTCCGTCGATTGAGTTGTATAAGTTATCGGCGGGGGGGTCCCGTTTGTCGATGTCGAAGTTGAGCTCCTTGGCGACTAGAGGCCTGATCAGATCACCTGAACTAAATCTATGCTTCTCCACAGGATAGTTGCAGCCGTAGAAGTCCGACGAGCTGACGCAGCTGTTGTTTCGTTGATGCTTTTCGTTGAGACTACGCCGTAGTTTGTCGTGGTTGAATAGGTCACCTGCGTATGAACAAAGTCATATTAGTTCTAAACATATTTGTTATGTTTTCAATAGAGATTTTCCATAGCCCCGCAGATCGTGACCAAGGCCACCCGTTCGGGCGACAGAACGGTATAATTAATCTAGAATAACTAAATACAAAAGGAGGGGTTCTTTGGGAAACATAGGAAAGTAGTTTTATTAAAAGATCCGATTGCAGGCAAATAAAAGGACAATTATTCATCCGTATTTATAAACGTTACTATGCGACGTACAAGTACACAAAAACCTATTCATAGACTACAATTGAGTCGCCGATCGTCATTATAAATGCCTTACTTCGCATAGTGTTGTTAATTTTTATAGATAAGTAGTGTTTGTGAATATAGGTTTTTAAATCTTAACGTATTTATGAGTGTAACCAATGCTTCAAACCGGTACATGTCCTGGCGTACCGGAACTGATAGCCACCCTAGCGTAGCTTAGCTTGCTCTTGTGAGTAGACGAAGTTTACTGATGTTATTTATAATAATATCATTTTTCAGCAAAAAATATATCGTGATAATAGGACCAACTAGGAAGTACACACTTTCAATAAAAATCAGTTTACATTTTTCGGAGATATGTGGTTACAAGCATAAAAACCATCCATTTTTTGAATTCGGTTGAAGAATAAAATCTTTTATTTACTTCATCTATCTTCCTCTGTCCAGTATGAGAATGGTTCTACTAATAAATAATCTACTATACGTACCAGTGCTGGACATCCGTTGATGCTGTTGCCGCTGCGCGAGGCTTTGCGCTTGGTCGATGTGCGCCCGAGCCTGGTGTGCGGCGTGCGCCGTCTGCGCGGTGTGTGCGGAGTGCGTTGTGTGTGTGGCGTGTGTCGTGTGCGTGCTATGTGTTGTGTGTGTGCTGTGTGTGGTGTGTGTGTTGTGTGCGGCGTGCGAGGGGTGCGGGGGCGGCGGCAGCGGCGAGTTGGCCTGGCGCTTCTCGGGCTTGGGAGACCCTAGCGCGCCGGTCGAGTTGGAGCATGACGATGAGGACGCTGTAATGAGGGTGCTTCAAAATGAAATATGCGATAGATGGCGTTATGTAGACCTGCGATCCAGCTATTGTATTGTGATTGGTCAGTTGCTATGTGAATGTCAATGCCATGTCAAAATTAACCAATCACGTAACAGCCTTATATGTGGCGCCATCTGGTGAATTTCTTTTTTCAGAAAACTCTCATTGAATGTAGACTGGATTTTAATCGACATAGAAAAGTCTTGCCAAAAAGGGGAATGTGAACTCAAGTCAATTTATATAATTTTTAAGTAGCTGTAACAACATGATTATTGATTACTTCATATATTTTCAGGAATATTAAATATTCAATTAAAAATGTCAATAAAATAAAAGTTAAAAACGTGTTGGGTAGAATTTGTTTCAAAACACGAGAAGAGAAAGAAGGCAAAACTTTCTTTGAATTCAATCGATTACTCGAGATCGATATTTTACGCCTTGTCTAGTTATAGGATGTAAATATTTACCTTGTCTAGAATGAGTGGCGTTAGACGTGGACGCTCCAATCTCAGGCGGTGCGCTCCTTCTGGAAATAATAAAACCATAAAATATAATTGCACCATCTTTATTTTTAGCCTTTTTTCTTTTTTTGATCTTTCAAATACTCGTAAACACGAAGATGAGGTTCAAAATTGTTTGAAAAAGGCATCTTGTTTTAAAATGCTTCGGTGGCCTGTTCAATTTTGAGCATTTCTGGGAGTTTAAAAGGTTCTATTTTTCTGTTAGCTCAAATAAGTTTGAATTTTACTCGACGCGTGTAAACCTAGCATAAAAGGAACAAAATATGAAGTAAGTAGGTAGTGTTAGAGGAGAATAATCAACCGGCGGCACAGCACTATTCGCCACGCTCAAGAGTCACCGCACTAACATTGACAGTTAAAGTTTGACGTAACGGTGACACTGACGGCTGTCATCGAGTTCCCGCCGATTATTACTTTTTATATAGCTCTGGTTGAATGAGTGCTTGTAATTGGATTGCGTAAATAAATACTTTCAGATTAAGATAAAGTTTCTTAATACAGTAGAACTCCAATTATCCGAACTCCGACTATCCGAATCGCCGATTATCCGAATCACAAAAAATTGTCCAAAAAAGTTGTGCTTTGAAGTGGATGGAGCGTCAGCCCGAGTGTGACCACTTGCAGCTGCTCACCGTCAAGCGAATGCGTGACCTGGCTGCCCGAAAACGGTTGAAGACCGCAAAACAGCTTACATTGACGAAGATGTTTAAAAAACAATGATTTTTATTTCTAAACTTGTACATAAGTACATTTTATTTATATTTAAAACATGTGAAAATTTCATGTTTCTTTCATTTAATTCAATAAAAAAATAGTGCAATATCAAAACGTAGCTTTTATTCTCTCCAATGGCAATTTAAAAAAAAATCCGATTATCCGAATGGGTCCCGGTCCCCATTAATTCGGATAATTGGAGTTCTACTGTAGTAGGTACCTGGCGTGCGCGGCCTGCGCGGCGTCGGCGCCGGGCGGCGCGTCGGGCCGGCGCGGCTCGGGCGCGATCTGCGCGTACGTGTCCGAGCCCTCGCCCACGCTCGCCTCCTCTATCGCCGCGTACATCTCGTCTGGGACAACGGCACTCATCAAATGACAACTCATCACTCAGCGCCGTGGCTTCTACGGGGGCCACGGCCTAATGCTGAGTGAGGCCCTTTTATTTTGGACGTCGCAACGGCCGTGTCCGGTATAATTAATTGTTATGTGTATTATGTTTGTATGTTTATCTTTGTTTGTGTTTAAGTGTAATTTGTGTGTTCTGTATATCGTGTTGTGATGTCCAAAAATAATAAACATTTATTATTTCTTATAAATATTTAGGTTATTCTCAACGAGTCACACTGGTTCGTGTCGCACTGTGACTGGTTGAGAAAAATATTCGCATCGAGTAACAGTGTAACTCGTTGCGAATATTTATTTTCATCTAAAAACACTATTTTTTAATAGTGTTTAATTTTCATTTAGTAAGACTGAAGTGTGTGAATAATGTCAATCGTTCGGAAAAAACACAACTCAAAAAGAGATAATCTAACTCAATGTAAATTTATTTTATTAAAAGGCATTATATAATTTAAAACGATGAGACAATCCTAATAAGTAAGACTATATTCACACTCCAGTCTTACTAGATGAGAATAAATTCGAGTAACACTATTTACAAGTAGTGTTACTAGATACTAGACTAGGTTAGAGTTTAAGTTCGCTGGTAGTTCTAAAACCGGCACTGTTTAAAAGATAACCGGAAGTTTATCAGTTTAAATGTCTATTGTTCAAAATTGAATTTCTATGTATTTTACAATTCAAACTCGTAGAACAAAAGTTACTTATAATGGTTGTGTAAGAAGGACCTTGTAAGTCTTACCAGAGTCGTCGGACACAGTGGCATAGTGAGGCTGCGTCGGCGGTTTAGTGCTCTGTGCGCGGATGTTGCTGAGCGGCTCACGGACCGAGATGCTCGTGTACCCCTCTGTAAGCAACGGATGTGTCAATATCAAAGAAGATACGATTCAGATTTGATAAAAGGTAAGAAAGCTTAGGACTCGACATTCCGTATTTTTTTCTTTGAATCCTGACTTATGCAACGACTCGTATTAGCTTTCATCAATTTGTGGAACTTCATCCGGCGCGGCGATTGAAAAATCGCCAGGTCGCCAAATCATGAGGATTTTATAAAAAATTTTCATCATAGAATTAATTCCTCTCGGCTCGGTCCGATTCCATAATGTTATGAAATTTTGACATTAAAATGGACACGAAATTTCTAATCGGATTCGAAAATTTTCCCGTTCGTTCAAAGTACAACACTACAAATTTGAATGACGTTCATTTATCGTTACCAAAGGACCAAAGCCGAGCGGAAATAGGCTGTCATCACACCACGCTAAAATCGGAATTCCCGTTCTATGGATGATAACAAATGTTACTAGGAAACATCTGTCTTTATAAACTTCCATAAGCCGGATATACATTTTTCGATTACCAAGTTATTATAGAGTATAGTGAACAGCAAAATCTTAACAGTTGTAATAAAAAATATACCTTAATGCATAGACTTAAGTGATTAATTAGATGGTACATAAAATATATATTTTTCCAATAAATCATTGAATAAAGATTGCGATAAATATCTCCAAGATATGCTGACAGTTATTATGCTGAATACCTACCGATTTGAGATTAATCTGATTGAATTACACATATAATTACGATTTTCTCCGAACTACTATTTAAGTCTACTTTATCATTGTTAATTAAAAATAAAATGATACGGCTTCCTGTTATGAAAATTTTTTCTTCACTTATCTTAATAGTTCCTTTTATTGAACATAATGTAATGTTACTGTGGGAATTACCCGCCTCATATTTTGATTACTATAACGCTCATATTTTTATTACATTAATGAGTGCCTCATTAACGAGGGTGTTTCAAAATGAAATATCCGCTAGATGGCGTTATGTAGCCCTGCGGTCCAGATATCATGTGATTGGTCAGTTGCTATATAAATGTTAGTGCCATGTCAAAATTAACCACTCATGTAACAGTTGGCCCGGCTGCAAGTGTGGTGGTATCTGGTGGATTCGTTTTTTCATAAAAGCTTTCATTAGTACAGCGTAGATTGATCACACTATGACGCTTTGCATAAGTGCTGCTCACATCTCGTTATAAGAAGAAAGACGACTATAAGTAATATATTATTGATACTCACTTGCAGAATCTGTGGAGTCTCCGCTGAAATGCACTGCGTTATCGGTGTTCGGTCTCGGTGAAGGAGGTGTGATGTACGGCAACTCTTGGCTGGACGGCAGTTGGCCACTGATAGCCACCGACGCCGAAATCACCACTGATTCTGAATAATATGTAAGAAAAATCCTCAGATGATGTTCGACCAGCAGTACAATTCATTTATACCGAACTGCATTGGTAGCTTGCGTGATAATGATAATGGATTGATGTATTATAATCAATACACACAAATAATAAAGCAGTAAAAAGGTGCACTTGTACATTGTTTTAATTTTTAATTGGGGTGTTAAAGGAAATGTTCAACAAATTAGAATAAAAAAAATGTCTGTTTATCTGTTTGTACACGCTAATCTTCGGGACTACTAGACAGAATTAAATTTGTTTGTTTGTTTTATAGCTAACAACATCCGTCTCGTCTAACTAAATGTTCTACATGATGAGCATTTTTCATAAATCAAAAACATTTGATATAGAAATTTTGAAGAGACCGTGATTGGGTAACAGCCATCATTAACTACGAGTATAATGTCTACGCGAAGGAAGTCGCAGGCCGTAGCTAGCCAGATATAAAGGAAATTAATGATTTATGCAATTTGATTATCACAGTGTAACGGCTGCTCATAACTTTGGTAATGGATGAATGATAAAACGCAGACTAAATACAATAATACAGGAGCAATATTTTCCTTCAAAAAGTCACCTGGTATAATAATGTTCTGTTCAAATCCGGTGTATTCACGGTACTACAAGTCTATTTTCACTGGTTTGTAGGCTTAGGGGGAAGAATCCAAACATTCTAATATTTCATACAGATACAAGTCCCTGATAGCATGCTTTATCGGCCATTGTTCGCCAGACACGATATCTGTTAGACATAATTAATTGATTCCTCTTGTCCCCTTTTATCATGCATGAGGAATACAACAGAAGGAACCGTTATATGGTGCAAATCTTAAAGCGCCCTAAGATGAAACGATTGTGGTCATGCCGCAAATCTATTATCGAAATCTTAAGGACTTAGTCTAAATATTATTAGAATGATCGAACGATTAGCGATTAAAATAGTATTAGCTTCCGCAGTACACAACAATTAAAGATTGCTATCTTCATTGCGGCCGTCTAATTAAAGCGATACCATAATTTGTCTAGATTATGTCAGTAGCTATGTTGTGTAAAGATAAAGCCGCCCCGATGTCTACGCGAGCTCGCCATTGAAGAATCAACGTCTATAAATCGAATCCAAATCGAATTCTATTAAAGAATGAACACTTGCATCACATACAGAAGCGTATTTACCGCCGTATCAATTATACGGGGCCCCTGGGCCACGGAGGCCCCCAATGTGTGTGAGCAAATTTTTTTTATGTCACTAATGATAGGAATAAAGCGGCAATTTCTTTTTTACCCTTTCTAAAGGCCCCTAAACAAATTTTTATACGGGAGGCCCCGTATAAAAAATTTGGGGGGGCACGCTACGCTACACTTCTGATCTTAATGTTTATAAAACAAAAATAGATGATCCAGGAGAATGGATAGCCTAGGAGTCTAGGAGAACCGGGCAAATAATGAAGTCGAGCGAAAGATGTCTCAAAAAAGGTACGTCTCTGGTGGACCAGTGTTGTCGTGTTGCTGTCATCTAATATAGGTTCCTAACATCTGTCTCCCTACTGAGAAAGCTACGGAAGCATAGTCAAAATTGATATCTATGCTATGTCTTTTTTAACCTGAACAGTTTGACAGTAACAGTAACACAGATATAGAAGTGTTTCCGTAGTGGTCTGAAGAGGGGAACTGGTAAGACAATTACGGCAGCATTGTATTGCCATTTTTTTCAGAATTTAGATAATTTCTTAATTGAAAGAAAAAATCTATTTAGTCCTCGTTGAGGCAGTCCCAAACGCATTCAAAGAAGTTGATCGGCAAAGGAATCAATAAACTCCTAATAAAATGGCAAAAGTGCATAGATAACAACGGTACCTCCCCATTAAGAGATTAAATAAATACAATGTTAACACATTTTTCATATGTAAGGACTTAAAATGGTAGTGGTAACTGAGCTGAGTCTAGACAGGTGACCAAAGAGAATTTTAATTTTCTTTAAATAGAACTTAATGCATATAAAGAGATAAGAAAATAATTTGTTATAATTAAAAAGATAGCACGTGACAGACAACATTTAAATATTTATTAATTACCTACAAATGTTTTATTTTAGAATGGTTATCTTTCTTTCAACACAATTTAACTGGAATATAATTTAGCTAGCATTTGGATTTGTATTTACAAGTACATTTTATGTGTCTGTGGTTGCAGGTTTCCTCGCGATGTTTTCTTTTACCGTAAGAGCGTCGAATAAACAAACGTATACATATATAAACGTTTAAAATATATGGGTAAAAGGCAGGGTTTGAACCTCTGCCTCCTATAAGGAAGTCAATTGCCTTAACCATTAAGCCACCGATACTGAATTGCCAAACAGCCAGCCAGGCTACAAGACATTTGTCACAGTTAGCCGATTGTGTCACAAATCGACCCGCTATTTTTAGGATGATATTGCAATAGCGACAATGTAACCGAAAAATGTCACGTGCCATTAACATAATTAATATGTATCTTTATTGAATTTATGAACAGCATTAATAAATCAAATTTACCAAAAAAAAAACGTGAATATTTAAATCGATTATTGCGTTTAAAGTCATCATCAAGGTTTAAAGTCATCATCGGGATTTAAAGAAGTATAACAATAGCATAGGTGCCTTGCAACTATAAGCAATTTCTGTAGGCAATTCAACATACCAAACTTGATATTTTAAATGCAAGATCACTGAAAATCCCTAGTTAGGGCTGGTTCCAACATTTTCATAATTATATTGAACATTGAGTTTATGTGTTCTGAATAAATTCTATTCTAGTAATACGACACAAGCATAATGTATATTATACAAGAGCATGTATTTCACTTTACTATACACACTTTATGTTTCGCAATGGTACGGTAATGTAAAAAAATACTATTTACCTGGGTTCGATGTAGACGCGTCTCTTTCATCAATTTGAATTTCATTTTCAGATAGTTGATCAGGCGTAATTTCAACAGTGCTGAAAGAACAGTAAAATACGATGAAGTATAAACATTTCATAAAATTAAGATCAAATAGAAATTAAAGTACATATTTCTGACGATAATGCCTGTAAAATGTGAAAAGTTAACTTTTAAGTGATTACATCTTCTACATATTCAGGACCGCAAAATAAGTAATGTCGTGAAGTGGGCACTGGCGAAGTGTAATATAGATTTTGTATTTTGTATTCGAGACCCGTGGCAAATTCATCGGATTTTTGCTTTTAAATCATAGTAAATTCATGTTGGGAGTTGAGATTCTCTTCTGACCGGGGGGGACAGAGGCAATTTGCCGACTTGCCACCCTGTAGTCACGCCACTGGGGCCCCTCATGGGCCCTACTATAATAATCGAAAACGATCGTTCGATGGACGGATCGCGTATTTCTTCAACATTTGGAGCTCGTGGGGGGATAGGGTTGGGCCGGCATGGCGGTGGCAACTGACAGGTAACTGACCAGTTACTTGCCCGTTGTCACAGCGACTTGGGCTTCTCTTTCGCTTTCCATCAGGTGTAGGGAAGCCATTATGTCGAGCCACTACAAAAAAAAAAAAAAAAAAAAAACATATATTCCTCCCGTCCATCGAACGATAGTTTTCGATTATTATAGTAAGGCCCCTAAAGGGCCGGCAAGGGGCCCCTAGGTCTATTCGTATAGATTGCATTTATTTTATTCATTCAATTATTGTATTTATTGCCATTGTACAACTTGATAATGTGAGATAAATATATAATATTATAATGTATTTTTTATACATTTTTTATCTCGTCCAATTCGTTAAATAATTATTTTTGTTGACTAGTGTATTATGTTATGATAATAAGAGGTATTACTAACACATGAGCTTCGTTTTGGACTTTGGCATAGGCCCGTTCGTAAGCATGATCCCGATTCGTAGATGTTGTAGCGACAGCCTTGTTACCTGTAAATTAAAAGTGGCTTTAAAGCTATCAATGCTCTCTACATAGTAAACTTTTATGTACTTTGAAAGAATTAATATGCGCTTGTTATGAAACTTCGTACAGTTATTGTAAGAAGTAAACAAGAAAAATATTAAGGGTGACTGACAACCCTATTCCATGCGTGACCTGACTTGGCGGTTTTTAAAATACAATGACCTATTGTAAAAAGTATGATCGCCGCAAAGACACTTGTCGGGCTATTCCAAATACTCGTACTTTTGAAATGATTAGTAAACAAGATGATTTGGTGCGTCAGGTACCTATTCTATCTGAATTGTCAATGTTTTCGCGATCCTCTGATCTCTCTCGTAAAGTGTCCGAAGCGACTGTGACTAGAGTCCCGAAAACTAATGTCTAATTTTAATAAAATTAATGTACGAGAAAGTTTCTGAAAGCAAGTTGATTTCTCATTCGTAAATAGCCCCTTCTGTCCTCCCCTATTCACTTTGGAAATAGAATCAAATTTAAAAGTGATAAAGTTGTTACGGACTGAAATGGGCTAGGTTTAATTTAGTGTTTTGTTTTGTATTTTCTCTGAGGAAATGCCCATTTATTAGCGTAGCGCAAAGAAACGTTGTTATAGAACTAGTTCTCATGATACTAAGTGACGTAGGAATAGTGAGATCATGACTCACTATTAGCTCGTGGTAGTAGTTAGTCACACTCACAAGTTAATTATAACTATTGTCTGTAGATGCGTAGATCTCATCAACATTAATAAAACAGTTAAAACAGAGCATCATCGAATAGTGAAGGCTGGCTTCTAATGGACCAAATAATTTCAACATTTTTATGACATAATCAAAATGCTAGGTTTTCGGCAAAGATGGATTTTTAAACTTTCGGAGTGAAAATACCCGCCAAGTGCGAGTCGGATTCGCGCACGAAGGGTACAGTACCTACCATTGACTAGATTTCAATCGTTTACCTGATGCTAATTATGTCACTTTTGTTACCCACCATAAACATTTTTTATTTTAATTAGAGAAGAATACAAGAATTTGTGTCGGCCTGGAGTTTTTTCGCACAAACGTGCATCGTGGTGGTGAACATTACACTCACGTGTATCGGTCTGGGGCGTAGGTACTAATCGTACTAACGTGCATCGCGATCCCATAGGTACTTTAGGGCTAGTGTTGTTCGACATTTTGAACTTCGAAATTCCTTGAGACAGTCATCAAAAATATTCAGAAAAATTCCAAAAAAATGTAACAACATACCTTCATCCAAATTTACTGTAGCATATATTTCAGAGGCTGTATCCCCGCTGTCATGTCTGCCTACGGGATGTGGAATTTCTGGTAGACTTCTCTGGCTGTTTTGAGTTGAGGCTCTGAACAAAAAAAAAAACAAATATTTTCAATCCAAATCCTACATCTGCACCGACATAGGTGAATGCATAAATTTAATTCAACTTTCCACACCAACAGTGTTTCAACTGTTATAATCAATGGTGTTCTCATGGTCTTGGTTGGTATGCTGACCAGTGCAAGAGCATTGAATAGTTGACAAAAACATTACAAGTATTAGACATACAAGATTTCAACGGAAATAGGCACAAAGAAAACAATTACACAGTTAAGAAATCAGAAAATAAAATCATTAACATGAGAAAAAAATAGGACTTTTTTTCGTTTTACATACTAAAAATTAAAGTGATAGATTAGCTTAGAAGAGCTTGTATATAAGATGATAGATGGGTAAATCAACTCAAACCGATTCTACAACATTTATTTTACATGTTTTTTTCAAAATGAAATTATGCAAAATATAACATTGTAGTGTCTTTAAGCAATATAAAACAAACGTTTTTCTGTTTAAGGCACTGTTGTGGCGTAAGTATGTTCAGAGATAATTAATTTTGAAATTAAGGGCATTACCGGTAATGACGACAAGGGGTTGGTGATGACGATTTAATTACTGGTGATGATATCATGTGCCTGGTAATGACCATTACCTTTATTATTAAACAAATTTTAATTATTAAATAGTTATAATTAAGGAGATTATGCTCACATAGTACAATAAGAGTTCCCTACCATCAGTGCGTCAGGTAGGAACCTGTCACGACCTACAATACCAAGCATAGCTATCTAGCTATGCCTGGTATCTCGCAAAAAGATAGGGTACGTAACGAGCATTTACGTCAGAGGATGAAAGTTCGACATTGCCATAAGGATGCTGATGATAATGCTAAGGATGAAGTACGCTGAATAGGGAATATGCATGACTTTTTTTTATGGATTTATTGAGATCTTTTGTCTTCCAGATACATAAATATCGAAGAATTTTTAAACTATCTTTTCTATTAAGCGAGTTATAAAGCGTTAAAGTTATTGATTAGACAGAGAGATCCGATGCGGTAGTTGACGTCACGTACCGTAAGCGCCGTACTAACTCCATAGAAAAATCTGTTTCGCGAGAGAGAGACGGATATATTCACTTTCAATGACTGTATCTCGCCCATTTTTCAACCAATTTTGATTTTGTTTTCACTGTTCGTAGTAGATTTTGATCTATTTTACGATAAATTAGTAAATACCTGAAACTATTTTTCATGCATATTCCCTATTGGCAGTGGGCTGGTCATATCTGCCGTAGATCCGACAATCGTTGGAATTGACGAGTCTTGACGTGGACGCCGCTCTTAAGCAGATGTGGTGTAGGACGCCCTGCAACCTTCAGCCTTGACGACCTTAAAAAACTGCTGACATTGGCTGGAAGAAGAAATCTTGGGATAAAGAAATGTGGCGCAAATTAAGAAAGGCTTACGTTCACGTTCATCAGTAGACGGACCAGGGCTTCAACAGCAGTTCCGTACGGATACGTACGGCCTTGGCCAATCAAGAGCCTCATTCTTGTTGGTAGTGCAATTTTCATCATTACCTGGAAAGCACATTCAAGTACCTGTACGTCAAGGCATTAACTTTTTTCTTCAATTGCTGGGTATTATGTCCTCCTCGGTCTTCCTCTTCTGCTTCTATTTCCTGCCTTCGATTGTTATTTTTATTAGTTTGTCGCATACAAGGTGTCTCACCACCCAAGGTGATTTCCTCTTCTATTCCCAATACTTTGAACCAAGGATCTCTTCTATGATCCACCATATTCAATACATCCTCATTCGTCTTCCATTCCATCTAAATAGCTTATTCTCTTCAATCTTATTCATCACCGAATCTCAAAAGCTTCCACCTACACTCTGACCTCCAATCTTTCTCTATCTCTTCGCGTCATTGTCCACGTCTCATAGCTGTACAGAGCAATGCTCCAGATGAAATATTTTTTATATTTTTTTTCTTATCTTAAATGAGTTGAGTCTTGATGAAATGTTGAGATTCTTGATATAAATGGGTGTTTCTTATTCTTAAATGTTTTTGCTGTAGCTAATAATAGCTATTTGAGCTTTAATATCTGGAGTACATCTGGTTATTAAACTGCCTCAATATTTATATGAATTTACCTGTTCTAATATTATATGATTCTTACTTTTGATATTTACTACTGGGAATTTTGATATTGCAAGTGTTTTGATCTTTCAAGTGTACACGTAGGTATTGATTTTCATTCCAGAATCTAAAAATATATTATCCATTTCATCTATCAAACCTTGTAATTGATCTGGACTTTTTGCTATTGCGGCTATGTTGTCTATAAATCTAAAAAATTCGTACTGTACATTAATCTACAACCCTCCTTTTCAATATATTTGTAAAATGATCGGTGAGAGTGGACAACTCTTGTAAGACATATGTATACTTACACCTTGACTTATTCCTTTCTCCTCTCCAATTTCAACAATTGTTTCTTGATCCTTGTACTATTCGTAAATTATTCTCCTGTTTTTGTAGTGTACCTCCTGTGTTTGTAAGCAATCATGCTTTCAAACTGTCCAACTTCTTTTTCAATCCATTTTATCAAATATTTTTTCTAAATCTATGAAAGCTATGTAAGTGTTAAGATCCAGATCTTCTGTCTACTCATCAATCTTAGTGCCAAAATAGCCTCTCTCGTATCTCGTTTTGTCGTAAACCGTATTACTCTGGTCCAAGATAGGTCTTTACCTATTGATTTTAATGTGTAGATTGTTAAGCACTCGTAAGCACATGCCTAGCTAAACGTACACCACAAATACAAAGAACTAAGTAAAGTCTAAGTGTCCACCTGTTTATGTAAATTAAATTAAATCATAACCAAATTTTACATACATAAGCTCAATTTTCAATGTAAAAAATCTTTAATTTTTACGATACAAGCTGACCTAAGCGTAAAAATATAATTATTTATTTAATTATATGCATAAAATTCAATATCACAAGCTATATATTAAGCTTGAAAGTCAAAATATATAAAAGATGTCATTACCAGGACTCCATAATCATTACCGGTATTGTTAATTTTTTGGTGATGATGCTACCGGTAATGAGGTTTTTGAGAAAAAAAATTGTCGATGGGATATTACTTATTGAAAGTAGTTGGAAATATTTATGCAACTAAGGTTTTTAGTATATAATATAATATCAAAAACTGAGAAAGATTAAATCAACACTTTTCCTAAAAAAATAATATCTGGTAATGACGCAAAACGTGACAAACTTTATTTTTGAAACCTGAAACTGATATTTTTTTAATATCAATAATCTCAGCCACCAGCACACCCGCCTACTACACGGAATAGACTGGTGACATGGGCGAGGGGAAATATCAGAAAGTATAGGATAACTCTATAAAAAATATTGACAGTTTGACGCTCATTCCTGGTAATGATGAAAAACCCGTGACAATTTTTAATTTTTTTTTATTGTCTTTATTAAGATGTTCCCAATAATTGTGATTACCTTAAACAATAGTCAATGATCTTAACTTTATTGTGTTTCAATCGAAAACGCATTACCATGGCTGTAATCTACTAATTTTTATTTATCTATTTGGTGATCCATAATTTTTCAGCACCTGGTGATGACGTTTTAGCTATAAAAAGAGGTATAAAAAAATAAATAAAGCTCTTACAGATTTCTTTTCATAGGCACTTTATGAGGCATGAACTGAAGATTAAATAAAAAAATAGTAGTACAAAATTAGTCATATCTGGATTTTTTTATCTACCAAAACCTTTGGAGAATCGCTTTGAGTTGATTTACCCAGATTCTCTATTACAATGGCAACTCTTCTGATGTGATAATGTAATCCCTAATTTAAAAGATAAAACATAAAGCATGCATAGAAAAGACCTCTAATAGTAGCATAATGAATGTAGCAATATAGAAGAAATAATGTACCTGTTATTTTGTATTGATACTAAACAACAGTAATATAAAATTAAATGCAAAAGTAACTCTCGTCTTTATTTCATAAGGGGGAGCCTTGTGTTGGCTCATATAATAATAAGGAATTATAAGATTTGGATGACCTAAATATAATAATATAATAACAGAATTTACAATCAATTTATATTATTGCAAGTTGCTCTAAAGATAGAAGTTTGAGCATAGGATTGATACTTTTTAGAATGTAGCAGAAGTAGGGAAAAAATAGAGCCTAGTCTAAGTTCATGCACAAATAACTTGTATTTAAATTAATTTAATTAAGCTATTGCTGTTGGTGATTACATTCAGAAGCTCTGGTTTATAGGCAACATGCAACAGTTTGAAACCAACATCCTGTTTCCTGTTTGTATTTTCAAGTATTTATTTTATCATTACACCCTGATTTATAATAATACATAACATAATTAAACATTTTGTTTCTCTGTGGTTTGCTAACCAAACCTGGTTTCAAACTAGGGGGTAATTAGACCCCTGGGGCATACTCACATTTTTTGGGGGGTAATGAAAATCCTAATAATTTACACATAATAAAATCTCATCGCATTTACTTCTAGCTACCTTCTCATCATCGCAATCACATCATATCTTAATAATGTTTTTGCATAATTTATTGTTTAAATATAATACTACTTAGAAATTGTAAGATTGATATTCAATTTCTTATTAATATATTTGTATTTGATTATAATGTTTGTTTTAATAACATTTTATGTGTCCTAATAAATTATAGGGGTAACAATATTGAAAAGGCAAAGAACCACTGCTCTAAGGCCATAAATGTTAATAGTGTTAATGAAATATGTTTGTTAACATAAATAATAAGAAGAAACTACATGAAATTCTAGTCTAATATTAATGTTAATGATATCCAGTCAATATATATTAGCCCACAGGTTAGGATTGTCTAAGACATGCTAGGTCCAGAACAAACCGCTTGAGAGAGGCTGGAGTGGTGGGTGTTGGTGATGGTACCTCCTCATCAAAACGAATTTTGACCACACCTGCCGTACCCACCAACTCACTTCTGTTAAATTAAACAAAATTCTTTTTATTTACAAATCATATTTGCCGATCTGATGTTTATTTCATAAATAACTATGTTATATAGGCTTAAAAATTCATTTCATTTTGACACATTCTAATAAGTAATGTACTAAACATTATTGATATTATGGTAACATAATAAAAATGTCAAGGATGTTAAATTATTAATATTTCTTCATTAAAGATTAACTAAACACATAATAAGTAGAATAAATTATTACTGCACATGTCTAAGACCACATTCCTATTAAATTGTAGACACAATAAGTGTACAATAAGATATTCCATTAAAGTGCAAATGGCTCTGTTTGTTTTCAACATGAGACAATAAAATTACAACTTAATATCACTTTGTGTTGCTATAACTACAAGTTGTTTTTGAATATTAAGTATTAGCGATGGTAACTATGCTATTAAGTATTAAACTAGAAAATACAAAAACTATAATATATTTTATACTTTGTATTACATGATTAACTATGTTAAATATTTTATTATCATTTGGAATCACTCTCAACAGTTTGATAATTTATATTATAACACCAAATATCAAACACTTTAATTAATACATTCTAAGATCACTGGTGACATAATAGTATTAACAGAATTCCCGTTTTCTTCATCTATCTAATATAGCAGGTAAGTTTATATTATAGAAAACAAATTATTTATTTTATTAATGGGCAGTAATTTCACAGTAAGCCTCTGGGGTTATGTTTTATAGACAAATAAATTGTTATTATTTATACTCACTTCTGATTGGAATTTTTGCAACCGCAGACACATAGAGTAAGAGCTGTAACCAGGGTGACAAGCACCCCTACACTCAGTGCTATTTCTATTAATGTATACATTACAAGAGTTTCTCAATCCACAGAATAACGACGGAGCGTCGAATTGAATTCCATCACAAATAAAACTTAAGTCACTCCTTTAAAAAGAAACGCTTTGAGTACACTTTCTTCCATTTGGTTAAAAAATCTGAAAATGTAGGACACTGCAAATGGTAAACATATAGACTGTTGAGATCACATCAATTTACCACTTTGCTATAGCACATAATGACTACTTGATATTGTTTATAAATCAATTCTAATTACGAATTTACTGTAAGAAATGCAACAAATCTGTATGCATTTCTATCAAGCACATCCTGCGAATACTTTTTTTGATAAATAATACAGCACAGATTAAAAAGTGTAAATCAATCATTAAATTTTGACAGATGTTGATGTAAGTTGCCATACCAAATAATGCTAATTAGTTTTCCACAAAATCGTGAAAGTTTACTTTGCATTACAAGCCTATAGTCAAGCGTTTAAATAGTAGCAGTGCCATTCGCTGTTCTAATGTGACAAGTCAACTGTTGTTGGTTTGTCAGTTTGACAGGATTTGTTGAAAACGGCCGTTACCGAGCGAACGAATATAATTGAAAGTTTTGAGTTATAATGACGGCGTTTTTGTGTTTTATGGTTTCTTTTCGTTCAAGTTTGTAGTTACGTTACCCACACAAGTGTTCCTATGAAGCTCAAATAGTTTTTTATGAACTAATAATTTCTTTTTGCTTACCCATAACCTATAACCGCCGGTATGGAAGCGAAAAGCGAAATATTTTCTCAAAGATTAATAGTGGCAGTACTATGGAATTTATGCTTGCAAAGTCTTCTCGCCGTTGTATTAGTTTTCTTTATACAAGTTGATTTACTTCATCCGTTGTCATGGATTTCATCTACTATTCAAGATATAACCAGTTGGAAAATGGGATTAAACATCGTACTTCTCGCTATGGTATCATTTTTTCAAGCATACATTTACGGAAATTACTACATGATGCCAATGCCCAAGTATTTCACAAGATTCTCTATGTTACTGAACATGTTTTCTGTTCAGAATATTACTTTCAGTGTGCTGTACTCTTTGAGTGGGTACTTTACTATGAGCTTATATTCATCACTGGCAAAAAGTAATTTCAATCTGTTGAAAAAGAAGTGTGAAAATTATGATGGGCAATGCCTGATGGAGCAGAGCTTATACCTTCAATTTGGAGGTATGTGGATGGGCTTGTATTATTTCCTGAATGGCCACATATTCGGTACCTCTATTCTTATGTTCCCACATATTTATCAAGACAAATTGCAGCAAATTAAGTTGGCCATAAATAATATACTGTCAATGGGATTCAGAAATGCAGTGGAGCCAGTGGTGTATTTCAGCATTTTTTATTACTTGTGGGGCAGCAAGCCAAGAAGTGTGGTATCAGAAGTGTATGGCTTGTACTTAGAAGACCCTCCATTGGATAACATCTTCAACCTGGTCGGCTCTGGTATTTGGATTGGATTATGGATCTATACTAGCTTGTTCTTGGTATCTGTCTACACCATGAGAACAATATTCAACATAGTTTTGACTGAACCAATGAAATTCCCCATTGAGTCTGATTCTAGCCTTACCTTGCATAATGCATTAGCTCAGAGGTTTCAATTTAATGGGTACCTAGGAGCTCAAGATTTGAGAATTATGGCAATGACTGACTCAGGCAGGCGCAATCATGTGTTTACACTCTCTCAACCTGGAGGCCATCCAAGAAACTGGAACAATCTTTTGGAGAATTGTCTGACGATAATCAATGAATTTAATAAAGAGCTTGATAATATCAATGGAGATGGGAAGAGTGCTGAAATTGTAAAGCCCGGTAATAGGAATATGATTAATGTAAGTCCTCACAATGGGCTCTATGCCAGTAATATGAGAAATATGGCACAATCTCCCCAGTTACTGGAACTGAAAGACCACAACAAGAACAAAATTGAAGATACTTTTGCTGATGTAGCCAAAGAGGAGTTTAATAATTTCCTTCACCGTTTGTGTCAGAAGCCTGGTATAAACTATTTCTTTGGTGAACTAACTGATACGAAACTAAAGTTTTTGATGATGCAGGCACAACCAGTCATGTGGACTTGTGAAGGTTTAGCATTCATAGTGGCTGCTTCACTGAAGGAAGACAACTATGGAGTTGTACAGAATGACCTGCCACGAGTAATAACAACTATGTTGAATCTTAAACATAGCATTGATAAATTAACAAAACCTGGTTTAATACACAGGAAGCACATACTCAATGACGCATTTGCTATAAAAATTAAATCTGCCCTGATTTCATCGGTAAAAAGGAGTATTTATAAAATTGTTATCACTTTTTCCAAATACATCCATGAAATACCATTGGATCCTGATGTTCAAATTGCCATACAGCCATTTTTAATGTGTAAAGAAGCCTAGTTAATGCCTATCAATAAATTATTATTTTTGTATATAACTTTTTTTTATTTGTTAACTACTATTAGGGTAATTGAATAAAACTCTATAAATAAATAAAAACATCTATTAAAAAGTTTTTAACAATGAATCCAATTTTCAACTAAGTAGTGCTACATACATAATATCACATTATTACTAGTTAACTTTTCTAGTAAATATTTTAACTTAAGTCAACAAATATCTAACTATCACTATTTCGAAAGGTACTATGAATATAATTCAAGGACCCTACAATATTCATAGACATTCAAAATCTAATTTAAAACTAGTCTATGATCAAGTATTGGATTGAATTTAAAAATTATCGCCTTTACAATAGTTTATAGTATTTGATGTCAGCTAGTACAATATCCACGGAGTCGCTTTTTTAGAGCAAGGTATCTTCGTCTCGAAGTTCACTGCTCAACAAAAGTGAACGCTGACTGGCTGCTCCGAGAAGGGCTGTGCGTTCAGCTGAAGAAGTGCCAGATTCATAGCTTAGTGAAGCTGTGGACAAAACAAACTGTTGTACTGGCATCTACCTATCTTATAGTTCATACTACATTCGTACTATAACTAAAGAAAAAAGGCCATGAAAAATACTGAGATAAATTTGAAACAATAGTATTGTGTAATGTAGGTAAGGTTCATTTCCTTTGGTCCCACCAGGGTTGGGTACAAAATTAAGAATCCACAAATAATATAATTTTGTTATATTTCTTACTATCTCCTTATTTGCTTTGATAGTGAAGACCAACGGAAATCAGCCTCATCATAAAAATCTTACTAATAATAATTTTATAGTAGAGTATTTGACTACATAAATAATTAAATTTAACTGGCATCATAAGCGATGGATGAATGTAATTCTTATCTTATCTAGCCTACTTCATCCCACTGCTGGGCAAAGGCCTCCCCCAAGTCTCTCCACACCTCGCGATCCATCGCAAATTTTTGCCAACCTTGTATGTAACCGTCAAGGTCGTCTCGCCACCGCTTCCTGGGTCTTCCCCTAGGCCTTCGACCGTCCGGCTGCCACAAGGTGACGATCCTGGTCCACCTTTTGGGGTCCATTCGGCAGATATGACCCGCCCATTCCCATTTCAGTTTGGCCGCTCTTTCGCCCACATCTGTGATTCCTGTTTTGGATCGAATAAACGAGTTTCTGATTCTGTCGGTTCTTTTTATTCCCAGAATACTTCGTTCCATAGATCTTTGACAAACCCTGAGTTTGGACTTCTGAGTTTCAGTCAAGGACCATGTTTGGGCACCATAGGTCAGGACTGGCAAAATACAAACATCTATGAGTTTGCGCTTCAGAGACAGAGGAAGGTCGCCCTTCATGTACGCCTTCATGGACCAGAAGCTTTTCCAGGCGTTATCGATCCGGCGTTGGATTTCTCTTTCTTGTCTGTTGTCGAAAGATGCTATCTGGCCCAAGTAAATATACTCATCGACGTATTCCATTATCTGATTTGCTACCTGCACCCGATTTTTTATGCTGTTAGTCATGATCTTTGTTTTTGAGTTGTTCATCATAAGTCCGGCCCCAAGGCTTGCCATTCTTAAGTCATTGAGCATAACTTGTAGATCTGCAGATGTATTAGCGAACAGCACGACATCGTCAGCAAACCGAAGATTGGTGAGTTTTATTCCTCCAAAATCAATGCCCTTTGATGTCCATGAATTTGTCAGGCTTTTGAAAATTTCCTGAAGGGCGCTGGTAAACAATTTTGGGGAGAGCGGATCGCCCTGTTTGACACCTTTCAGTATATCGAAAGAAGGCCCTGGGAAATTAAGTTTTATGTTGGCTGTACTGTTTTGATAGATGGTTCGAAGGAGATTGATATAAGTTGGGTGTATATTTTGCTGGGCCAGTGCCATGAATATGGAATCATGAGTCAGACTATCGAACGCTTTGGAGTAGTCAACAAAAGCGACGTATAGAGGTTGGTTGTATTCGCAGAATTTTTCTATTATTTGGTTAAGGGCGTGTAAATGGTCAGTTGTTGAAAAGTGTGATCTGAATCCAGCCTGCTCTGGTGGTTGACACTCATCCAGTTGATGAGTTATTCTGTTTTGTATGATTTTCATGAATACTTTATAAACATGCGATATCAGGCTTATGGGCCTATAATTGTTTAGGTCTGAAATATTGCCCTTTTTATGCAGTAATACAATATTGGAATGACAAAAGTTTGCAGGTACAGTTACGGACTTATACAAGTTTTGAGTATTGAGTTGTATAAGTCCGTAAGACGGGGTCGCAAGCTATGTTTACCGACCTTTAACGCCTCTGTGGTGACACCGTCATCTCCAGGGCTCTTATTGTATTTTAAACCTCTGATAGCGGTGTCAACTTCATTTTGGGTTATTGCAGGGATGTCAAAGTCAGAATATTCGTAGTTGATGGGTTCCGCCTCACGATCCTCGTAATATAAGCCTTTATAGTACTCTGTACAAATATCCATTATCCTGTCTCGCCTTCGTTGTTTGTTGCCCTCTTTGTCCAGTAAGCCTGTTATCCATGTCTTCGATTTCACACTTCCCTGTTTAGCATTGCGTAGCGAAGTATTCCTTTGTATTGCCATTTTTATCAAATATGTGTTGTGGTTTCTAATATCCTTCCTAATCGATCGCTTTACCTTTTTGTTAATTATCCTGTATTCGGTTGTACCCATTTCAGTGGAAAGTCTCTTCTCAATCATTTCTCTAGTTTCTTTCGTTAATCTGTTATTGTTATGTTTTATCTGTTTTATCTTACTACTGGCAGCCTTTACTCCAGTCAAAATGGATTTGTACTGGGTTTCAACATCCAGAGGGTCATCAAGGTTCAAGTTGTTAAAATGATTTGTGAGTTCCAGATTAAAATCATCGTAATAATTGATCAGGCTGTCATAATTTAAAGATTTGATTTGGTATTTAAAACGTTTATGTCTATGTATTTTAAAGTTAAATTTGATTGCTGCTCTTATCGGTCTATGATCCGAACCGAATTTAAGTTGATTTATAACGCCAACATCATTAGTGATCTCGAGATCAGAAGTCAAAATGAAATCGATCTCATTCCTGTATCTGTTACCGGGAGATGCCCAAGTCCAGCGGCGTTGAGGTTTTTTGGAGAAATAGCTATTTGCTACTTTAAGGCTTTGTCCAAAGGCAAAAGAAAGTAAACGAGTCCCCCTAATGTTCCGCTCGCCCAGGCCGTGACTACCTAGGACTTGGTCGGTATCGGTAGGTTGTTTAATTCCAATTTTCGCGTTGAAATCACCAATGATAAAAGTCCAGGCGCCACGATGTTCATCACAGGCCTGGTCGAGCGTATCATAGAAGTCTTCCACTTCTTCATCATTATGGGCGGTAGTTGGCGCGTAAGCCTGAATAATAGTTAAAGTCTTTTTAGGCTTAATATGCATTTTCAGAACAGCCACTCTTTCTGAATATCCAATAAATTCATCTATGTTGTTTTTCCATTTTTTGGCTACCAAGAATCCTACACCGTTTCACCCATTAGTTTCTCCGAAGTAATAGAATATGTTGCCGTTCCTTTCTACTGTATGCTCTCCCTCCCTTCTCACCTCTGACATTCCCACTACATCCCATTTTATATCATGTAATGCGTTTTCCAATTCTGTAAGACGTTCTTCTGTACGTAAGGTATTTACATTGTAAGAAATTATATTCAATGATGAATCGGTGTCCGTGTGCAGATTAGCTCGAGTCGTTTGACGGGTATTTGATCTCGCCCGGAGATTGTTCGCGCCCCCTGTGACAGGCCGAACCGGACTACCGTCATAGCCCCGCTCTTCACTGTCACCGCCGGGCACTTGGGGCCTTGGTTTTATTCGTATTGGCATAATATTATTGAGTTCAAGGGGGGGTGGTGGACCGTAACCCATCACGCTGGTCCAGTGCGTGTTGATGGGTGGCTAGGTCGCCAGAGCCTCGTCCGTTTGTCAACAGGATGCACCACGTGAAGGTGAGGTTGGCTTGGATTAAGATGTTGATGGTAAAATAATCCCTTACATGAATGTAATTAGTTAATTGAAAATAAATTATAGCGTCTAATAAAAAATAACATTTTCGCACTACAGAAACTGCAAAGTAGCCAGATATTTACTGCTATGAAAATTGGTGCCATACATTAAATTCGCCATGATTATATTGACAATTGTTAGCTAAAATGTAAGTAGAATGCGGTGCTGTTTGTGATTGTTGGTTTGAAATTGACTATTGGTTCCAATTCTCTTTCGATCATCAGCGCTAATTCCAATGTTGTGTTTTGTGTAGTGCGTAGTGCAGTGAGAAATGAGATAGGGCCGGATTTAGGGAAGGGCAGAGAGTGCTATTGCTCTGGAGTTTAATGGAGAAAGCTCCATAATATAAAAAAAATTACACATATTTTTGTATGTAGGTTTGTCTGAATTGTTACTAGCATGGGAATTAATTTTTTAATAAATTAGTTTTAACTATCACAAATGATTATGATCGTTGTTAAAATATTTATTCATTGTTGCCAATACATTTTTGAAAGGGTCCGGAGCCTTTACTCCTTTGCTGCCCTAACTTTAAGCCACTTTAATCACAACACGTCGGAAACCATTGAAATTCGGAAACTACCTACTTATACAGGAAGATATTTTGATGATAATATACTCTATTGCTGTTAGTACCCACATATTCTTTTAGTATCACTCGGTGCTGATATAATTTTATAATTGGTTTGGGACAATGAATTTGTTGTGAAAATACGATCTAATTTTTTTTATGCAGAAATTAGCGATAGGTATGTACATAATGTCCAGAAAAATTGGATAGTAATTAAAGAATCTTCCTGTATAAGCTATACCTATGTATTGCCTTTTTCATCATCATAAATCGATCAAAGTGGCGAACTACACTCTGACCGAACATTCTAGTCTAGCAGGAGACTGATATAGGCTGATGATAATGATTGCCTTTTTATAATTTTGCAAACTCAGCGAGACAGGGCAGAACATTTCGTAACATTTCCTTAGCGTAGTAAATATGCAGACTTGCTTGTGTGTGGGTAGGGTAAGCAGTGGCGTAACTACAGGTGGCATATCGGCAAAATGGCACGGGCCCCCAGCCGTAAGGGGCCCCCGGTTAGAGGAGAATCCAATGTCCTAACATATATTATTATTATTACACACTTAGTGTAAATTTGAAGAATTAGCCACGGGCCTCGAATGGTATAGTTACGCCACTGGCGGTAAGCGCTGCGCGGCGCGGTAAGCGCGGTACATACGAAGGCGGGGCGTTACCGTCGGGGCTGGCGCGGGGCGTGGCCGCGTCGGGCGACGCCAGCGCCGCGCGCAGCGACCCGCCCGGCGACTCCGTCATCGACGCCTGCAGGCTGTAGCTCTCCCTGCAATTATCACGGGGAAAGTAACCACTAAACAAATAAAACGAATGATATTTTTTCAATATTAAGTCTAAAGCAGTTTGACTGCCGAGAAACTAGACACAATAGAAAAACTATTGTCATGGCGCTCAACGAGTTAAACATTTCCTAAGCAAAAAAGTAGGAAAAATTTACCACCACAATAATAATTTTCGATTCTTTTTAAAATCTGACCTAAAACCACAAGCAGTATCACTTTATCTCTGCCAGTTCGTAATGCCCTATAAATTTAAATAGAGTCCAAGGTCAAGTAAATATTTTGAAGGTACCTATTATATAGGTAAAGGGTTAGTAGATGCTATTAAATTCTGACAGTGGGCTAGGCTATGTTATGGATGATGCTGCAATCTATCCACCCATCGCGTTATGTTCCTATTTAATATACCTGCTTTGCGACATTAAGCAAAAAAGGTAGGTACATAGTATTTAATGTACCTATAATATAATGGATAGAGACAATTTGCTTATTTAGTAACTAAGTAGGTACCTACCTGATCATTGATTTTAAAAACATGCCAAAATAGACGACATCCAACACAGATTTAGAATAACACAATGACACACATGCGACCTTTCGGATGGATGTTTTGAAGAGTCGTTGATAAAATCCATTTCACTTTATTATATTGAGACTAGTCTGCTCGTATTTTCATAATACGAATATTTTAATAACAATATCCAACTTCAATATTAAGGCAATGACTACCTCCTGGCGGCGAATTCACTCAGGGTAGCCTTCATTTAGGCGTAGCCAAATACCATAGGCTGGTGGGGCGTATCCAGGTAGGGGCAGGCCCATACCGGTGACTGATAGCAGCGCTACTGGAGCGAGCCACGCCCTGCGATAGCTAACCCGTCTGCCCAGGGTGGCGATTATGGCCTTCAGATGTTTGCCCAAAGTGGTGAACAACTGAAGAGGCCTATATCTAGCCCTCATTTCCATTTTACTATGTCTATTATTTTACTACAGATACTCCATCTCATCTATACAAAATAGGCGCGTTCACACATCAAATTCTTCACTTAGGTATTACCACTTCACCGTTAAATGAACTGAACGGATCATGCTCACGACACGTATCGTATGTAGCCTAATTACTGAGAGGTGTGCAGTAATGCTAGCCTGTATCCGGAGGTGGAGGAGGTCTGCGAGATCTCGCTGTCGTAGGAGGTGTCCGTGTTGATGTTGCCGGGCTGCAGCAGAGGCGTTTGGGGCCACACGCGGCGGAGCGGCGTGCTGTCCGGCCCGGGGGAGGAACACTCGTCGGATTCTAGCCGGACGTGGGAGACCTGGTGACAAGTACAGTCAAAAGTAATAATAAATATAAATATCAGACAACATCACATACATTGCTCCGATCCCAAAGTAAGTAGCTTGAGCACTTGTGTTATGGGTATCAGAACAACGAAGGTAGGAAATAAATACTTAAATACAAATATTAACACCCAGACACGGAACAAACACAAGTGTTCATCACACGAATGTTTGTCCCGGGTGGGGATCGAACCCACGACTCTTGGTTCAGAAGGCAGGGGTCACTACCAATTGAGCCTCCGAGCCTGTCCTGAAAAGTAGGTACTAATATGAATGAATACACTTTAGAACAAACACGCACTCAGCTATACTGTTCCAATCCAACAGTTACCCCTGGTTTAGTATTTCTGCTGTGTCTAAGCTAGGTGGTCTTCTTGGTGGGTCCACACAGGCGTTACAGACGAAGCCTCAACGGTTTTAGTACTTCCTGCACTACTAACTGGAATGTTGTGTCTAGTGTGTGTTCTTATCGTATACTATAATAAGAAAATATAATAATAATAACACCAGCTGCAATTTATCATTGTACATCTTGTGCCGATTTAAGATTTTATCATTATCAGCTTGATAGTTAAAAGTCCTCCACGATACGTTTTTCACCATTCGCAATTTTCTGTCTCATGTTACGGTTGAAGGTCTTGCTGCCGGTTTTACGCCACTAGTAGTAAGTGGCATGATTACCCCCCTCTCCTGGGAATAGCGGGCTGATCCGGCGCGCACTCGACGTATCTTCTATCACTTTTTTTTCTAGAGGTTGGTGTGTGTGTCGCCAGTGGGCAGCAACTTGCAGAGATCTTAAAACACTTGGGTACCTCTGGCTTAGTGTTCCTGCTGCGCCTAAATTTGAAGGTCTTCTTGGAGGGCCCGTGTGCGCGTTGCAGGCGAGGCCGCTCGTCGTCCGCCACCAGCGCTGCGCCGTCGCCCTCCGCCCCTGTGTCGCTGCTCGCTACGTCCCGTACGTCCCGCACGTCGCGTACGTCCCGCACGTCGCGGGGCGACAGCGGGGAGAGGGGAGACATTGACGTCTCGCCTGCGAGGAAACGAAGTATTCAATCAAGTTTAATAGACCAGAATCCTGTGTCACATAACTGGCGCGCGTCGCGGGGAGACAGAGGGGAGAGGGGAGACATGGTCGTCTCGTCTGCTAAGACCGATGTTTTGAGGAGAGGGGAGACCGGTTGCGGGCCGGTTTCGCGGTCGGGTCGGAACGACGGGCGTGAAGTATTACTCTGTGTCGCGAGCTGTTCTGCGGCGGCTAGCATGGTGAGGGTAATAGGGTCGTCAGCATTCTGGAGGACGTGACGGAGACGACGTTTCCTATGGGGGGCTTCGGGAGGGACGTGTTGCGGTGGAACGGCTGGGAGAGGGCAACTTAGACGTCTCTTCTGTGAGGAGCCTAACTATTAATTTGATAGATTTAGACCAGCAGCCGCATCTCGATACACGTAGTGTAAGGACGCCCTCAGACCAGGTGAAGTGGCGATTTACGCAAAATGGTTGCCAAGTACTGAATGCTAGAAGCTCAAGATTGAGCATAGTGGCGAACAATTACCGAGGCTTATGTCCAGCAGTGGACTAAGATAGGGTGATGATGATGACGACCAGCCTCTTTAGGCACAAAATGTTTGAAACTTTTTCGAATTTAGAAACTTTCTTTAAAGTATATGTCACTTTTGCACCTAAGTATTTAATTATAGAGGTAGTAGTACGAATGTACTCTCACCTGATGTCAGCTTGAACTCTACCGAAGGTACAAAACGCAACTTGGTCTGTGTGCTTCCAAACGACGGGGTGCTAGCTGCCGCCTTGGAATCACTTCCGAAGTTATTGGATCCTGCGAACAAATAAGGTTTTTTAAAAAAATATAATGATGCGTATCTCGAGGTACGCTGGGCAGGCGGGTTGGCGATCGCAGTGCGTTGCTTCTCTAGCTCCGATACCATCGGCCTGTGGTATTCAGATATCGTGATGGTTATACCACGATTATTAGATATGGGGATGTAAGGGCGATCTATCACCTTTTCGCTCCAAGCCATCCTCACCTGCCCGTGGTGCATCCTGCCGAACAACAAACGAGGCTCTGGCAAACCGACTGGTGGCGGTAAAACCATCACGATAGAAGGCGTAGCTAAATACCACAGGCCGATGACGGGCAGCAGCGTCACCGGAGCAAGAAGCTACGCCCTGCGATCGCCAACCCGTCTGCCCAGCGTGGCGATTATGGGTATATCCTCCACAAGTTTGCCCTAGGTGGCGAACAACTGGAGAGGCCTATGTCCAGCAGTGGACTGCAATAGGCTGATGATGATGATGATGATGGTTATACCGCCACATACTTGGCAACCAATAGCCTCGTACTTCGCAGTGAACTTATTGTGGTTCCGCTTTCAAATTACAAGTGATGTGTTACTGACCCATGTGCGAATTGTTGCTGCTGCCGAGATTGTTGCTGGTGTCGCTGACGCGGCCGCTGCTGGTCACGCCGTCGAACGTCTGCATGTGCTGGCTGGTCGTCGACCCGCTGGATACGGATTCTAAAGGAAAATATCGATGTCTATATCTACTTATAATAAATCTGTAGAGAGTCAATTCTGTACATGAAATATATTTTAAAAATAACTATCAGGGGGTGATTAGTGATCGATACTGATGCCAAAAATGCAATCAGTAAAATTTTTGTCTGCCTGTCTGTATGTTCGTTATAGAAACAAAAACTACTTAACGGATTATAACGAAACTTGGTACGATTATTCTTTATACACCTGGGCAGGTTATAGAATACTTTTCATCGCGGTACAATCAATAGGAGCAGAGCAGTGACGGGAAATGTTAGGAAAACGGGTGAAATTTTTATCTGTATGTTTGATCGCGCGTCACGCGAAAACTATTGCATGGAAATAAATGCGGTTTTCACCAATGTATTGCCAGAGGTCTAAAATTTAGGGATCATTTTATAGAAGTCCATTATTTTTGAAATCCGATATCCACGCATGCAACGCCGCCGGCACAGCTAGTATTTTAATAAGAGGGTTCAAAACGGTCTGGCATAATTTCTGAGAAACGTCAAGTTATTTCTTATTGGCGTCTTAGCTAATTTAAGTAGGTACATGGTACAATGTAGTGGTTGAGATGCCATTCGAGAAGGAAGTGAAATCAAGAAAGAAGTACATAAATAAATTGTGTGTTTAACTTAGGTATATGATATGGTATGGTGTATATTTTTATTTTTGTCTGTTAATTCAGATCAATGTTCTACTTTATAACTTGTGTAGGAATGTTTTGGGCATTGGACAAGTATTTTTTTGGAATACAAAAGAATTTATTTATATCTAACAACTGCACACAAATACTTATACTTTAGGTAAAGCTTTCGTCTCCTCCGCAGTTCAGTGATGATGACAAACAAAAATGAAAGACAAAAATGAAGGAAAAAAAAGATACGATCAAGGATTGTGACGCCCAACATAACAGAGCCTCATTCATACATAACCTCCTCCTGCCTCATTCATAACAGAGCATAATAGGTACAAGCATTTGTCTGTTTTTGTTTTAACTCCTATTGTTATTGCGTTTGACAACTCTTACCTCTCTGAGCTGAAAGTGGTGCGGATGGGTGATCAGGGGTGCGGGGCAGCCCCCCTGCGCGGCCGACTATCATAGAGATGAGGGAAGGCCTGTGCTGTTGATGCTTCTCCGGTAGACCGGCACTGCGCGGGAACACTTCCGATGCTCGCTTGCCCGCCGCTTGGCCGAGATTTTCCGCGATTTGCTCTGTAATTTATGTTGGGTTAACTTAGCGTTTTGTTTTATTTTATGAATGAATTTATTTACCTTAAAAAATATACAGGACACCTACAAAATATAGGCTACACAAAAAATAGTTTTCTTAAACACTAAGAACAGAACGGTATAGCCAAAACAACATAACAATTACTCATATAACTTAGCTGAGGCTAAAAATGTTATGTGACAATTATTTTACTACTTTATGTA
Organism: Conogethes punctiferalis; assembly: GCA_031163375.1. Lineage (NCBI taxonomy): Eukaryota > Metazoa > Arthropoda > Insecta > Lepidoptera > Crambidae > Conogethes > Conogethes punctiferalis. The sequence continues at coordinate 11,585,728 of CM062082.1, read as the reverse complement.
ACTAGTAATGAGGTTTATCTTTGAAAAGTGGCTCTAGAGAGTTACACTCGTGGTCTGATGCATACGACGAAGGCCGTTAAAAATAGGTACATTAAAGTGGCAATGGACAACCCAGGCACTTAGTTGCGTACGGAAAGTTCTGGAGAAGCAAATAAGATATGGAAAACGTAATACTGAACATCATCACCATCAGCCACTGCCTCCAGATGTTGGCTTAATGTGGCGAACAAATATATAAATAGGTTCATGATGAAAGTTACAAGTTAGTTGCCCTCGTAGTTATATACCTACCACAGGCCGATGACGGGCAGCAGCGTCATCGGAGCGAGAAGCTACGCCCTGCGATCTGCAATCTGCCTGCCCAGAGTGGCGATTATGGGTAAAGCCTCCAGGTGTTTTCCCAAAGTATACACACACATACGCACACAAACACGCAATCAAAATATCTTGGTTTTTCGTATATATAGCGAGTCGTGATGAAAACTTCGTTTGCGCGTTGTAGGATTCTCTATTGTAGCGATGTTTAGATATTGCTACATGTCGCTACAATGACTTACCAAACTTGAACTGGTCGTGCGTGTCCCGCATGGTGCGCAGTTCGCGAGCAAGTTCGGCGAGCAGTGCGCCGCGCGCCCTAGCCGCCGGGAGCTTTAGACCGCGCACACGCTCGCGAACGACGAACTGCATGTGCCGCTCGTTGTCGCCGATCGGCGGCTGGGACAGCTGTGGAGATGGAAAATAGGAGTGACAACCACATAACACCACCTGTGTCCCGTACCCAGACCACTGGTATATGCCTAAAGGTATTCCAGATGAAAAAAAAGCAGTGAAGATGGAGTATCAGTCAACATCATTATAAATTGACCAGCAGGACTACTCACAAATGCCTTCGCAAAGATCTCTGGAGAGAGGTTGGAGAACGTTCTCGATCGTTCATTCAAATTTGACAGTTTCCCGTTGTAAACTTTTGCGAGAGCCCTTTGGCTGGCAAATAATTTGACAGTTAGATCTTCGATTTGTCGATTTGAATGAACGATCGAAAATGTTTCAGAAAAAATCAGATCTTCCCGAAAGGATTTGTAATTAGCCCTAGGTTGTAGTAGATCCTTTGTACAATGTAGTGTGATAACTACCTAACAATGTGCTCTCCCACAAGCGAATTGTTGCTTGCAGTAGTATGTACAATGGAGTGCGGTAAGTAACCACGTGTTCTAGGAAGTCCCACAGATGATGAGCGGCCGTGTTGATGGCGGCCTAAGTCGCGTACGCAGTTCGACTTTGAGTCCACATCACTTATATTAAAGTTCAATTTACCTTGTGCACTATAAACGGCTGCAGTAGTATGTACAGCGGAGTGCGGTAAGTGACCACGTGTTCTAAGAAGTCCCACAGATGATGAGCGGCTTCATTGCGGCGACCGAGGTCTCTCATAGCTCGCGCGATGCGACCCCACTCGGAGCATAGCTCGCTTGTGAAGCATGCACACATCACTTTCAGTGCTGTAGACAAAATTTATATTTAGTACATATATACTGATACAAGATTATATAAACATTATACAATCTTAGCATAGTATAGGTATGGCAGCTATGATAAATTCAGTGACGTCATACTGCATGCGCATCATGAATAGTCTGCCTATTTTTCTCGCCCGCAATCTAGCTTGAAGAGTACGAAGTGGGCAGTTAGTTATTTTTGCTACTGTATAGTGAAATTGCATAAGTGTGAGTACTGTAACGTGCCAGCTTTAGTCACCTAGCTGATCTTATTCGGTTTCTTGTAATTACTCGAAGTATTAATACATATTAACGTACCAATATTTTCATCAATGCTTCTTTAATAGGGTGTCTATTGTAAGCAAAGCAAAAAACATAGTTAAATAGCCTATTAAAGTGGACCGATACTAGGAGTACATCTTTGTGAAATTCGAACGCTTTATTGGTTGTTGCGCAGTTTACAAGTTGTGAATGTTTGAAAGGTTTTATGAGGAACTTCTTGCCACGTGCGTTGGTTTTGTGGAACCAACTTTCTGCGACAGTCTTCCCGAACAGATACGACTTGGGAGCCTTCAAGAAACGAGTGTACTCCTATTTTAAAAGCAGCTACCCCAGAACTCGATTTGAGTTGCAGGTGTTCACTGCTAACCATCAGGGATCACACCTGCTGCTTCTTGCATAAAAAAATAAATAAAATGATGGTGATGATGGACGTTCCACTCGCTACAGTTCCCTCAACCTACAAATAGTTACCTAAAAACACGATCCTATACAGCTGATTGGACAGCCGGGTGGTGTTCTTGGTGTCGCGGCTGCCGGTTAAGGTGAGCGAGTTGGCTCGCGCGTCGGTTCTTGTACCCTCACCACTTTACATTAGAGTTCAATTGACCTTGTGCACTATAAACGGCTGCAATACTATATACGAGTACAAGGGAGTGCGGTAAGTGACCACGTGTTCTAGGAAATCCCACAGATGATGAGCGGCTTCACTGCGGCACTCGGAGCATAGCCCAAAATTCGATTTGAGTTGCGGGCGTCCTCGGGCGGTGTTTGTTTGCTTGAGACTTAAGGCATTTGCACAAAAAAAAATGATAGTCGTTCCATTCGCTACAGTTCTTTCAACCTACAAATAGTTACCTAAAACGCGATCCTATACAGCTGATTGGACAGCCGGGTGGTGTTCCTGGTGTCGCGGCTGCCGGTGAAGGTGAGCGAGTTGGCTCGCGCGTCTGCCGCGTTCAACTTCGCGTTGTGAAGCAAGCACACATCACTTTCGCGCGTTCCACTCGCTACAGTTCTCTCACTTTCAGATAGTTACCTAAAAACGCGATCCTATACAGCTGATTGGACAGCCGGGTGGTGTTCTTGGTGTCGCGGCTGCCGGTGAAGGTGAGCGAGTTGGCTCGCGCGTCTGCCGCGTTCAACTTCGCGTTGTGAAGCAAGCACACATCACTTTCGCGCGTTCCACTCGCTACAGTTCTCTCACTTTCAGATAGTTACCTAAAAACGCGATCCTATACAGCTGATTGGACAGCCGGGTGGTGTTCCTGGTGTCGCGGCTGCCGGTGAAGGTGAGCGAGTTGGCTCGCGCGTCGGCCGCGTTCAGCTTCGCGTTCACCGCGGCCAGCTGGCCGGGCGGCGCGGGCGGGCACAGCGCGTTCAGTACCACTGACACTAGGTAGCTCACGTCTGATTGGCGGAGCGGTGGGACGTCTGTGGAGGGGTTTCGTAGACATTAAAGGCCTTCTACACGGTCGGATTGGACCGCCGCCCAAGGACGCGTTGGTCGGGTTAATATAAAAATGGCCAGTGTAGAAAGCGGTCGTCCGACCAATATTTGGTCGATGCCAACGGCCTTGGTCGGGAGCGCATCTCTTCCGACCGGCTGCGTTCATGTTGGCCATCCACCGACCGTGTAGAATGAATACAAAAATTGGTTAATCCGACCAACGCGTCCTTGGTCGGCGGTCCAATTATCATCGACGTGCAGGTCACACCGCCAGCGACGGACGGAGCGGGCGAATGAAACTACGCGATATATTGGCGAGCCAAACAAGGGTTCACACCGAAAACTGACGGAACGGGCGGAGGGGGCAGGCGGAGCGGGCGGGGGGTGCGGATGGGAGAGCGAGAGGATAGCGTTCTGTCCATTGTCACTCGCGCGCAGTTGCATAGTGCACGTCATTGTTTGTTTGTATAATCTAAATTGTAGGTAATACCGTGATTCGGTGAAAAAAGAAGCAAAATTGTATAAAAACTTAACGTGATTGAACGTGACATGTCCAGTCATGTGACGTCACTTGTTTGAAACTTACACATTCACGTTGTTAAATATATTAATTTGAACATACCTTTCCTCCCACTTCCGACGCGTAAACACAGAGGCATGAATAAATTCATCAACATGTTCTCAGTTTTCTCTGCGGACGGGAATATCGCACTGCCTCCACACATTTGCTCTAATGAGTAACTATCCTGTAGGAAAAAGAAACAAATGTTAAACATGGTTTTACCGGAAGCTTTTTTAAATTGAACTTGTCCCTACAAATAGTGGAAGTACCTAATTCCTCCGAACTAGGTAATCGTGCCTGGGGACTGCGGTGCGAGAAACGTTCTTGGTTTTTGTCATATACATGCTAAGCGATGATGAAAACTACGCATGTGCGTTGTAGATTATCCATAGAGATGGATCATCTCGTAACGATATTGCTTTCCGCGGCCGGTACGTCGCCATCTATTGTTAGTAGGCGGAACTAGTGATACTATGTTGCAGCGATGTGGAGATATATGTCGCTACATAATGAAATCTTTTGAGAATCAATAATCATTTCTGCTCACATCCACTCACTGCAGTATAGGCCTTTCCTTTCAACCGCCACTTTATGAGATCCCTTGCCAACATCGCCCAATGCAAATGCTTTTGGTTATTTTTAAATATATTTGGGTACCAATGGATACCTAGACCTTTTTTTGGTGGTTGGTACTTTGACTGCAAAACTTACCCCAGTGTTGATGATCTGCAATGCAATTAGTCGCACGACGGTGCTGCAGAAATGGGGCGGAGGCGGTTGAGACATTAGAGCTGCGGTTGCCGAAGACAAGTTTTCACCAGAGTTGTTGTCAGATACTATCAATGCCTAAAAAAAGGGTAATTTTTGCATCGTTTTCTACTTTTTATTAATTATCTAGTCATATACAAGTCTAGAACGTAATGTCAGTGACATGGATGGGTACTATGAAACAGAAATGTCAAAATTCAACGTCAAAAGTGAGGTTTCGTATGAATGGCAGCGTTAGTTCCGATTACGGATCCAAAAAAAGACCCTTTTGGTCTGAATTTCTGCATTTTTTAATTACCTACCTGCACGGTGTTGAGAAGAGTCTTCACTTGTTGCCAATGCATTATATAGGGGCATCGTATCATGGTCTCATATACACCCTTTAGTAAAACTGCGGCAGAATCCCAATCTGTATTTTTCTATAAATAAATATAAATTGTGTTATGTTTCACATTCTTTGGTAGGAAAATGAAATGAGTGGGTTATATTAGAAAGTAAATGTAATTAAATGACGATGGTTCATTCGATATAAGCCTTGACATCTTCCTCAATGGTTTAAAGCATTCGGGATTGGTCACGGATTTTCTCGATGCAATGGAAGATATGACGGGAAACCTTTCTCGTTCTAACAAACAGCCACTTCTATACTCATTCATTTTAATAAATTTCTCAGAGGAACTTACCCGTATGCTAGGCTTCTTAGCGATCTTCAGAAAAACTTTATCAAGTCTTCTCAGTATCATGATGAGAGACGGTCTAAGGGCGTCGTCTGCCCAGTCTGCCGCGGGCAGTACTTGCGTCATGTACCGCTGTAGACCACGACAGCCCATAGATTCTGGGTCATACGGCGACACTTTTAGGAGGGAGTGAGCTATTTCTGCTAAGCGCTGTAAAAAGTAAGGTACGCTTAGGTTTTGAAATAAAGAGAAAAAGTCTTTGCCAGTGTACTGCTAAAAATTGCTACTTTTAAAAATTTTAAGTCCATTCTCTTATTCTTAGCTTTGTACACACTGTGGATAACATGCCGGCGTGAATATCAGTGATATGTGAAATGATTATTATAAACTACAGTCTGTGTTAATCTTATGAACAACCTATATTACTGTAAAGTTTAGTAGTTAGTAAAATTCCGTTTAGTAGATTTCGCGTGAAAGAGTAACAAACATCCATCCATTCAAACAAGCTTTCTCATTTTAAATATCAGTAGGATATAGAATACAGTGTTCGTCATGGGAGCAAGGAACTACGCTCTGCGATCGCCATCCTGCCTGCCCAGCGTGGCGATTCGCTGTGGGTATATCCTCCAGATGTTTGCCCAAAGTGGCGAACACTAGGGAAGCCTATGTCCAGCATTGGACTGCAATAGGCTATTGATGCTGATGTTGTAGAATTCAGTGTTATTTAATGCTTACTGCATGTGATTTACAGTCGAGCAGTTCCACAGGCTTGCCCTCACTGCCGCCGCTTCCTTTAGAGCCGTTGAGGTCGAGAAGCCTCGTCGTGGCCCGCCCTATGAACTCGCCCACCAGCGACAGGAGCACGTCTCGGGGACGACGGTATTCCGCACGCACCAACTGGAATATTGATGTAAAGACAACGATAGGTTATTCTTGAGCCAGCCAATCTATTCGGAACACTTCGGATTCGGAATAGAATGAGGGGTTGAGCTAAAATAACATCCTATTTGGAATACTTCTCCAATGAAAATTGGTCTACAAGACACTGACAAGGTATACTTATTTAATGAGGGTTGTCTGAAAAGAGGAATCCACCAGATAGCACCACATAAAAAGGCAGGTCCAGCTCTCATGTGATTGGACCGTTGCTATGTAAATGTCACTGTCATGTCAAAATGAACCAATCACGTAACAGGTCCAACCTGCCTTTTAAGTGGTGCTTTCTGGTTGATTTCTCTTTCAGACAACCCTCATTGATTAAGTATACCTTGTCCGTGTCCTTTAGACCGATTGTTATTTGAGAAATATTCTAAATAGGATGTTATTTTAGCTCATCCCCTTGAGAGCTATTCATCAATGTTCATAAACGATGACTTTATCATATATTTTCTGTAACTGAAGTGATACGTCACTATTACGATAGCGCCACGATTTTGATAGTAAAATTTTAAAAATGGAAAACTGGAATTTAAAAATTCCAAATATTTTAAACATTCGGTCTATTAATTAGCTTAAAAATAAAGAAATAATCTCTTTAGATATCTTATCTCTTAAGGTTGCCTGTCCACAGGAGCAAAGCGAGTCATTGGAGAGACGAGCGATGTAGAAAAGGCAACTATCAATAGAATTGTATAAAATCTCCGCTCATCTTCGCTCGGGATGATTCTATTATTGGATTATTAGCTGATTCACTGCTCTGCTGCCTCGTCCTGCTGTAAGAAATGACCATTTATAAAACAGCAGTTTAAATATGACCACTGAGTTTCATCTTACCTCAGAATCTTCAGCGCCCGTGAACTCAGGGACCGTTATCTTAGAGTTGTCGAACTTGGAGTGGGAATCATCGAAGATGATGTTGGTGGCGGCTGATCGCGGCACCGCTCGCTGCGACGACCCTTTGTGCTCAGGAGAAGTGCGATACGGGCCATTATATGATCTATATATGAAAGAACGAGATTTTACAAGATGTAACAAATCAATTAAATCTTAGGGTGCGATTCCACAGAAGCGGGGCTGCGTGCTGACAAAAATAGACCAATGATATTGTTCCACAGAAGTGGGGCAGAGATAATATGTGTGATTTAAGCAATATCTTTCTCTTAAGATTTGATTCCGCGGAAACGCACCGTAAAGTGTAAATGCGAAAGAATCAGCTTAGATAGATTAAGTTAGATGGTCAAGTTATAAGATAAGTATGACGTAACTTACTTTGACAACCCTTCGCAGTTGTTGACCAACGTTTTAATGGCAATAGCCAACTGTTGTATAATTTCTTTCTCTGTTTTGCCTTCCCTGTTATATGATGGCAACTGTATCTGTTTGACGTAGCATGGCAGTATTGCTTCCAATATTATCTGTAAAAAAAAAATAAGTTCAGCTATTACCCGACTTGATGCATTTTTTATTATTGGATAAGGTTCCTATGGAAATAATAATTAGCAAAACTGTAAACGAAATCGAAAATTTTTATGAAGTTATATGTTTTAAGATTGACGGCTACAAGCAAGTGACGTCACGTCATTTTGTACGGTTCGTGTAAGAAACTTGTTTGTTAACTATTGCGTTTATGTATTTAATTTCGTTACAAAATTGCAATAAATAAAGCCACTTCTAAAAGGTCTTATAGTGTTAGTAAATGAATTTTATTCATTCAAAATGGGCTTTACCGATCATATTTGCAAAAAAAAAACTGGTGTGATTTCTCATACAGGTCTTATTTTATGGATATGCATAATCAAAGATAGTCAAATATCCTATTTCATTGTTAATCTATTGTTTTTAACAAAGATAAACCAAGAAATAAACCAAAAGTCAACTTACAAGCATCTGATACCCTCTCATGCTCTCAGCAGAGTAAGACACCACCATGACGCATAGGCTGATGCAGTCCAATACATTCACCATCTCATCCTCGTCCCGGTAGCAGAAGTCGATAGGCTTTAGCGGTTTCTCCTCTTTGATCAGCTCGGCAATGTGTAGGGGGTCAGGAGATGGTGTCTCCAAGCTTAGCAGCAAGTTGAACAGGCAGCTGGATTGGACCTAGAGATAAGGAAAAAATCACTATCATCGTGCGTTCCGCAAAGTTCCTAACTATATGCCCTAGATACTAAAAAAAATAATTACAATGTGATAGTCCCAAAAGGGCTCTTTAAGATAGATCCACTTCGGGATAGTTTTGAAGTGTAAATGTATAATAAATAAATAAGAAAAAGTTAAGATAATAAGTAAGAAATTCTTGCGAATTCAAATTAATTTTAGCAAGGTATCCTAAATTAAATACAGCTATATGAATGGAAAGTAAATATGGTGCCTCATATTTACCCTTGAGAGCACAGCAAAAGTAGATTATGAATTCAATAGTTAACATATTAAGTTTGAATTTAGTTAATATTGCTGTTAGCCGTACACACAATTAAGCTTAAATTTTGTAGTACCGTACCATAACTACGTGTGTTATACTTCACGGGAAAGTTTAACAAAACTAAACTTACCTTGCTAGCATCCCCGTATGTCGATTCTTCATCGGTATCCAAAATAGCTGATACGGATCCAAACATCTGCAGTATAAACGGCTTCCTATTCAATAGGTAGAACTGTTTCACTGCATATTCAATAGTGGTAGTGACCAGCTTATTCGTTTGGAAATTAGAGTAGATTTGAAGTAGTGTGGGCATTATTAGAAGGTACCTGAAATTAACATGAAGTACATATTAAGTATCTAGACGTTCAGTTACCTCAATTGTATATTATTTACTTTAAACTATTTAAATAAAACAAATATAGGACTTCTTGGGACTTCAGTTTCTCCGTGGTAAGGTTTACCCGCCTGGATAGCGACCACCGTGTACTCAGCGAGACCGTCATGAAGAGATTTTCGGTCGCATTTCGGGATCAGTCGGTGTATAGCCAGACAAGAACTGACAAGTGATTGATTTAGTTACTTTGTAACTGGTGTTGCGGTGTCATTGGGCTGAAGTGGTCACTTACCATTGGGTGATTTTCAGGCCCGTTTGCCCCCTTTGTCATAAAAAAAATGTAGTCCGTTTGCTGCAACAATCTGGGCCCCTCTTTCGCTATTTAACAGGCGACAGGAGGCCACTATTCAGTGCTACTATATAACAACAAAAATTTTGTACCCATTGGTAGAGAATATACTCTTGAAGTTGAAGGCGGCATTGACATAAGTTGCTATGACGTATCTCAGGATCAACGAGTCTTCGCTGTGGAGCATAAGAGCCCCATTGAGGACGTTCAGGAACAGATGAATGTCCCGGGATGACGTAAAATTACCCGCCATGGCTTCGAACATGCGTGCTATCAGACGCACCCACCTGAAAAGGATTTGGTAGACGTTAAATATGTACAAATATAACTACACAGCATAATAATTATTATTTCTTGCCTATATCGTTCGCGTAAAGTTTATTATGCCAATAGGACTGTTAAGAGCTAGCTGGGTTTAGTAGGGTTTAATATCGGATTAACAGAAAAATACGGTAAATCGTACATCTGCTTAACTATTCATTAGACTGTAGAAATCTCTTCCAGGACTTGTGTTACTAGTAGTAATTTTTGTGGACTTCATAGTCTGCTTAAGGCAAGGTGGACTTATTTGGACGAGTTAATACAAACAATCAAATGGTTATTTATAAAAACTTGTATGTATATAGACTCCACATACGAACTTGGCTGCATAATTGACTGTATAAAAGTACGACCATTACATAATGTGTGTCCTTGTTCATTGTTTAAAAGTACGTAAATTCAATAAATAAACTTACATAAATTTGTGCAGAACATCTAATCCCAAAAGGGTGGAGCCTAGTTCACCCCGGCTGTAGAGTGTTAAATCTGCTTCGAGCGCCTTACGAGGAAATGACGGTAGCTTCATCAATTCGTCGTGTAGGAATACTACTCGTTGCACCACCTAAGAAAAAAAGGGTTTTTGTATGTATGTCATGCAGTTTGACCTCGATGGATTCATTGTGTAAAATTGTTTGTTCTGGGATCTCCCTCTGAGAAATAGGTGTACACGATACGTCACACCCAGTACTAAATATTGTTTGGTAATTTGCTACCCAAACCACGACTGGCACGAATATTATCAGATTATGCTGTGGTAAAACTGACCGCTTGAATAGTAAAGGGAGCTCTTAAATAGTATAGAGAGTGGATAATTAAGTCAATATGGTCTTGGCTTCTACATCCTTAGTCGTCATCGTATCCGAAAATCAGCCGATCGGTTTGGTTTGAATATCGCTTTAAAAGTACATAATAAAGTAAATATAAAAAAATTACATAATTATCGACCTTTTTTATGGTGACTCATAATGTTTACAAGTTTAGATTTTAATGACATAATGGATTAACTTACCATATCAACATTCTTCAGAATAGCCCAAGTGAGCAGCACTTTCCCTATCTCCACGAATTTCTGCAGCAATTCTTGCTGCTGCAGTTTATGGAACGCTTCCTCAGGCTCCATGTGGACCAATCCTAGCTGAGGATACTGGGACCGTTTGAAGAAGTAATGGTCGCGGACGTAGTTTTGCGGATTGTGGATCTGACCTATGTGAAAATATATTTCAATGAAATAAATGATGATAGTAAATGACTTTGGAGAAGACTCGAGATAATATTTAAGCCATTAGCTTTTTATCAGAAAGCGCTTGTTTGAGGCAATGGCCTCGGCATTTTTTAAAAAAAGCTGTTTACGAAAAGTTTTTTTTTAGTTTTTTTTTAATACCTACCTACTATTTCGGCGCATGTTATTTGAGTGATGCTGGAAAATTCTATGAAAGTGGCTACTTACGAGTTTTGAAATCAACCAGAAAATGTTCACGGTGAAGGTGATCCGGAATGCCAAAGAAATCAAGAGATTCCTTCAATATTTGAGAAAATACTGTGTCTTCCTGTACTGGAAATTGAGAAGGAATACTTCCTTCGTTATCAGCTGAAAAGGAAAGGAACTATAGTACAGAAAATCAACTGGAAGATAACATTCTTGGCCTAATGGGTACATTTTTGGTACTTACATGGGCCGTGCACAATGATTTTCTTCGCAGCGGGAACATTAGCCGTTAATAATATTGAAGCGTCACATTGCTCTTTGCGTAATATCTGTTTCAAGTCTTTGAACATGATGCCATGTACACTGTGTACAACCTAGAAAATAGAAAAGACTTTTTAAGAAATCCCTGATATAAAAGAGATATTTTCTTTAATCGTTCAAGTGTAGGTACCGTCCATCCGAACTCGTTCAATGACAATATTTATAACTTTAAACACCACAACGACACCAGACACACTATTTTAACAATGGAATTTGGTTTTCAAACAGACATTCGATCCTATGGTCCAAGATTCAGTCCTCCAGATCGTAATCTATACCTATCTTTGCAGCACGCATGTGGCTTCGAATCTGAACATGCTCTTTAAGATCCGGTTACGCGATTGAGCTACCAAAATTTATCTTCACGACTCCCCATCCACAGGATAGATAGACAGAAGCTCCTTTTATTAGTCTTCATGCGGCCCGGACGTAGAACATGAGGTAATTAATGATGTAGTTATAGAGATGATGCAGGGTATATGATAAGAAAACCAAGCAGGGAAAACTTGTTCTCAAGCTGCTAAGTTTTATATTGATGACTGTGGTCGTCTATAATGTAGTCTGTTGTAGATAAGGTGCAGGAGGAATCAAAAGAGATCCAAGCTGCAAAATATAATAATAACCAAAATATCTCTTGCGAACTCACCATCCACAGAATAGATAAGGCAGCTCCTATCAGCCTGTGGCCGTCTTCATGCGGGGACCGGACGTAGAACATGACGTAGCCAATGATATAGTTGTAGAGCGCGAATGCGGCCTGTTGCGGCAGGCGGGGGATGAAGCGGATAAGGTGTCGGAGTAGTTTGAACATCTCGTCTTGGTGATCGCGGGTCAGACGCTCGAGCACGTGGCGGAGGAATAGGGCCGAGTCTTCGACTAGGCAGCCCCATATGACCTGTGGAAAGTACCCAATCTATGGCTTAAAAGAAACTATAAGGGCAACTTCACCTTTCATTAGTTATCCCAAGCTACCAACTATAAGTAAAATAAATGTGTGTAAAAATAATAAATGTTAATAATTTGTACAAAATGGGTCATCTAGGACCTAAAAAACTAACGAACTAGTTCTATTGAAACAGGAAATCACGAATTATTAAGCCCAAGCTTATTTAAATTATGACGTCATAGCCACGTGACCTGTGTTTTCACGCAAGTTCCAATTCAGGTAATTAAAGATTTAAAGAAAGATATTTTTAAAAATCTTGCTTTTAGAGGTAAAGAATGAAATTAAAAATAAAATTAACAAAAATGAATATTTGTTAATTTAAAAATAGTTTCCTACAAACTGTCATGTAGCCATATTTCGAAAATTAATCAGAGGCACACACTTACATAATTCTTTAATTGTTACAGAAAAGTAAATGCTGGCATTACAAACCACTTTTTTCACTTCTTACCTGATAAGCCACTTCGTAGACCGAGCACCCGTCACGAGAAACCGCTGCATCGTCTAACAGAGAAACAATTTCAGCGACTGCGGAGCATAGGACGGAGGGGAAGAGTGCCGATGCGACCTGCGTGTGGTGCGAGCCACGCACACCTTCCACTAACTCCTCGTCTGCTGGCGCTGTAAAGATTTGTCTCTTATTTAGAACGTCTGATGATGTTGCATTGACCACCAAACTTAATTAATATTCATTTTCTTATTACTAGCTCTACTGAAAGTAACTGCCCTATTAGGTGCCTTTTAAGTAGGTCTTACCTAACTAAAAGGTCATCAAGAAGACAATTTGTTTGATAAGAACCTCTAAGTTATACATCATAATCAAGTGTATGGTTCGCCTTAATGAATATCCTCAGAGTTTCACTTACCACTCTTATAGTAGTGCTTATGTATGTAGATATTTTATAATTATATATTAAGTATGTATGTAAATATTATTAGTATGTAGGTTTGATTAAATTTATGTATGTATTATTATCTATTCTTCTCTATCATAAATTATGATTTAGTTGATGGCCGGTGGGCCACCCTCTCTGCTTGACTATCCTCTACCCTAAGGTTGCCTGGAAGAGATCGCTTATAGCGATAAGGCCACCTATATTGTACAACAAAATGTCTACTGTTATACTGTACCTAGTTCTATGTAAATTGTTTGGTGTGCAATAAAGAATATATCTATCTATCTATCCTTCAATCGCCTTTCGAAAATCTAAATTCGATGGATTGATTGAATGTCGATCATAGCGGTCTACTTTTAAAGTAGGCTTACGTATGTACTGAGTCACTGAGTACATACGTAGGTGATGTTATATTGCACAAGCTGCACTGTTCTTATGATAGCTCGTTCGACACACCGCAAAGATTTAATGCGCAAGATAAAGGGTTTAATGTGATTTCTGAAGCAATGGGATGCATTACCGCCATCATACAGACTCCTTCCTTAGCCTTACAAATGACTTCCAGGCAATATTTGGTATCTAAATAAAAAAAAAAAAAATTTAGTGATGAAATGATCAACTCACGTTCAACATGGTCGTCGGCCGCGTGGTCCAGAGCCGGCTCCCTGGCGGCCTGTCTCGTGATGGGGATGGTGGTGATGAGGAAGCTCTCCCGCTCGGCGCGTTTCTTGTCGTTGCGTTGTTGCAGAGCGCGCTTTATGGCCTCAGTTTGCTGCTTCTTACGGGTCTTTGTTGCTGTCACGAGGGAGCGCTGGGAATGAAGAATGACGACTGTGGGAATACTGGTGATAGTGAAGATGTTGAGTTGATATAGCCGAGATTAAGGCGGTCTAGGCCTATGTCCAGCAGTGGATTGATGTGGGCTGATGATGACGATGATGATGAAGGCGGTCTAGGTTTAAATATTGCGTAGGTATATAAAAGTGATATTTTTTGTAAGCGCCTTCGGTAGACTATTTTATAAGTTCTTTAGATCTAGCATGTAACATGTCATAACAAAATCCCGATACAACATTCCGGTTATATGCTTATCCAAAATTGGAAAAGTCTATTCGCTGTGTGCGCGATGACAGCGCCCCTAGTGGCCTCAACTTTTCTGGATATGATATCTGTCAAATCATATCAACTAGATGTTTTGATAACGATTTTCAACTAGTTTTTCAGCGAAATTAAAAGATTATTGTAAAAAGTGAGTGTGTATATTATACCTAGTGATTTTCTTCCTTGCCAAAAATATGAACATTATAATACGTACGGGATTTGCTTCAATTAAACATGAAATACATTTCCCACCTCAAACTGTGCAAAAAGGGAAGAAATTGGTATTAGCACAGCATGTGAGAGAAGTGGAAGAGCTTAGAACGAACGGGGAAAGCTTCTTAATAAGAGCTCTGATCATAAGACAAACGTCTGTGACACAAACTCCCTACAAAACATCATTAAATGTGAGTACCTACATAATCAAGTTATATAGTATTATTAGCAGCTATCCATTTTTATCTTTGCTGTAATGTCCATTTTGATGTTGGAAATGCATAAAACTTGAACGAACTGTTTTTTCCATTGTTTTTACAATTTACGACACAGCATGTACTGTGACCCATATCGCAAATTTTTACGTTTTTACATAAAAATACAAAGGAATCTATGAAAATAAAGCAATTTGACACATGACATCCCAGAAGTAATTCACATTTCTGCCACATCGTGCGTTTTGACCGATTTGCCGTTCCCCACCACCCACTTCGCACAAAGCGAATACTTACTTTACCAATCCTATGATTGTATTATGATGTATATTTCGGGATTAGATCTAAGTACTTTAACTTAATTGGTAGTACCTAGATATTTGATAGGTGAGAAAGACATACCAACAACTGTATAATAGTTATTGAGAAACTTTGATAAAGTTCAGGATTTATTCCTAGCATCCTCCCCATTCGTGGCACTTATTTGGGGTCCCTTAATCTTATATGTTAGAGCGAAACTTACATGTCGTTCTTGGTTCAACGTCATCTCCATATCTTTATCTTTGACTTGCGGACTCCACGGCGGGTCGACGACCGCCAGCGACTCGATGCCAATCTTGGGCGACGGCAGGGTGAACTCGATCCCCGGTGGAGGCACCTTGAAGGTCATTGAGGCACCCTCCTCCATACGAGGCCAGACTTGATATCGGAGCTTCCACATCACTTGGAAGCGGAGTATTGCGTTTATTCTGTGATCAAGATATATTTAAGAATCAGTTTAGGAGAGGGAGAAAATAATGTTTCAATATACCTATCTACATATATCAAATACAGGTTCCAGGCAATGGTATAACGCATTTCACTCGTGGTAGAGCAGGCACTCGATGATCTAACACCGGAGGATATGACCACAGATTACCCCCAATAGATACCGCATGTTCGGCATTTTGCTTTGAGTTTCGCGAGTCAATTTCAGGTGGTATGGAAGGGTGTGCGGGGGACGTAACTCATTTCTCAAGTGATGTACATTTGTATTGTGCAATGTCGATAATTTTATCGAAAAATTACCAATCAGGTATATTAGACTAGATTATGTCTGTATCACCTTTTCAGTATTTTGTGCAATACTGGATATTTATCTATGTATGTATATAAATATATGTTTATATATGTCACCGGAAAATAGCAAGAATCGTAAGTTGATCAATTTCCTAGGTAGTTGATTATCTTTCGGAATATAACAAACGGTAGTGGAAATGTATTATTTAACGCAATGGATTTCAGTTAATCAACTTACGGTAGCCTGACAGTCATTTAATAATTTACGATTTTGACACAAGTAAAATCGTCCTCAAATGGGCCAATCGTTGCTCAATGTACTATTTAACGGTGCACTATTAACCGTAACTTAATACACTGTTCCCTGATTGGTTGCCGGGATAACGCCACGTGAGCCATTGAACCAATCAACGTTCACCTCACCTTCGTCGGATGATTTTACGGCAAGATCCCGTAAAATGATCAATTTACTAAAATACATACGTTAAATAATACATTTCAACTGCCGTTTTGACATTATAAGTATATTTAAATGTATCTAAGTAAGTTTATCAGTTGTCTAGTACCCATAGTACAAGCTTCGGCTTAGTTTGGGGCTAGGTGGCGCTGTGTGGCCCAGCGTGGCATGTCTTGGGAAAAAAAAAATTCAAATGAGTATAGTTATAAATATGGTTAGGTGAAGTAATCACAGCAGTTTTCATTTACTCGTCTTCTATCCTTCATACATTGAAAACTATCCTATGTAAATGTCTCTAACAGCAGGGTGCGGCATTTGTCCGTTTTAATGTTCTCTCAGGACACTTTGGAAATCTAAAGTAGAAACACTAAAATTTTTCTCATCTTGCATTATCGATATACTTGAAAGTAATACATTGTAACACTATTGTCAAACGTGTCTATGCTAGAAAGGGATAAAAATAGTGAAATTGGTAATGAAAGAAAGGGATCATGAAAAAAGACATCAACGCGAGCTAACATCTGTCAAATATTTTCCATCGTAACTTGAGCTCCGGCGCCAAGGAGTTCAATACTAAGATTCATACGTTTATGTTCTACAAACTATTAAAAGTGTCTCCGATACACACGGGTCTGACTTCTGGTCAGTACTGACCGTGGTACTGACGCACTTTAAGCGCATGCGTATTTCGCGCCTGCATTGCATTGATGTATTACCTCTCGCGCGATATCTTATGTGCGGTATCTATTGGAGATATCTGTGGATATGACAGATACGATGTTTCGTATGGGGGCCTTTTTCGGCGGCGGCACATGGCGAAGGCAATGGGGTCGTCATCGTCCTGGATGATATGACAGTTACGACGTTTCCTATGGGGGCCTTCGGGAGGGACATACCTAACTCCCGGCTCGGCATGCTTCAGATCGCTGTGCATGATCTCGGCGGGCGGTGTGCTGCGTCTTGACCGCAGCCAGTAATCGCGAGCTGTTCGGCGGGTCGTCATAGTCCTGGAGGGTATGACTGGAACGACGTCTCCTATGGGGGGCTTCGGGAGGGACATACCTAACTCCCGGCTCGGCATGCTTCAGGTCGCTGTGCATGATCTCGGCGGCGGTGTGCGGCGTCTTGACCGCGGCCAGTATGAACAGCGCGGCGGCTCACGAGATCAGCTCGCGGTCCGGCTCCAGTTGACCTCTACATACCTAACTCCCGGCTCGGCATGCTTCAGATCGCTGTGCATGATCTCGGCGGCGGTGTGCGGCGTCTTGACCGCGGCCAGTATGAACGAGCTCAGCTCGCGGTCCGGCTCCGGTTGACCTCTACATACCTAACTCCCGGCTCGGCATGCTTCAGGTCGCTGTGCATGATCTCGGCGGCGGTGTGCGGCGTCTTGACCGCGGCCAGTATGAACGAGCTCAGCTCGCGGTCCGGCTCCGGTTGACCTCTACATACCTAACTCCCGGCTCGGCATGCTTCAGGTCGCTGTGCATGATCTCGGCGGCGGTGTGCGGCGTCTTGACCGCGGCCAGTATGAACGAGCTCAGCTCGCGGTCCGGCTCCGGTTGACCTCTACATACCTAACTCCCGGCTCGGCATGCTTCAGATCGCTGTGCATGATCTCGGCGGCGGTGTGCGGCGTCTTGACCGCGGCCAGTATGAACAGCGCGGCGGCGCACGAGCTCAGCTCGCGGTCCGGCTCCAGCAGCAGCTGCCACGCCACCGGCGCCGCCTCGCCGAACAGCTCCTCGCTCATCGTCGTCGCGCCCTTGATCAGCGTCGCTAGAGTCGTGTGGTGCGCGTCGCGGACCTGACAAAACGTAGCAAGTAGCGTGTTGCAGTCCAGTACTTTGACTGCGTAGTCCAGTACTGGACCAGAGACGCCGCGTCTAGAACGCTCTGGAATTCCAGAAAGGAGGCATATCTTCAGCAGTGGACGCATAAGTGCTGAGGAGAAGAAGAAGAAGACTTTGACAGGCTTGATGGCTCATTTGGTAGTGACCTTTGCTTTCTTAGCCAAGGGTCGTGGGTTCGATTCCCGCACAGTGCAAACATTTGTGTTCATGAACATGTCTGTTTGTATTGGTCAGGGTGTTTTCTATGTATAATAAGTATGTATTTATTTACAAAAAAAAAGTATTTAAGTAAGTTTATCAGTTATCTAGTACGCATAGCATTTCGGCTTAGTTTCGGGCTAGATGGCGATGTGGCCCAGCGTGACATGTATTGAGTTATTTATTCATTTAGTACTGGTCATAGGCCTTTACAGTTGTTCGCCACTTTGGGCAAAAATCTAGAGTAGATCTCCAAACCACCTGCCCAGAGTACCGATTATGTATAAAATTGTCAATCGCAAGGCGTAAGTACAATTCATCATCAACCAATTGCGGTCCACAGCTAGACATAGGCATCTCCAGTGTTTCGCCTCTTTGGGCAAACAACTGGAGGCTTTATCCATACTCGCCATTCTGGGCAGATCGATCGCAGGGCGCAGTTCCTCGCTTCGGTGAAGCTGCTGCCCGTCGTCGGTCTGTGATATTTAGCTTCGCCTTCAATCGTGATGGTTATACCGCCACCAGGCGGTTGCAAGACTCTCGATTGTTATTCGGCAGGATTCTGGCAGGTGAGGGTGGCTTGGAGCTAAAAGATGATAAGCTGCTCCCTTACTCGTACATCCAAGCTTACGCTAATTATAACAAGCACGAACCTGTGCTTTCAAGTATTTGAGTATCGGCGGAGGCTCAGCGGGCGGGTACGGCATGGCGCCCGGCTTCGTGATGGGAGGCGCTTCGGTGTGCTGCATCGTATGTTCCACTCCCGCCGCTCGGTAGGCGAGCCCAGCTGATTCTATCACGGACCGGTCGATCCTGTGTACGGGTATAAAGAGTTAACGGCCTTATACACAAAGGTTCTATGCGTCGCGCGGACGCACAGGTACCAAAAAACCTATAGGATTACGCGCGACGCATAGTAACGTTTGTGAATACGGCCGTAAGGTTCGTAGTTAAGATACCTATGCCTGAAAATATCGATAAAAGGAGTTTTAAGAGCAGATTAAAGGTGCGATTCCACAGAAACGGGGCTGCGTGGAGCTACCACCAATAATTCACCACAATATTGCTCCACTCACAAATGTCATCTCTACATCTTACCAATCAAGGTAAAATTTTGTTCTATGTTGGGATTGTTGGGTCCCTGTGGAAATGCACTCTAAAAGGAAATCTTGTTGCAAAGTTGTTATCATTTACGCTTACTTTGTTGCTAGAGAATGGATCTAGATTTTGTAAAGCATTTATGTTAGTTACATTCTCTACGTCTATGGTTCTGTAGAAATAATTAAATTGGTCAAGAAAATTAAACAATGTTAAACAAAATAGTTGCAGGATTTCACTTTAACCACGTAAGACCCAATGTTCTCATAGATTCAAATCCCGTTGGTCTATCTATTACTGGTTCGGTGCCTCAATTGGTAGTGACCCCTGCCTTTTGAACCAAGGGTCGTGGGTTCAGTCCCACTCGGGACAAACATTAGTGTGATCAACATATGTGTTTGTTCCGTGTGTTGGTGTTTATTATTTGTATTTAAGTATATATTTTTGGTACGAGTACCTTCGTTGTTCTGATATCCATAACACAAGTGCTTAAACTACCTACTGTGGGATCGGAGTAATGTAGGTATATGATGTTGTGTGATATTTATTTATCTATTGTGTCTCGAAGTGTGGGCCTTACTTTAAACGAAACGTATCTTACCTGTCCGTAGCGTGTTCGGACGCTTTGCGCGTGCGACGGCCACGACGCGCTCCGCCGACGGCGTCATCAGAGTTTGAAATGTTCACTTCGGGGCCGAACTTCTCTCCGTAAATCTATAATTGTATAGGTTTAGGTAGATAGATAGATATTCTTTATTGCACAAAACACAGGAAAAACATGACAAACGTAATATAGGTACTACAATTTTGGTGTTCTTATCGCGCGATCGTTCGAACTCTTCTAGACTACGTTCAGGTGTTTAGGTGATTTATATTGGTTTCCATGCGGATTTTCATACTCGTAATACTTATTAATATTTTATACTTAAATAAATTATTTATTAAAATATATAGAACATGTAGATTATAAATTAATACATATTGGTTATATAGAGAGATATATATTATACTAGCTGTGCTCGCGACTTCGTCCGCGTGGAATAGTTATTTATTCCCCGTTTTTTTTTACATTTTCCATTATTTCTTTGCTCCTAATAGTTGCAACGTGATGTTATATAGCCTAAAGCCTTCCTCGATAAATGGTCTATTCAACACAAAAATAATTTTTCAAATCGGCCCAGTAGTTCCTGAGATTAGCGCGTTCAAACAAACAAACAAACAAACAAACAAACAAACTCTTCAGCTTTATAATATTAGTTAAGATAATATATATATATATATGTATGTGTATCTATGTATATATATTACATTCATTTAAAATTATTATTTATATGAATTTTTTGATTTCATTTTATAGGAGTAGAATGTTTACTTTTTTAAAATTGTTATATAACTTTCCTAGTTTTGTTAGGTACTTACTCCAGAGCCATAATAATTGTCCAATATGGAGTGTTATTTTTAGTATTATCTTTTTACTGCCGCTACCGTCCGTTGTTTTTTGTTTTCTAATTTTTTAATGATTATTATTTTTTATTAACTGGCTCCGCAGAATACCAGTGGTCGTGATGTATATACATACTTCATTACGGCCTTATACTGAGCGGGGACCATTTTGGTACTTTAGACCTAAGCTGTTTAAATGCTGTGTAATTTATTATTCTGTGTGTACCAAATAAACATATTCTATTCTATTCTATAAACATTTCTTCCCGTGGATGTCGTTAGAGTCGTCTAAAGGACTTCTTGAAAGTTCAGCAGACTCGGCGAAATACCCGTGAAGTTTCCAGTAGCCAGAATATTCTTGGTCAGTATGGTGGTAGCAAGGGACAAGTGATTTCTTTTCTCTTTCGCTTTCCATCAGTCGACGGGATTATGACCATTACGGCCATTATTCCATGCTACTACTCGTATAATCATTTACAGCATTTTTTAGCAAAAAAAATATCAGATGGGTCACAATTCTCGGAGATATGCGGTAAAAACCATACAACAAAAAAAACAATGTTCTAGGGTTATCATACCTTTTGGACGGACTTCATAAGTCTTATGCATGATCTCATGTTGCGTCGGAAACAGTATGGATGACAGAAGTTTTGGTGGCAGCATACGTAATTGAAGGAATTCAGAAACTTTACCATTATCTGAAATAACAAGCATAGAAATTAGACGGTATGAATAAGTAAAGTAATGAATGTAAATGATTACAACCATTATATTAAATAGTAATTATAACAATTAGAAGTTGGTCTTATATTTTACACGATTGTTGTTAAATATTCCTACCTAATTTTAAGCCGTAAGTAAGTATAGTCAAAGTAATAATATGTAGTACTAGTACGGTTTAGAACCTTGTAAATTACATGTCAACATACCTTATGGCGAGAGAAAATTGATAGGTTAAAAGTGTCAAGGTTCTAAAGGATATACATAGATATTCTTGCTTTTGACTGTACATCAAATTAGTATTAATTAATGTGGTTTGGACTTAGCTCAATGTATTTATTGTATGTGCCATGCATGGTAAACAAACATAAACATATTATGCGCTATATTGCCACCTTGAGCCAAGGGAATCCCTTGCTGTTGTCCGGAGGATCCGTCGAGTTGCTATCCGGACTGTCCGGAGGGTGGTCGTGATCATCTGATAAGACGCCGGGACTCTCCTCCCCACCACTGTCCACTTCCCCTGGCATTATCACTGTTCCCCCTATGACAAAAAACTTGTGGTTACAAAGTATAACTTATAGCCTATGTATACCTGGTACACAATTATTCATTTATATGTGAACTAGGGATACTCATGGAGTTTAAATTCAACTACGTAAAGTAGATTCTACTATAGCTACGATATATAGTAGATTTTAACCTCGCAAACGCAAACGGAGTAGCAGAAATGGAAAGCAAATGGCCAAACATTGCACCGTTGTCTATGGTTGATTAAAAATAGTAATTACCTGCTCCGGGATACACTTCAGAAGTGTCACTTCTGTCTGATAGAGAAGATATTTTCCGTCTGCTTTGTATGGAGTCCGATCTTCGATTCAAAACTGAAAAAGAGGTGAACATTTGACAATTGATATTGAAATTATGCTTCACAGGTATCTGTAGGTACATATAAATCGTATGTAACTGGTATCTAAGCAATGTGTTATAAGTATTTAGGTACGATTGACGGACAAACCATGTCATGTATGATCGTTTTGTTACAGAAAGCCAATTAGAGAGATTAATATAAGGTTACAGTGCGGCTGGCACTAAGTGGTGAAAAAAAGAAAAAGTGCTGATTTGCGCAAGATGGCTAGTAAATGATGGATGCCAGAAGCCCAAGATTGCGAAAGGCTGATGATGATGATGATGATTGCGCCACCAAGGTCATCAAAATACGCTTAATTCACTCACATTCGTCGACATCTCGTGTGTCTTTCTGCCTCAGTTTGATGGATCGTCTCTTGATGGACCCGTAAGCCGAGTGGGTCTGTTGCGTGTTGCGACGATGCATACACGCCTTGCCCCGGGAACCGAGTCGGCCTTTCTTGTCATCAGCTGATGGTGGTATTGCGTCAGCCAGCTATATTACAATAGTTATTTAAATAATTATTACAATGCACATTTTAAATAAATCAATTTCACTTTGTAAAGATCTACGTAATGTAGTCTAAAGGCTTTGGTGCAAGTAGATTTTTATTATGCAAATAAGTTGAATTTAAATAACAGCATTTTTTAGCAAAAAAAACTGAATTCTGTAGGGTAACAATGGGACTAACTAAGAAGTACACCCATTCGATCAAAAAAGAGTTTTCGAAATCGGTTCACAATTATCGGATATATGTGGTAACAAACATACAAAAAAAAGAATATTCAGTCGAATTAAAAACATCTTCCTTTTTTGAAGTCGGTTAAAAAGGATTTGAGTAGGAATATAGCTGTAATAACGGAGAGGGTATAGTTAGGGTAAAATACCACAGAAGCGGAGCCGCGCGAAACAAGCTGACGCTAATAACATTTTACCAATGATACTACACAAAATCTTATCTCCGCTCCACTTGTTAGTCTCAGCTATCTCCGAGCTGCCCCGCTTCTACGGAAACGCGGCCTAAATCTGACGTGTTGTCACCAAGCTGTGTTAATCGAAGTTTATTGACTACTCACTGTGACGTTACTCCCTCCAGATACATTCTCTGGTTCGTGTAGTACGAATGATATTTTCCTTTCAGTTTCAGCCCCCGCTATGGACTGCAGACTCTGCGCAGACGCCTGCGAGTGTCCCATACTTGACAGGGCCATACTCCATCGGCGGTTCGCTTCCCTGCATTGCATACAAACTCCTTTCAACACCACAATCTCCATATATTCTTCTCTATAGTCCTTCTTTAGCTATAGAAGTTTATTAGCTCTATTCTTCATCTATTTAAACTCACTTTTAGTTCGTTATTCTGCATGCCAATGTAGCAAAGCAATCCATAATTCGATATTCTAATTTCATCTAAACTATTGCACTTAATAGAACTATTGGAAATTTCGTACCGTTAAAGGGTGTTCAAAAATAATTGTATTATTCGTGTCGATTATTATTTGATTATCTTTAAGTCGTGTTTAGCAAAGTTACGTGGGTATTTTACAACATACCATGCAGTTTAATTAGCCGTTAGCGTTTTTTTACTCGTATGTTATCGTTATAATTGTGAATAATAAATTGGGCGCTTGCGTTGCCACTTTTAGGTGTCGCTATTATCAGGGGAGTAGCTATTTGTGATTACTTTGAAAAACAAGAATCGAAATATTTTATTAGGTTAACTGTTACTATATCTAGAACAAGAGGTAAAATTTGTAAATGAGCACAAATAGCTACGTATTGCGTAGGCCCCTAAGTGCCAAATATAGTCGATAGGTGAAAAAAAAAAATTGCTAAATAGGATCCACTCTCCAAGTGATATTTGCACGTAGTTGTAAAAGGTGTACATTATCAACTTTATGTACAGTCTATGTACGCATGCACGCATAGTGCTGTATGCAAGGAAACATGCATTATTTCTTTAGAACACATACTCGACTGGCATTAATGTGTGTTGACTGCTAAGAGCCCTGTTAAAATAAAAGTTTCATCAAATATATGCACTCTTTAACACATCATTTCAAACGAACGGAACATAATGAACTCACTTAGTCTTACACAAAAAACGTCGTTTTTCCATCCATCTTCGCACAACATAATAATAAAAAAATAATCAATTTACACCCAAATTATCACATTTAATTAATTACTTACCAAACAATTCTTCATGCAATTCAAGGTGAAATCGTACCTGTATACTCTGTCCCAAGGTCCTCTTTCCTTTAGCGATGATCGGCATGACTTCGGCAAGTTCTGGTAGGTTTCGCGTAGAAAGGCTGTGATCTCGAACAGGAGAACGCAAGCGACGAGTCTGAGAGCTCGGGGGCATTCTGCTCCAATAGGTTTTCCGGGTAGACGTATACTTGCTGCAAATATTATAATTAAAATTATACCTTAATTGTATCACCAAATTAATTACAATTCCATATTGGCTTTATTCAGAAACCAGTCACCTTCATCAAGGAAGTCTTCTTCTTCGTCTTGCTGCAACAGCTCGCGTTGACCGTCGGGATCGGTGACCAGATTGGTTACATTTTCCAAATGTTTCTTGTCTTCTATCAGCATCTCTTCAAGTCTATTTCCAATAGCCTATAAAAATATAATCTTTGTTATATTCTAAACCAAGAAATATTTGTGGTACATTTGTCCGTTCTGATATTCATAATGACCTATGAAAACAACCTCCTGAGCTTTTCCTTCAACTTGCTCCTAAGTTGGTAATGCTGTGGCATAAATTGTTTTTTCAGTAATGTTAATACGTCTCTTAAAAGCTACTTAGACGACTCTTAACTTAGGAGGCTGTTTTTTGAAAATTAAACGAAGTTGTTTTCGGTTCAAATCAATGTGACCGATTTTGTCTTGATTTGGTACTAAGTTTTTACTTACTTCAGCCCATTGATAGAAAAGTTTCCCAGCCAAGCGTTGTCTCATCTGGGGGCTCGACGAAGCTGAAACGTTTAGAAGGTCTATAAAGAGTTTTGATTTCATGTGTTTTATAAAATAGTATGACGTTTCATAATATCCATCCATCCGTCATACTTACCATTGTTTTTAGCAATATTCGATTTGAGCCAATATGGCCACTGGCCTTTGATGCAATTGTGTACCAAGTGAGCACATTCTAAGATGAAGGCAGCTCGTCCCACGACTATAGTGTGTGGCTAGAAAAATAAATAAAATAAAAATAGGGTTAAGAATAGATACATCTGAACTTAAAAGGCTCCAAGCTTCCTACTGAGAGAAAAAGTTTTCTAAAGATCATATAACTAGTGCCGATATTAGCTCTGACGGAAATGCCCATAAGAAAGAAAGAAAGAAAAAACTGAATTAGAACTACAGCTGTGCCCGATATCTTGTCAAAAAATACTGTGATTTAAAGTGATTGCATTTTGCCCGGGTAGAGAATGGGTGATTGCATTGCCTGCCCTGACCTGTTCCCATTATCTGGGGTCGGCGCAATATGTTTTCTTCTTCCATTCATCCCTATCAGCCGTCACTCATTCCTTTCTCAGCCATATCATCATTGAGTTGATTGCATTAAGTATTGAAAATAACATTTTCAATGGTAGTTTGTATCTAACACCTATGCCGCGTTATGTTGCAAGACAGTGGAAAGCAAACTTCTGAATAATTAAGCAGATAACTCGACATTAAATGATACGGAGTAGATAGTCTACGAGAATATGAGTAATTGTTTAAGCGTTATTCAGGCAGTGGGCGAATATCAATTTACACTCACCAAATCCAGCAAAGCGGCCATGAACAAAGCGTCAGGAGTGCCCCCCGGCTGCGTGGCGTCCAATAG
Organism: Conogethes punctiferalis; assembly: GCA_031163375.1. Taxonomy (NCBI): domain Eukaryota; kingdom Metazoa; phylum Arthropoda; class Insecta; order Lepidoptera; family Crambidae; genus Conogethes; species Conogethes punctiferalis. Next base: position 11,559,431 of record CM062082.1, on the reverse strand, counting down.
AAAGCTGAAGCGAGCCAGTCCCGCGTACAACGGAGCCATGGCCACCAATCTACGACGCTTCAGCACCACCACTTCAGATTCTCCACCTCCCGAGCCACCTTCCGCCGAGCCACGTCTAGACATGTCTGTAAAAATGTATTCTAAATGATGACAAGTTCATTCATAATACGAAATCAGTGGTGGCAAGCGCTGGATGCGAGTAGTCCAGGATCGAGTTAAGTGACGAACAAATGGAGAGGCTTATAGCAATAGATTGGGAAAAGCTGATAATGGTGACGACGAAATAGTAACAACTCGAAAAACATATTTGGGTAGGGTTAAATGATGGGACTTTTCTCTCAGAACGGAATTTGGTCTCAGCGGCTTTACTACGAGGGTAATAGGTAAGCAGGAGTTAAATCATCATCATCATCATCAGCCTATTACAGTCCACTGCTGGACATGGGCCTCTACAGTTGTTCGCCACTTAGAGCAAACATCTGGAGGATATACCCATAATCGCCACGCTGGGCAGGCGGGTTGGCGATCGCAGGGCGTAGCTTCTTGCTCCGGTGACGCTGCTGCCCGTCACCGGTCTTTAGTATTTAGCTACGCCTTCAATTGTGAGGAGTTAAATAGTGCACAAATATGTACTATATACGTTTGAGGACAAAAGTTATCAAAAGATATCCCACTGCCAATTCAGCGCACTCATCCTTAGGGATGAAGCGGCAGTGGGCTGGTCGTGAATAACTGACAATCGGTGGAGTAGCCAAGTCTTGGAGTGGACACCGCTTTTAGGTAGACGTAATTTAGGACTGCCCGCAACTTGTTAGGTTGACGACCTTAGAAGAACCGCTGGCATTCACCCGATGGGAGAAGCCCGGGTTAGAGAGATGTGACGCGAATTAAAAGAGACCTACGTTCCGCAGTGGTTGTATGCCTTATACAATATAGACGATTGAATATAAATACTCACATCCTCCACTTGTTTCCTCTATACTTCCATCCCGCTTCTTTCCTATCTTCCTTAGGCCGAATCTATTAAGCCGATCCTCTACTCTCTTTCGGGCTCTGTGAATTTCAAACAAATTGGTAAGTTATACAGGTTTTATGTTTTAAAGGATGTTGGATACTTAATGAGGAATTCACTGCCGGTACACGTGTTCTTGTATTCCTTGTATGATATGGACGTAATTAAGAAATGGTACCTCTGGCCTGTCGTCCGATCAATTCAAATTCCATTTCAAATCAAATCACGATATTATGTATCGTATTTTGATTTAAATGTCCCCTCAGTCGATTTCCTGGCTGAATTCACTTCAATGTCGTCATATTGGCTTCGTCTTGTGAGAAAACATGTGAGAACTCGAGCAGAAATATTTAAGGCATAAGATATGTAGATGAATGTCGATTTACGAGTATCACAATGATTTTGATTTATCTTTCATTACCAACTAACTTGTGGTATGTAGGTACGTACCTATTGAGCGTATAGCCCACCCTCCGTTTGACGTGCACAGGGCGGCTCGAGTGCGGGGGCGGGACGGGAGGCGGACGAGCTAGCGATATCATGCTGCCAGAGATTGGCAACGACTCCCCTGAACCGCCGCCGTTGCGGATCAGAGATTGAGATTGAGGCTTTTGACGGAACCAGTTGACTACAAGCAAAGAATAATTAAGATTAATAGTGGACTATTTAAAAGCGTGTGAATATGTGAATTTCTAGAGTCACTTTAAATTGAGCGCCGCAGATTATAACGAACCATTTGATATCTTATCTACTTGAGTAAAAGGCATTTTGAAGGAAAAAGACGATACATCAGTCCCATCTATATCTTTTTTTTATAAGTAAATGGGTAGCGCTTGACTCCAGGCAAGTTAATGTTAAGCAACGTTAGAGCTTACGATGGAGCGCGCTAATCCAACGAACACCTAATCACTCTCGTCTTGAAAATCTGAAGATTATATTCGTACCTATCAAGCGGGGAAAACGGACTCTAACAGAGAGTTAGCTTAGCCGTTGGCACTATGAATGCAGAGGCAAAGCACTTTGTGCGTGTTTTTGGAACCTGCACCATAAATTGGCACCTTATTTACATCTACAATATAGTGGATAAAATGGCAGCGTCGCTCCTTTCTTTCCTTTACATTACAATGTACTTTATTACTCTTGAAGATAAGATTCAAAATGGTAGGTATATAATATTCTACCTCAAAAGTTTCCGGTTTGAATAGACCCCGTTAATCAATAAATGTTCCTTACCAATCCCACTGATGTGAAACTTGGAAGGTATAGACTTGGAATGCGATATCTTGTGATGCGGTGTAATGTCAGCTGACGACGCCGATGGTATAGTCCGCTCGGACTGGCGCGGAGTCAGCTGGTACCGTCTAGTACGAACTGACAGCGGCGACTGACTTGCAGACTCTTCACCCCCTTCGGTCTCTAACAGGCTCTGGAAGGACATATAAAACTGTTTTGGGCAATTATAGGTACTTGAGCAAAAGCTGTTATTGGGTATCATAACTTTCTACTGTTATTAAATGTGTCTTCAGGCAGGACAATTTCAGAAACTTTTGTAAATCTAATTTAAGCAACATAAGTTTATTACACCAGTTGATCTGTAAATTCAAGGACCCAAGTCATTCTGGTCTTATCTACAAATGTTTTGTGGGTCTGTGGCTACTTCTACCTAATGACTATCAAATCTCTTTGCCATTAAGTCAACAGATGAAAGATATTTCTCTGTATAACAAACAGTACTTGACGTCTTCGTCAGGGATGTAAGGGAGCGACCTATCACCTTTTCGCTCCAAGCCATCCTCACCTGTCCGTGGTGCATCCTACCGAACAACAAACGAGGCTCTGGCAAACCGACTGGTGGCGGTAAAACCATCACGATTGAAGGCGTAGCTAAATACCACAGGCCGTTGACGGGCAGCAGCGTCACCGGAGCAAGAAGCTACGCCCTGCGATCGCCAACCCGCCTGCCCAGCGTGGCGATTATGGGTATATCCTCCAGAAGTTTGCCCTAGGTGGCGAACAACTGGAGAGGCCTATGTCCAGCAGTGGACTGCAATAGGCTAATGATGATGATGACTTGACGTCTTTGGTAAAATAAAAAATAACAAGTGTGTATAATTTGAAAGCTTAGTTCAAGACTTAAGAATTATTCTACAATAACTACTACACATCTATATACTTTTCCCATGGAACATTCCATATGATACCTACATGGGCACCAGTGGATGAAGTGCTTCTCTTCTTGAAAGTGAACTTCTTATTGTGACTGCGATCGTCGGCAGCGCATCCCGAATCAGCCCCTGTGTCGGATCCGCGTTCGTCGTCAGCGGGGCGAGGTATATGCCTGGAAATAACATATCATGTTCAAATATAACGCTAGTATTAATTAAATTAAAGCAGCTATTATCCAGATCTAATATCTGTTTGCTAAATAGCATAGGCCTCGATGGCTTATCTGGTTCACATTGCTCCTGCAACTTTCTTGATGACGTCCACCCATTTCCTGTGTGGCCCACACAGGAAAGCGTAAGTATAGTTCTACGTAATTATCAGTACATTTTTAAGTTACTAATTATGAACTGTTCTCGACAATATAGATCTTTTCGGGGAAAGTAAATAACATTAATTTAAGAAAGTAAGAGGCTTTTAGGTGGGCTTCAATTCGGAATTCCGATGCGGAAATCCGAATTGAAATTTAGATTTGCAAAAATAATGCTATACTTGCATACAAAGCGCTCCAGCATTTTAAGTAGAGCATTATTTTTGCAAGTCTAAATTTCATTCGGAATTCCGAATGAAATCAAACACCCAGTAGGCAAATCTTCAAAAATATATTGGACAAGCAAGATATTTCCACAATGTTTTATGTTTTTATAGGACCATGACCAAGCTTTCATTTGAATTATTTACAAACCTTATGACTCTGGTTGTCTGCATATTGGACTCTTTCTGCTGGTTCTCTGGTCTTTCGGCCGTGTCCAGTAAACCACTGAAGGCAACCACCCTGAATATACCACCGTGAGTTTCTCGAACGTAGTTCAGGAGCGTTCGAACTTCCATGTATAGTTTCTAAAAAAATACATAATGTACTTTACAAATCTATTTGCTATTGTTTAGTTGCCTTTTTCTGTTTTTGTTGTCATGTTATGTTTTAATCTGTGTTACAAATATATTTTTTTCTTTCTTTAAATTCGATTTGATTATCTAAAGATGTACCAACTTTCGCGTAGATTTAAAATTCCTTGGGTCTCCCTTCATTGTATATTTTTACCCAATTAACTGATGTACAAATGTTTGGCTATTTTATATGCAAATTAAATTTTCTAATCGAGATTAATGCTTAGATATATTATATTAAACCTAATATTATAAAGGATTTCTTACAGAATTGTCTAGCATTTTCAATTCCTTGCTCATTAGGGCAAATCTGGTAACGAGAACTCGGAATGTGGACTCGATTATAAATGTCTCGATAGCTTTATTCGCAATGGCGCCTTGCCCAGCGCCAAAGTTAGAGGAATAGCCGGCTTGAAGATGGCTCATTTCAGGTGATTTGTTGCTGCGTTTTTGTTGATCTGAAACATACATTAGTTTGTGAATCTATTGGCCGAACTTCCGTCAGAGCCGTTAATCTCCCAAGAGACTAGTCACTTTTTTTATCTTCACTCGCATGATCCGAATGGCGTTTCAAGACTTTCCCAAGTCTTCCCTATGTCTCGTAAGACGGGAGAGGTCATATACCGGGCCAATGATTTAACATGCTTTATGATCCACAGAGGTATCTCAGTTGAACGGAACCGGAATTTTTAACTTTAAGAATTGAGGCGCACTTATAAAACATACAAATCACTATATGGCCTAATGTAGGATTCTAACTCTAATAGAAATACAATACAAGTGATAAAGATTAGTACTTACTCATAGGTGACACCAAGGTGGACGGTACGACGCAGAATCCTACAGTAGCATGTAAGTTATCTAGCACTTCTCTTATAGGTGCATATTTGGTCATCTCTTTTAAGCGCATGGTGAATTTAGGAATAGAGGCGGATCTTAGCTGACGGAGCGAGTTCCGCGCTTGCACCCTGAGGCACTCCGCTTGGGGCCCTCGAAGAGCTATAGGACAGCCTTGGGAGCAACCTAGCTGACGAAGCAGTCTGAAACAACGAAGGTGTTTCAACATGAAATGCCCGCTAGATGGCGTAGCCTGCTGTGCAGCTATCTTGTGATTGGTCAGTTGCTATGTGAACGTCAGTGTCATGTCAAAATTAACCAATCATGTTGATGCCATCTGGTGGATTTATTTTTACAGAAAACCCTCATAAAAACGTGTATGCTCTTCTCTCCATCGTGATTTCGTGATCTACTCTGTTTTTACTTTTGTTTTCTCTAGTAAGACACATAGAGATTGGAAATCAGTAAAATTGAGTCAAGGTCTTGATTAGCTTGGAAGTTGACAGATATATACAATTATACATACCTAAGTATTATGTGCATGAGCATATAGTACGGACAGTCCAAGTTTTCTTCATCTTTTGACTTGTCTTTTGTGCTGTCGCAGCCATCAATATTAGTGTTAGTAGAGTCTTGGCTCTGAGCACAAGGCAGTCCCGAGTCTCTTTCCTAAAAACAGTAAATAAAAGTTCATATAAATATACCTAAAACAAGTGGCATTATGACATTAGGGTTTTTTTAACAAATGATGGCAACACACTGATGGTGGTCACATTTGAAGGCGTTGCTAAATACTACAGGCATGTGACGGGCGGCAGCGACACCGGAGCGAGAAGCTACACCCTGCGATCGCCAACCCGCCTGCCTAGCGTGGCGATTATGGGATGATGATGATATTATAAACCCTCTAGATCTTCGACAGAAGTGGAGAGGTCTATGGAGTGCGATGAAATGATCATCATTTCATGAAATTTATAACGAATAATATCCCATGAAATTTTTGGATACTCGGATACGTTACCTTGCTGAAATCTTTATTGAAATCGATCAATGGATCGACACCACCTGGTAGCTGCTCCTCGATTTGGTTGTTTTGCCAATTTTTGTGAACTCCTATGTCCATAAGCGTGTCGACCAAATTTAACATTACTTCCATTACGCGCAGTGTTATGTAAAAGCTGTCCATTGTCGACACAGAATATACGGCCTGTAAAAAAAAATTGGTTGCAGATTTTTCTTGATTAACTTCTTCTTGATTAATTGAAACCCAAGCTTGTACTGCAGATTAAGAGTCCGTTCCAAGACGTGAAGCTGACATAAGTTGACCAATGAATATATGGGGCAGACATGACATGTGTGATTTGAGCAATATGATTAATAAACTTTTGTTAGCTTAAGCCTAGCATCGCGCAGCCCTGCCTATGCTGAAACGCACCCTTAGAAGTACAATCATCAATCTCGATGACTCGATTTATTTCGAGATAAACAGCGAAGGCTTCTGATTGCCAAGAATTAAGAATTATTTATTTGCTAAATGTGGTACAAATGGTCTTAATTTACGTACAGTATGTATATCGAAACACACATTTACCAATTACTATTGGTATGCAAATGTAGGTACATATTGAAACACATAATATAGGCATTAATATTCGATGCATATAGGTACAATCGCATTACCTTAAGCACAACTTGGAAGTCGATATCACCATCCTTCGTGATATAGTGCAGTGATCCAGGTGCCTCCTGTATCTCTTCGACAATGTAAGTAATATTGGAGTCCGTCTGCGACCGGGTCAAGCTTGGCTTGCGTTCCGGAGTTGGGATGTGTTGGGATCCTTGCATGCTCACGGAATCTATTTGAGATTCCAATGAACCCTGAAAATTGGACCATTATTTTATGAAATCTGATGAGCATTTTTTGTTGACTCATCAAAATTTGAAGATCTCGAACAACTGATGTAGAACTTGAAAAAACACCAACTCCATAATAATACCTATATTAGGTATGACGTCTTAGCAAAAGCATTTTAATTTGATTGGCATTTTCTGCTGACTAAATAATAAGTTTGACGTGATAGAGTGTAAATAGCATTTAAAGCCAATCGAGATGAGGTCACGATTTCATCGAGGTACTCTAAAATGCTTACTTGTCTCGTCTTCGAGAGATAATCGGGTGAAGGAGTAGGCGTGTGCTCTGTGACTGTTATAATAGGGTTGTTTTTCTTTTGCACGTGCATGGGCATGACGTATGACGGGCCGTGCGCTCGCTCCGTCTTCGCTTCTCCGATATATCTAAAACATTTTGCCGTTAGATAGCATCGCTATTTGTCTATCAAAATCTACTCTTTAGCAGGCACTGTAAATGAAGATGTGAAAAATTCGGAGTAAAATTAATTCATTGCCATTACAAAATTATTATTGTAGGCCCATATTCAAAAGTTTAGATTTTAAAATAATTATAATAAAATAAAATTTTACTGATTAAATTTAGAATTTATTATAATTGAAATTAAGTGCCTGTTAGAGAGTTTTGTTTTGGTAGGTTAAATTAGTGATTATTTGCGATCCAATAATACTTTACAATATTTATGCGTTTCGGGTTTTTAAGTTACCATATTAAGTGCAGACTCACTCTAAGATATTTGTAAATACTGGAATTGCAGTGTGATGTGTGAATTGTGTTATATTTATCTCACATGGTTTACTAATTTGTATTTAGTTGATTTATTTAATTAAATTTTCCAAACATACTTAATTAGTTAAAATTGCCATCATGCAATAATTTTAATAAGTTTTTGCTAAAATTCATGTTATAAAACACTCTTATCAGAAAATAAATATCGATATTACATTAGGGTTTGAAAGAGTGTTTTATGACCAAATTTCATTTACTATGACATGCTATAACATATGGTAATGGCTTTAATGTTGTTGAAAATCTTTATACAGGATTTGTATGATGGAACCAATAAAATTTGCACTAATTACTTTGCCCAAGCATTGTATTGATTTAGCATTTAATTACTTACGTTGATACTATAATTGTTTTAATGCAATGTTTGTAAGGTGATGTGCGTGAGTATGCGTGCATACAATCACTCTGGTGATTCTTCGTGTTCCTTATAAGCATGTGGTCAAGTGCTCTTCAATCTATCAAATTATTTGTTAATGATCAAGCTGCGCCTATACTTCAGAGCGATTGTTTAATGTCAAATCTGCTATGAAAGAAAAACAATAGAACACTAGCTTATAACAAATAAAACGCCTATGCATTTGCTTGTAGTTTGCCGAGCAATGCTTGCATCTAAGATACGAAGCGTCTAAGTCGTTGGATTATTTTTGCGCACTTACCCATTCGAGGCTAGCTCGTCAATCAAACAGCTAGCGACCGATTCAGTTTGTCCAATACAATAGTAGTAGGTTTAAGCGTTATTAAAACGGGAGAAAGAGAAAAATACATTTTTTAAATAGGAAATATCACCCATTGTGTTGAACCATGCTGTGCTCAGATATGGAAATATTGTGATAAAAGAAAAGTAACAAAAATAAAGGCAGAATCAATCAACGTCGCCTGATGTTAAACTGTTATTTTACAAAAGGGAAAATATTAAATACTCAAGTCTACGAGTAGATAGCTAGGCTGAAACGCTTTATCTAGTTGCTAATCGAGTATTCCTAGAAAATATAATTGCCGTGACCGAATTGAAAATTATAAGAACTTCAAAATAGCTAATAGATAAGTAAGGATATAACTGAAAAAATACTATGTCTTTAGGAAGATATTCAGGTACTCACCTCAGACTCGGCATACTTTTCCCTTTGATAAGATTGCACTGAAATAAATCGCCAGTTAGTCTAGGGGCAAAGGTTGGAAAGTTGCTTGATAGTGCGGAATTGGGTCTATCGTCAGCGTGATCAAGACTTCTATGATACTCCTAAAACAATTAGGATCAAGTAAGAGAGGTGAAAGGTACAAAAGAAAAAATAAATTAGAACGGAGTAAAATAAAAAAGGAATATCTACAGATAGCATTCTTACTGCAGTGTGAAACGAGAACTTGTGGTCGTCGTGTCCAATTTTTTCCAGAGCTTTGTCAGATTTGGACAGTAGTTTTGTTTCAACGAACGCTTTTAAGTCGGCCATTTTCATTTTCCGTTTTATCTTCTCGCTAGACCGTCTAGTCATGGGACTGTCGTCTTCGATCTTTGTCGCGACTGGAAATGGTATTTCGGTTATCGGAGACATGTCTTTCAATTCGGGCACTTCCATGAAATTTTTCAAGGAGTCTCGCTCTTTGATATCTGGGCTTTGGTAAACTGATACTTCTATCTTGGGTATGGGCAGTGAGTTGCTTCTCTTCCTTGGCTGAGTTTGCTTGGATATGTCATCGCATATATCACGCAATCTGAAAATATATGAAGATATTTTATTGTAATGGTTAAAGATAAGCTTTTAGTGAATTCCACATGAGGGTGTAGTAGTAGCGAAAAAAACAGATTCGGGTTATCGTTAGAAGTATCAAGTCAAAGAAAATTTACGACAGGTATCGTTAAAGAAATATCTAGTATGCATGAATAACACTCGTATTTATTACTTGTAAATAACTTGTCACTTATTTACCTGTTGTACAGATAATGAAGAGCCCAGTAGACGCCCTCTTCTTGCCATTGAGATGTGAACAGACAACGTAAAGTTGCGACGTCCAAGAAGGTAGCAGCAGAAACCTATAAGCAAATAGACATGCCTGTTCGTTGGCGTAGTGGTTGCAATTGCCGCCTAAAGACCAAAAGGTCTAGTCAGGCCAAATATTGTTACTAGGTTTTTCTATCAAGAAATGACTCAGTGGCTGTACCGGAGTCTGCAAGTTGGTCCTTCCCCTGATCTCTCTCCGGTCGTATCGAACTACTATTATAGTCCTATCGGATTATGAGATTGAAGAAATAGGAAAGTCAGATGCACTGTTTTACGCACACAGTTGTGCACGTCCTGCGTACTTGGCTAGTCTTCTTGGATATTAAGGCACAGTAGCTGTTTATATTGAAAATTGTTTAAGAAATTAAACTGAAATATTTAGAAAATAATTAGCAGTCTGGTCAATTAAAGTGAAACCCAGTATCGACTCTAGGAGTTGCCGACCGACGAATATTCTACCATAAGTATCGGCGACGCATCACGCCATACGCCCTGGTTGCCCTACGCCTCTCTTCCTTTTAAACGCAAGTTAAGAAAGGCCTTGTATAAGGAAGGAGTCAACAGCGAAGCTATAAGAAATATAATAATAGGTCACACATGACAAAGTTTAAAAATGCTTACTCACATTAACTTGTTGTTTCAATGTAGGTTTGTCTGTAGATGTTGGAGTGCCTTTTTGTCCCTGTATACCAGCAGCGCTATCTACAGATTCTTTGTCAGAGGATCTGAAATCAAATCAAATGTTAAGAAATTATAATTCTAGCGTTTTAATTGGCTAGGCGGCCGGCAGTCGGTGATGAGTCACTATTTTCTTAACGCGAATGAACTATAGTCTATATCACAGTAGCTCACACAAAATTAAGCCTATGTCGTATCATAGGGTACCAACACTGCTGTTTGATAGTACCTAATTTAACTGGTATTCAAATGGCAACCGGCAATATGGCGGGGTTAAATACCACAGGCCGCTGACGGGCACCAGCGTCACCGAAGCGAGGAGCTACGCCCTGCGATCGTGGCGATTATGGGCGAAGCCTCCAGATGTTTGACCAAAGTGGCGAACAACTAGAGAGGCCTACGTCCAGCAGTGCACTGCGAAAGGTTGATGATGATGAAATAGAATTATTTGCCTAAAGTATGCGTACACCCCATGTGTAATGAATCTAGCAATGTAATAAATAAGTAAAACTTTACCCCATTTTAGTCACTGGAGGCAAAGGTTTGATGCCAGGTAGTGGTTGTTTCATATTAGCATCGCTTTTCCGAAGCTGGAAGAGACTTGGGTCAGCTGCATACACAGTGTATGTTTCTTTGATAGCTGTGAAGTTCTGCTCGTAAGGCAGCCGGTAGATAAACTGGAATAGAAAATATTTTTAGCATATATTTCGCCTTGTAAAGCTGTATTTAAAAATTTGTCCACATCCGGCAGGCTCGGTGGCTCATTTGGTAGTGACCTCTGCCGTCTGAGCCAAGGGTCGTGGGTTCGATTCCCGCACAGTACAAACATTTGTGTTCATGAACATGTCTGTTTGTATTGGTCTGGGTGTTTTCTATGTATAATATGTATTTATTTACAAAAAAAATGTATCTAAGTAAGTTTATCAGTTGTCCAGTACCCATAGTACAAGCTTCGGCTTAGTTTGGGGCTAGGTGGCGCTGTGTGGCCCAGCGTGGCATGTCTTGGGTTATTTATTTATTTATCTTAGCTTTCCTTCAAATGATGCCATTTCATAAGTTAAAATGCTGTGCCACTATAAAAAGTGTGCAAGAAACTATTTTGTCAAATTATGAGAATGTTACCACACCAATAATTTTTTTAATGTCAATGTAGTAATCACAGACCAGAGTGGCGAAATCTCGTGTCCGAGACCAAGGTGTTCGTTACTTACTTTCTGCGCTGAACCAGGGTAGTAGTTAAGTAATGATTACAATCTTACCACATGTTCTTCTTCTGTGCTAGAACTCTCTTCTGGAATAGTTTCAGGAAATATCGTGTCTTTTGGTGAAGAAAGGGGCCACGGCTCCTCTTCAGTGCTTGGCTGTTTGGACGGCACTTCGGATGGAGGGACCGAAACATTTTGGCAAGGGGGACTGCTGTTCCCTGTACTTTCTTCTTTGGAGAATTTGCCTTTAGTGAAATGTGGAATAAGTATTGAGTAGACTACATTAATAATACAATTATAGATAAAAAGGACATTACTCTAAGTAGCTAGAATAGTATTAGCAAATATAGCTCTGGTCAAACTAGGGTCAATTTAAGCATGAGACACTGCAACATGACCATAATAATAAATGTAATTGTTTGCGGTCAGTTGAGATTTCACTTCATTGGGAATCTATTCAACTGAGTAAGTTGACCTTAAAAATTTTATCGAAACGGTTTTATTGTTTGTTTATACAAAATAAACTTGTACAGCAAGGGTGAAGTTAAAAAAATGCACTATAACATTATACAAAGTAACGCAACAATGAATTTAAATAAAAAAAAAATTACACTTGTAATTCATACAAAATTCACCATATTGACCAGAGGTTAAAGCGCACTGAAAGATCAAAGCTGGCTAGAAAAAGACATTTCAGTGAAAAAAGGGAAATAATAATAAAAACGTACGCCCCAAAAACACGTCCCCATGCTGATTTCTTTTAGAAAATTTCCCACCGAGAGGTTTCGGTTTGGGCTTGACAAGGGTGGTGAAGCATGGTGCGTCGGGGTGGCGAAACTCCCACATCCCGTGCCATAATTTGAGACCGTTTTCCAGTCGAAAGTTGTTGGTGAAGTCCGATTCCTTCAAGTGTTGGGATATTGGAGCGAAGAGAAAGACGAAAAGCTGAAAAATTTAGATCATGACATAAAATTCATTGCGTAATCCTGTCCGAAACTATATAATCTATAATATACTTATTATATAATACTACTGAATTTCATAATTATGTATTAGATAAAAAATTATTTCTTAAAAGTACAACCACATGCTATAGGTATATTAATACATTTAATTCACAATATTTAGCACAGGTCTGATGTGATCAAGATGAGGAATTAAAGAAACTCAAATCAACAACATATAGATACGTAAAAATCATTTTGTCTTACTGTGATTGAGGGTATTGAATATAGATAATGGAAAGGGTTTGAATAAATGATGCACTTCTCGTAGTCATTGTCCGCACACTCGTCTGATGCATCAAGTAGGATCCAGTGTAGCGTATATAGGAGTGTTGTCTCTACATTGCCCAGCGAAAGCATATTGTCCTTTACTCTGGAATAAAAACAAATTTGATAAAGGACATGCAAAAATATCACTAGGTTTAGGACCTTAGACTTTAAGAGATAATATACAAATATAGGTATGGCCTACATTCAGCATTGGATGGATCATATTGCTGTTGCCCATTGGGCTGTGCCTTCAATTGTGATGGCACAGTTCAATGACTAGTTGCATAACCGAAATCTCTGGGATCTCCCTGCTATCAAACCCTTTTGGTCTAAACTGGTCCGGTTTTCGGGCTACCCTAAAGTAGACTCCTTCCTTGCATGGCATATCTCTCTAGCCATTTAGTGAGGTAACACTGCCACAGGGACCCATTTAAGAACATGTTGTTCATTGTGTTTGCAAGTATAAGTTAAGTTTAGATTTAGTTTTGTTATCTCTTATCTTTAAGTAAATTGTGTAAATTTCTCGTTTTTTGTGTTTAATGTACCAAATAACTGATTACACTATCAATATAGTTATAAAAAAGAAACATACCGGTTGTGCAGCAAAGCTGCTAAAGAGTGCATTACATGGGGAAAAGAAGCTTGAATTAAACGCCATCTCGGTATAGCTTCGATCGCCTCCGACTCTGACGGACTTATTGAAAGCCCTAAGCGGAGATTTTGCACCAAGGCTTTTTCAAAAGACTGAAATGTAGGCAGACAAAAAGGCAAAGTAGTTAAATGAAATAGTACAGAAATCTAAGTCTTACAAATATCTAATATAATTTACCTTCGCCGACTTTTTTATTTCCTTGGATTTCGCATGAGAAAAGAAATAAATTTATTATACATTTTATTTAAAAACAATGACAATCAACAGGCTGAGTAAAATAAAATAAATGAAATTGAAAACGAACAGCTGGTTTTGTTTGTTTACACTTTTTGACACATGACGTTTTTCTTTTTAATGACATTGCGTAAAATAGTCGTGGAGATCACGGAATATTCACGGAATATTAAATATTCCGTGGTGGAGATGCAGCATTTACAACAACAAGGATTTTAATTTTATTCAGTAAATTAAAAGGAAAATAATTAAGTATTGCTTTATCTAAGCTGTAATTTATGATTATAAAAGCGTGTTGGTTAAAAGTTTTTCATATATGCATGAAAGTGATGTTACAAAAAATTCAAGAACTTACGTGGTGACCTGGGGCTCTCTGACAGAACTGCGGTAAAAAGAACAAAAAGAGAAATTTATATGTAGGTATGTAATGCATAACTTGTAATGCTTGAATAACAAAATATTATATTAAATCAAAAATATATTTTCCCGTACCGGGAATCGAACCCGAGCCTCCTGGGTGAAAGCCAGGTATCCTAGCCACTAGACCATACGGGAGATGTTGATATGAGGTAAAATATTTGTATACTAACTGTAGGAAAACAATATTGAAGGAGGTACATCATTTTGTCAGAGATAGAAAATTTAGGCATTACATTCAATGGAAATTGAATTATTATTATTTATATATGTACTATATTCGAGTAGTAGGTACTAAATAAGCCTATGTAATAGAAAAGTCAGTTTAAAAATTTGAAAACATTTAAAAAAACTTACTACCAGCCACTATATCTATTATCTTTGCGGAAAGCCTAAGTAAAGTAGTGGAAGATACCTCTATGTTTACCGTACAGGTATTTCGTTGAACAGTTGGTAGGTATATAATGAAATACTAACAGGGCAGTCATTGTCGTGAACCCGGCCTAGTCGAGGCCGGACGAATGGCGCTGTCAGTCGCCACAGGAAGATCTGCACAGGGATGGGCACCACCTCTTCTGTGGTGGAGTCCTCTTCGGTGATCTCCTTCGTTTTCATGTTCTTCGAATTGCGCATGTCTACAAGTAGATTTTTATTGCCGTCATTTTTCGGTAGGGGCTACTTTTTCTTAGAAACACGTAATACTTATGTAGGTACCTACTTTTATAAATTGGTGAAGATATTAAGATATGATAAGATCATTACTTTATACAGATATCATAGTGTATAGGACACCTAGATATGCCCATAATCGCCACGCTGGGCAGGCGGGTTGGCGATCGCAGGACGTAGCTTCTCGCTCCGATGACGCTGCTGCCCGTCATCAGCCTGTGGTACCTATTTAGCTACGCCTTCAATTATGATGGTTATACCGTCATCAGTCGGTTGCCAGCGCTTCGTTTGTTGTTCAGCAGGATGCACCACGGTCCACGGGCAGGTGAGGTTGACTTGGAGCGAAAAAATGATAGGCCGCGCTCCCTTACATCACATACTCGTAGTAGAGTAGGTAATAGATAGATATAAAATATAATATTTATTAAATTTTGTCAAAATGTTTGGAATACCTAGATTGTTAATATATATTACATTATTCAAAAATTCTGGTCAACTAATTTTTCCCTAGGTATAATAAGAACATAGGTAGATATAAGCCGGTACTATCTTCCCTAAGGAGCTATGTTGAAGCTTTTTAATAGTATGGAAGGAATGGTACGATTACGCTTATTTATAATTTTACTAAAACAAATAAAAAGTCATAGAAAAGTAATTCTGCTTTTGACTAGCCAATTTGACATGAAATGTTCGGGACTTCATGCATACCTACCTTTTTAGTATGATGCAACGTGAAAGTCTGGTTTTTGATCAATTTTGAGCACTCCTCGTAGGTGAGACAAGACAATACACAACATAGTCTGGTAGGTAGGTATACCTTTACCACTCATATACCTATGTATCCCAGTCGATAAAATTATGTAAGTATTGAGGGAATTATTAGATGTCTAGATAAACATTCCTATCTGATGATCGGTATCTTTTCTCACCACGCAAAGATCATCACTGAGATCACTGTGATAGGCAAAATACATTCTTTCGGATGGTCGGCTATAAGTTTTATCAAAACCCCGAAATAAGTTATTCGAAGTCACAATACCTACCTATCTGAGACAAACCGACCTACCAGATTTTGAGCACTTCGAGCTGATTGTACCCAGCCTGATGTAGAGCAGACGATGAAGTCCAAGAAATGTAGGCACATTGCACAGACGGTGTCATAAACATCACATAAGAACACCGACGAGATAGGCCGCTGTATTAGGTGCCTACGCCATTTTGTCTTAAGTTTATACACAAAACTAATTAGGATCACACGTACCAAGGAGTGCGTTGAAGAGGAACGGTCACATGTCTGAGGAATTGTTTACGTCCGGGGATGAGCGCGGAGGCGAGGGCGCGCCGGAGGGGAGCTCGGCCCAGAGTGAGGCTTGCGCAGGGAATGCCGCTAGGGGTGACAATGTTATCCACTGATGTTGGTGCGTCTGTCAGGATGTCGATTCTAGACAATTTTAACGCAAACTGATTACTCACAGTCTCACTACGCGTTCGAATTCCTGCATCCTTGATTGTATGTTTCGTGATCTCATTCTATTGAGGAACTCTGTAAACACTGTAATTAAAAAAATATATATACATATACCTAGTTTATTCTAACTACTATTATCTAAGTAGGTAGATAGGTAACATCTACTAGACAAAGAGCAGACACAAATGTTAGGTTTAAAAGTCCTTTTGGCAATTAAACCACATTTCCCTATTCTAAGCTTTTTTGATAAAGACATAAATGCAAAAGAAATTCATTTGTAGATTATCATCATCCTATCGCAGTCCACTGCTAAACATAGGGCTCTGCAGTTGTGTGCCATTTTGGTCAAACATCTGGAATGTTTATCCATAGCCGATTACCTAGGTAAGGTAACAATACAAAACATAGGTAGTTGACATAAGTACTTATAATATGAGTGTATAGAATATAGATTTATAAAGCAAGGATAATATTTTATCTGAGTTTGACGGCTAAAAGTGATAACCCTAATGGGTTTTCATTGATCTGTGTGCGCAGCGCAGCCTCCGGTTGTTATGGCGACTTCAGCATCGTCTGTGAGAGAAATGTCTGGAAAATTAGGTCACATTTATCCATTTGAATGTTAGCTTAAACAAACACTCCTTTGATACAATTAATGAAAGTCCCAAAATCATTTTTTGAAGAGGATTTGGGTTTCTACAGTTAACAGCGAAAGAAATTATAATACCTACATTCGATTTACCTACTTACCATCTACATAAATAAACTCCCTAATCATGAGTGTTTAATATTTATAAATATTTGAGAGCGTTTAATTAAAATTGTTCATAACGTATTTTTTATTCTGAAATAAGTATTAAATATTTTAGAGAATATTATGCGACCTATGCAATAATGATAACAAAAACAATTTGTGTATCCCGTGGTTTTCGTTTTGTAATGACAATACTTACATTGTATGAAGTCATTTATTTCGTTTCTAAGATCACAACTACCCACAATCGTAGGTGAGGTAGGTAATTTTCACGCTTATAAAAATGTAATTTTGTTTGAGACTACTAAGGTTGACCAGGGGTTGGCCGGGCCATATTTCAGAGCAGACCAACGGGCAATTGTTTAGCACTTTAGCCGAAGAAAGCAGGCATCTGACAAGCTGAAGAGGAGTTACAATCATCAGTAATAAGGGAGTAATAGAGTGAAGAATTAAGTACAGAATATGTACCCCGACTTCGTAAAGACAAACGTTACGTGATACAAGCAATGGTATATTGAAATTCATTTTACATAAACTAATAGCGACTTAATAGCACAACTAACAGTGTTGAATTAACAAGATTGAGTTATCAACGTTCACTTAGGCCGGCAGCTTTATAAATAGAGTAGGTAGAGTCGATGGGAGCGGCCACACTAAACAGTTACTGCCTTGTATATTGTCTTCGCTGATGTGTTCGCACGAATGTGTGTCACTCGCTAACTACTGGTATTTTACTGTGACATCGTCTATCTTTTTCAGACACGTGGTATCCCATTTTAAACTCTATTCACCCGTGAAAAATTTTCGTGTTCAATGTTTCGAATGTAATTTTACTGGAATAACTATAGAACACATCTACATATAATTTAGCTATGTATTACAAAATTTGCATGGTGTAATAACGTTTTGTATTAGTGCAGTCAATGAAGCGAAAAATACGGGCTAACCTCCGAATTTTTTTACTGTGATCCGATTTGCATGAAATTTTGGAACTAGGCTCATCTTACCATTAACTTCAAAAGTGAAAATGATTTGAACTCCGCCACCACCATGGGGGTGGTTGCCACCCCTTCTCGGGGGTCAATGGTTGTTTTTTCAAAATAACCTCGGATATCGATTGAAGATCTAATTTTAAGCAAAAAAGTTTCTATAAAGTTTCTCGAAAAATCTAATACTTTTCAAGTTATTGGCAATTGAAAATTCGCAAATTTTTCACGATTTTCATCAGTTTTTTTTAAATATCTCCAAAAATATACGTTTTATCGAAAATTTTATAAGGAACGAAACTGTAGCAGGTAAAAAAATGAACAATTTGGTTTTTTACAAAGTATTCTAAGTGCAATATTAAGCTAGATATTAAAGATCAAAGCCGTTTTTTATTTTATCTGAAATTTCATCGATGTAGTCAATGCCATCTAGCAGCGAGCAAATGCATTTTATGCTTTCTAATCGATAAGGGTTTTGTAGTGCTTGAAATAAGCTTTAAAATGAGCTTTATCAAAAGTCTTTTGCACGTAAAATAAGTGAGCTACCTATATTGCAAATAAGCGGAGCATCGAATGTTTTTTCTTTTCAATCAATGGGTTTAAATAAGTGCCATTTCCACCAAAACTAAAATTAATCATATTCCGCCTAGAATTAACTTTATTATGAAGAGTTTTATAGATTGTATTAGTTTGGCTGCTTTATTATTTTGAAAAAACAACCATTGACCCCCGAGAAGGGGTGGCAACCACCCCCATGGTGGTGGCGGAGTTCAAATCATTTTCACTTTTGAAGTTAATGGTAAGATGAACCTAATCCCAAAATTGTATGCAATTCGGTTCACAGTAAAAAAATTCGGACCTATAATGCTTCATTGACTGCACTAAGTATATGTTTGGGGTACAGATTAAAGTATTACATATGAGGAGATTATCTATAATGTGACGGGATAAATGTAAGCTTCGAATAGAGTGTGGTTCGAAGGTTGCCGATTCGATACCTGCCTACATCCTACATAACTGTTATTAACAGACTAGGGCCCTTACCCCCAAAATGGTATCGAATCGGCTGCGTTAAAAAATATTATAAAACATGCTTCTAGAGCATAGAAAGCAATAGCTGTGTCTATTTGCATCGAATATAAGTACCTATTGTATATTATTTGCATTGAATGCGAACCAGGAACCAGGTCAGAATTTTTCTAAAAGAGCTCGGGTGTGGTTGATCTCTCTCTTTTTTCATTAATCTTACTAGCTATTTTTAAATTAAAAAATACCTATTTTGAAATAATTTTTTATGAAACACCATTTCGCCCATGAACATTTTGAAATGGACTTCTATAAGATGAAATAGTCAAGCCAATTAAAATAATCACTACTTTTTATTAAGTGCAGGAAATGTATACCCGTGTGTTTATAAAATTGATAAACCGTTATAAGTTAATGATTACTCAGAAATATGCATAGACCACGAAGCAAATACATTGCTCCGTGTGCCTGACGTATAATTTAACCGTAAATAATAATAAGCTTTGTATTTACAGTTGCCTCTTAGATGAAATAATGTAATTTGGTGTAGAGCAGATCGTCAAAGACATATTTTTGATAGACGTTGTCCAAACGTGTCCATGTCCATTATGTAGATTTTATCATGATTTTATAGGGAAATTTTAAAGATAAGATAGATGCGTGACCGTCTGTACCTACTATTGCAGATCAATTAAAAAGTATCAAAAATCTCAGTTGTATAGAAACTTGACCAAAATTAAACGCCCATACAAATGGCTTCCTTTAAAAAAAAATTAGAGATCTGGCCGGTAATAATTTTAACAACCATAAGATCTTTAAAAATTAAAAAACGTCATTCAAATAGTTGCAAAATGACAAACAAGGAAGGTGTGTTTCTCATCTTTATGAGAAGTTGTTCGATGAATATTTCCGCTGCGTATAATTTTTAGCACGATGTATAACTGTTTATTTGATCTTACTAGTTTATGTTCAGATGAAGGAGAGACGGGCTGCGAGCCGCGATTAGCGCCTCTGTTGGCTGTGCACCTCGTGAGTCAGGTTTTGGACGAGGCCTACGTCATAGCTAACGCTGCCACTGAGTCAGGTGATTTAAGTTTTTTTTTATATACCACTAGGGTGGCAAACAAGCATACTGTAGACTCGGGGTAGAGCCTCGGCGGGGAGCTGCATGCACCAGTTCAGTTGCAACCTAATTTTGGCCCGCCAATTTCTAAGTAGACTATCATACTTTAAAAAAAAATTCTAAATGGGATTCAGCTTGACTGCGATTCGCCTAATGGTATGCGATATCGCGAGTCTACGATGGAACGCGCTCACCCAGCAAAAATCGGTCCACTCTCGCCTTTGAACATCGGAAAATGATATCTCTCGGGGAACAAGGAGCCCAGCAAAGAGTTCCATAATTTAGCCGTTCGCACTATGAAGGTAGAGGCGAAACGTGCAGTGCGAGTCTTAGAAACTTACACCATTTAGCTTACCAATTCATAGATGATTATTACAGTTGTATTAATTTACAAGTGTGTCCGAAAACATTAAGTACAACGGGTTGGTGTCTATGTTGCTTTTCGGTTCACGGAGTTGTACCATCGCGACCTTTCTGATTTTGAAGCTGCTATTTTCTGTTCTTATTTCTTGACTGTTTATAATTTTTGGCTGAGATGGAGTTCTTGTTCATTGTCATCAGGCACCACTTTTAACCAATAGCGAGTCAGTCACGAGATACTTAGAATATTGAGTGTACAAATGGCAACTACCCACCGAGCTAGCCTACCAAGACCTACCTGTAAGGGCGGAAAGGCCTTCGACATTAGGGTTAGACAACCTTAGGGAAAAGGATAGATTAAACAGAAGGGGTGAGGTGAACTATCGACTGATGAAACAAATTTAGATTACATACCTACATTTCAGAAATTACGATTGACCTACTCCCGTGCAATTTGTGTCTCATATAGCTAATATTTTAAGATACCTACGTGCCCTGCAGTGAGTCGAGTTATAAATAAAAATCTTCTCGGTTTTGTATACGCGTGGGATGCTGTCTGTCAAGATTGCTATTTTCCGGAAAAAATAATTTAACGTGTTTTCAGCTATATCATTGTTGATACAATCTATCCCTCTCCCTCTTTGGGCGCTCTTGCCCTTTTCACTCATTAACATTTTCACATACTTTTCACAGTCGTGATCACACGCGATTATAAGCATATACCTGTCTATCTGTTAATTCTGTCTGTTGGTCTCTTAAAGTTTTTCTTAACCAGGTCAGCCATGGCGTTACTTGGAAATGCTAAAAAATTTAAGGAGTGGTCCATTGGGAGACGTTGAAGAAGACGTCACAATATGCACGTCGAAGGTCGAAGGCGAAGATAGTGGATTAGACTGCAATGCGGACGCTACCGTTAATATGGTCGTGACGTCCACTCCGCAAAAAGGGCCTTTAGGTTTGTTATATTTCAATACTAAATTATACCTTTAGTTTACAGTTTAACCTCTATAAAAGCAATACAATAAAGAGTTACATTGTTACAAGTTGGGGAAAAGGGTAAGTATAGATAAACCTACCTGAATATTAATGTTACATCTGTTCATGTAATGTAGAAAGCTGTTTTAGGTAAGTATTTTTAATTTATATGAGAATTTACATTCTCTTACACAATAGGTATATTACTCATACATAGTTGTTTTAGCGTAAGATTTTATTATTAATAAGATTAAACATTCACTAATAATGTATCTTTAAATGTGCAGATGAGGCTGCAAAAGTAACAAATGAGACAAGTTTCATTGGTCAAGGTGATGAGGAGTCAGACATGGTAGGTGTAGCAACTGGATTTAATTTAGTTTTCCTCATTTTTGCTCGGTACTAAAATGTATTTATAAACTTTTATACTTTTAGCGTCAAAACGAATTAACTAAATCCACTTCGATGTTCATAAGCCATCTTTTTGACATGAGCGAAGTAGAACGGATTATAATTTGTGACGATACTGAAGTCACGCAGAGTGACTCGAATGATTTACTGACAGAAGCCATGACGAAAATAATGGAGTCATATGTTAATACGGCTCTTGGAATAGCTTTCGGCCAAGAAGTTTCCGTAATGGATACTCGTACAGGTGAAAGAAGTCCAAGCACTGAACACTCTGGTTATTCGTTTTTGGCTGATGCTGATACTCCAGAAATAGTCAACGATGAAGCCTTCTGTGTTGATAGCGAAGTGACGTACAATAAAGAATTTGTTGGCACATCAGAGGTAACTGAAATTGTAGAGGTAAAGAAATATTGTGTATAATTAATATTCATACCAATAATAACCATAAGTCGAGACTGTTTAAGCATCTATGCTAATTTTCAGCAAGAAATTGTTGAAGATAAAGAAGAAACTATAAAGAAAGATGATGTTGCTTTTTATGAAAGTACCTACCTTACTTTAAACCGTGAGTGTTATAATTTTGCAGTTGTATCAAAATTTCTTCGATCCATTTTTACGATTGGAAGTTGTAGGTGACTACGACCAATGCTCCGATGATAATGGCGATCCTGTAATCCAAGATCCTAAAGGCATATCGTTACAAGAAGTGGAATTGATGACCATTCACACACCAGATGAGAATTCTCCTCGTCCTGGTGAAGAAGATTTGCAGGTAGCCAAATAATTCCATACTAGTTTAAACACCAAAAATTTACAGACGGTTACTTATTTAAAAATTTGCAAGTGGTTATGGACTCTACATTTGACACTTAAGTGAAAATCGTTTGAGGAATTTTGACTAACGGAGTTATATCTCTTCCAGATATCTCCTCTGGTTCAATATTTTATGCTGATGATATAATATCTGTACCTAAGTAAACATGATCGAGTATTCCCTTCTTTAGCAGTTGAAACGCAAGGAGCTGACTGCTACATCAGCAGTGTCGGCGTCGGCGAGTGGGTCACGTAAGAGCAGTCTGGTCCAACGGTGTCGCACGCAGGGGGCAAGATTGCTAGCCTGCCTGCGTGGCTGGTGGCGGCGCAAGACCCCTGGGAGGCGCAGGGTTACCAAACTTTCTCAAATCTCAAAAAAATTATGAACATAATTCTTTACATTGTGGTAAAGGACAAGCAAGGCTACGCGCCTGAAGCCCTGAAGCTTAGCCACTCAGCTACAATGTGAAAACTTATGTGAACATGTTCTTCTGCATTGTTTTGTTAAAAGACAGGCAAGATCACCACACGCCTGAAGCGTCATGTTGGTTTATCAGCCACAGTGTCAAATAATAAGTGGTTATTATGATCAATCTGTCCCATATCACACGAGACAAAAGTGTGGTCGCATACACCCAGTTTATTGCACAAGCTGCTCCTTGAAACACAGAAATGCATAAGTAGGTTCACAGTTTCATGGAAGAACTCTCAAAGGAACTAAAATGACTGTGGTCTGTGGTGTCTATCTACCTAGTATTCATTTACCTAAACCTACCTGCCGACCTTATGCTAAATTATTTTAAAAGAGTATTACTTATTGTGACAAATACTTTAAACAAGTAAAAGTCTTTAGTAGGGTAGGATGGAACATGTTCAGCAGATATATCTAGTACATTTATGTCACTTTAAATATAACGGAATTAGTTTTAGGTACATTATTAATATCTTTAATTCTGACAAATAATATAAAATGTTTTCGAAATCCATGACAAGAATCTATGGCCTATCTCTTTAGAGTAGATATTTATTTATTTACAGGAAGCGCGACTTCCAGGTTCAGTCCGTGGGCTGTGCCCGTTATCTCCAGACGCCAGGCGCCGCGCCGCCAGCTTGCTGGACCAGCGGAAGCTGTGCTCCACTCCACCTGATTCTCAGCACGTGGTTTGGAAGTTCAATACGGTCAGCGAGGCGCTTGTTAACTCCTCCCGTTGGAAGAACTACACCTTCGACGTAAACCCAGACGAGTGTGGCGAATATTGATTCCCGATCTATCTATGATTAACTAAGTCCATTCCTTTATTTGAAGTTCTGTTATGTTAGTATACTAATAAATTGTTTAAAGATTATTTTGTGATTTTATTTCTCTATCCACAATAGATGGCCGTTTCGGGGCCAGTCACAAGGATGACAAGCCTTCTCCAATTAAAATATCGAGACACCTTGGTTTCCAAGAGCGGGCCTATACACCTATATCACAGATCGATCAAAATAGTTTAGTGTAAATGTAGATATACCATTGGAATCGGAGTCAGCAAGGTGGTAGAGAAATCGGGAAAGCTCCTCGTCTCGCTCGCTCGTACGCGGGCAGCGCGCGTTCGAAGACGCCGTCGACGTGGACCAACTTCGCCGAAAATAGAACGGTCGCGGATTCCTGGGCTAAATCTCAAATATCCAGACGGGTGCGCCATCTAAGCCAGTTAAAACAGTCCCGCGAAAAGTTACCGAGCCCCACTTCTTGTCTGAACGTCTGCCAGTGAAGACCGGGAGGGAACCAACCACCACACAAAATGGTGAGTCATCTATGACGGCAGTGAAATGTGAAAAGGTGTACAGTGAAATATACGGACTGTTAGATCGACAAGTGGTTTAGGGAACGTGTTGTTATCTCGTGAAACGATTCCGCAGACCGGAAACTCGCGAGCTACTTGGATCTCCAGCACACTCTTCACAAAACAGTGTTGTGCCTGAACAGTGAGAAACATGGTATCGTATGGCCTCCACACGGGAACCTGGAGTGACGGGATTCACCAAAAACACACACCAATCATATCTACACTTTGCATGACATGCTGTTCAAACATCAAAGTAACGAAAATTTTTTGGTAATTTTCAGAGCGACCTCAGCAAGAACGACATTGAAAGTGAGTATCAATTTGATTATTTTATAAAATAAATTAATCTGCATTAACAATATAATCTTAAAAAAATAATAACATGAATTAATACTTCAATTAAGTGGAAAATAGTGGACATGCGAACATAAACGTTAATACGCAATACATAAATAAAAATTCTAGATGTTTCTGTATATAAAGTAAACATGAACATATATGTACATAGTGATAACAATGAGCATTACATAAATGAAATGGGAGTGAACATCGTAACAGCTAAGTTTAGCATCGATTCTCATAAAAGGCGCGCGTTGCTAAGAGAAGCCGGTGGCGGCGCCAGTGGCAGGGCCACGCTGCGCGCGCGCTGCGTTCCAAAATTAAACTTTCGTGTCACGTGATCCCGCGCCGCCGCCCGCCCAAACAGAGAAACTCCACTCGGATTTCACTGCAACGAACCAAGCATTTTTGGCGTGAGAATTGAAGCGCTCACGGATGTGTATATGCAAATATTAGGATGTAAGGTTCTGTTGATATGAATAATCAACTGTCATTATCAAGGTCGGACTGTAATCAGAAATCAGCTGTTTGGCATAACATGAATCTTCTAAGTTTCGCTGATAATTATCTTCAACATATAATTGTATAATTTATTTACATCCAAATAATATTTACTAAATAAATAAAGAATATTTTGTAATGATAAATGAACCGTCGGTAAAACAAAAGAAATGAATTTTAAATCAATACAGAGTTACTGATTAAACGTTCGCAAATAGTGACAAATCGGTAAATCTATTCGGGGGTATCGGTTCGATGGGCACCCAGTTAAAATTAGGGCAGAGTTACAATCGTGTTAAAATTAGAATGTGACTCACGAGTTTGCAGTGAATATATCGAAACTTGTGGAGGAAAGTATTATTCTGGGCGAAGAATGTACGCCCACGCGCAGCTGCCTACGCGCACCTACCTGTGCACGGAACATCATACACTGGATATAGAAAATAAATAGCAACGATTAATTTCTATGACGTTTCGTTTACTGGAATCAATGAAGTTAATTAAGATTACAAATAGGTACCACCTTACATCTGCATATTATCTTGGACGTTTCAGCATTCATTAGTTGGCTTTTGTTCTTCAAATAATAAACCTTTCAGTCGAATTTACGGTACACTTATTAGATACGACTTGAATTACAACACGATGTTTACTTATTCAAGTTTAGTTTTAACTTTTATTTGTTGCTTCTGGAATAGTTTTCTCATAGTTGGAAACAATCGGACTTTTGAGCAGTTTCGTGTACATAGTGAACAATGTTTGCTGGCTTGCAGGTTTATTTTACGGTCGTGTTAATAAACTTGCGTGACAACAAACGGTTATAGGATTAACTTAAAAATATGCAAAATGAACTTTGAAAGCAAGCTTTATAATGCTAATTAGAGGTTGGACTGTAATATTGGTAAAACAATTCCGTTTAAGGTTAAATGCTTAATAGCAATTCGTTTGTGTCAGCTTTCTTGTAGAATGCTGAAAACCATTAAGGGATATAAATGAATCTCAATGTTAAATACAAAATTTATAATATTAATTTGGAAGTTATAAATTGAACTTATTATTGGTTCCGAATGCCGCACCTGTATTTTCGAATGCTTTACCTATATAATAAGCCTATATATTTTAATTACAAATTATTAGATACACTGAGGATAATAATAATATGTAAGGTCTCTCTCAAATCGTGTTCACTGTAGATTAACAAGACGTCAATCCAGAAAATGGGTACATTTTTATTAATTTTCCGAAAAGCGTTTGACTGCAATCTTACCTGATGGAAAGTAACGATGTAACCTAAGGGATGAAGCACGCTAATTCAGTTAAAGCCTATACATTCTTTAAACATTTCCAAGTTAAACAGATCGGGAAAGACGTCAGCAACTAGCGAATACCAAAATTTTGCAGTTCGCATTAGGAAGGAGTTCACAAATTTTCTTGCACTTATTGCCTAAAAGTACATGTAGGTATATTTATTATGTGTTCTTGAACCCAGGGGCATCCTTCGCCTTCTCCATCTACGACTTCGACGGCTCCGGCAAGGTCGATGCCTTCAACCTAGGCGATGTCCTGAGGGCGCTCAACTCGAACCCCACATTGGCCACCATTGAGAAGCTCGGTGGTACCAAGAAGAAGGGCGAGAAGCTGCTCACAGTAAGTTTATTTCTAGTACTTCCTAGAAAATAAACAAAAAATATATATTTATTGTCTACTTACAAGATAACACACAAAAAAAACCTCCATTAGATGATCTTGAAAATATTTTGGATCATTTGGTTAACTTGCTTTACTAAGTAATATTCTCGAAAATATTAGACAGAGCCACTGAATATAACACCACTTAATAATAAAAGTGTATAAATAAAAGTGTCTACAGCCAGATGTTCGTTCAGTATTGCGACATAGATGAGAGCATTCCTAGTTTATAGAGGTCAATTGTGGTTACTGGTTCGGAAGCAAAACTTTCTGTGCATCACACTTCTTTTCATTGATATAAGTAAGTAGTTGAATTAAGTTAAGGAAAATAAGGCAAATAAATGGTCCAGATAATCGCGAATACATATAACACTTGTTATGCCAAAAAAACTATTGTCAGACGTCTCTATAATGTAAGCGAGACCTCCTAATTTGTCTAACAAAAAGTTACACACTTGTTTCTATAAAGACTGAATACTTCATCATCATCATCAGCCCACATCAGTCCACTGCTGGACATAGGCCTCTTCCAATGCTCGCCACTTCGAATACTTAGGTACTCTTTATTAGCAAGTTTCTAAACAAGCTGGACAGTTCAGTAAAATATTGGTTATTTTGTCGTGATTTCGTATCAATAATGACAAAAATATGTCGCACTAATGTAAAGCAAATAAAAATACGACTGATTTCATAGCTACCGTGTTGGTTTATTTAAATTTTATCGTTATCTTCAGCTTTGAGGCTGCTATAAACCCACTAATTACTTTGCGTATAATTGACGTTCGGGAATATTTATCGACACTCGTTCCAAGATAGATCGGCATTTGGCACAATTTATTTTGACTCATTAACTTTGTGTTGTGTAGGACAGTCTTTCAACACTCTATTTGTGTTTCGCCTGTTTGTGTCGTATGTATACGAAAAACTATTGCTATATATTTCTTTATATTTTTCTACTAATTGTCTATTAAATTTACACACAATTTAGGAATTGTTTTCATTTAATTATATTTCGCAATCATACAATTACAATAAAAATCTATATTATTATGTGTCTATTTGATACATTGTTGTTTGTATTTTTTGTAAAAAGCGTTTATGTTTGTATTTTTTTGAAGAAAAGTGAAATACCTACCTATACCTACACTTGAATTACACACCCCCACGAATTATATTTCTTGAAAAGATGCTGATCAAACCCAACCAACTTAAAGTTCATTTCGGGGTGAAGTTTATAGAGATCTAAACGTTTCATCTATTATTTCAGGTTGAAGAGTTCCTTCCCATCTACAGCCAAGCAAAGAAAGACAAAGACCAGGGTTGCTACGAGGACTTCTTGGAATGTCTGAAACTGTACGACAAGAACGAGAATGGCCTCATGCTTGGCGCTGAGCTTACACACACCCTCCTCGCGTTAGGTAAGGTTTTACTAACTAAATTTTGTCTAAAACATTAGCTACGAACAAGAACTCTTTTGTCGAAATCCTTTCCAGGTGAGAAAGCCGTTCATTCTCTCCTGAAAATTATTGAGCCCAGAGTGATTAATTTAAGGATCCCTACACAAGGACTTGGGTCTTGGAAATAACTACTTTTATTTTCACCAAAATCAACCTTGACAGGGTTCAAGTAAAAACCGTAAATATCTTAAAAAATCCAATATCCTTGATTATAACTTTGAGATAGATTAAAGAATATTCTACAAATTTCATTTGAGGATTTGAATTTTAAGAACTCTGATTTATGGTTGGTAACAGTGCATCCCCGACTTTATGACATTCCAGCGCTGTATGCAAAACATTTTGAATGCCTATTTCACCTTGATTAAATCAAAACAAAGCTTTAAACTAGACGTGGTTAATTTTACGAGTTTCTATAATAGAACTGTTATTTGCATAAAAGAGTCATGAAATTCATTAGCGACTTCGCGAAATATCTTGGTAGCTTTCAGTTTTTCTGGAAGTTTTCATATCAGATATTGTAAAATTATGCAATAATTTTGGTATAAGGAGCAAAGTTTGTAGAGTGACTTAAAAAATAGCAAACATTTTGTAATACAATTTAGATTGCTTATAGCTTAAATTATATCGTACATTTCATAAATGTTATCTAAATGCTTTGAGCACATTTGCAAACGATAAAATAGCTGATAGAGATGAACTGTAAGGGAATGCATATTGCCCCGACCTAGACCATCTGCAGGGTTAGATAATCACGATGTCTAACAACAGGAATTTGATGTTCAGGTGAAAAACTGGAAGACAAAGAAGTCGACGAAGTCGTGAAGGACTGCTTGGACGCTGAGGATGACGACGGCATGATCCCCTACGCACGTAAGTGTACACTACAATTACTTTCTTGTGGACCCCATGTACTCATTTAGAAAACCAATAAGTACAATTCACACGAATTAAACTGCACTTATAAAATACTTTTGAGTCAAACCTTATTATATATACATGTATATAGTATAGGCACATAGTATAAGTATTAAATAATGTAAGCATATCGGATATGCATGACTATTCGCACCCGATCCATGCCTGTATGATCAACCCCTATAGTAGAATTTGTATACATGTACTTTTTATTACATATTGTCAAACACCCATAAGCTAACATCGTTTATAATATTCGTCATTGACTTGTCTTTCATAGATGACTACAAAAAAGTAATGAGGCAAACAGCAATAATCAGGTGATGTCATACCAGTTAAGTTGGACATTGCGATCGATGCAGTTTCTAATTGATTGACCGTTTGCGGTTTGTTTTGAGAAGACGTCATCATTTGACCGTAAAAGGCATAAGATGTTTTGCTTTAAGGGCAATTGACTGTATGATTATCTGCCTGTACCCACACATACAACACAATGTATATTTTCTCCTTATATATTTGTGCATGAGGGTCAAAACATTGCCATATATGCATGTATCCCCTTTGTCTTACCTAATTATACCGTTACAGCATTCCTGAAGAAGGTGATGGCGTAGAAGACCACATCTCGTCAAATCTTAGTTATAAGATCGTAAGTGAATCTTAACGTAAGAGGTGCCGCTATCGCAGTCTTCTTCTCGCTTGCAGCCGGACTTATAAGCATTTTTTCTCTCTGTTTCTTCTGCTTTTATTTTGTGGTTAAAGCGTGTTTATCTACTTTCTGTTCAGAGCTGTTTCAAACCGTCTTACCAAAGAGATATTAAATACAATATCTATATGATGTAGTTAAAAAATATTTTAGGCCATTTCTCAAATCATTCCATAGGTATTTCTTTCAACAGTAATTTGATATTTTTGGTCAATTTAATTTTTAGTCATTAAAATTTTTAGTCATTCTTAGTCTGTAACTCAGTTTTATTTGTCTTACATTTATTTCTTTTGTACTTTCAAGTAGTAATAATCTTTATTGGTAAGGCGGTATCTCTTTTGCGTTAATTTTGCTATTAACATACAATGCTAGTTTTTACATAAATTAATTGATTGTGTTTGTATGTCACAGCTTTCCTCCGGAAAATGTGCGACGGCTGGGGCGCAAAGCCAGAGGAGGAGGCTGCGCCCGCGGAGGGCTAAGCCCCGGCGCCGCGCCGCGCCACCCCCGGGCTCCGGCCGCCGGGCGGCGCCCGCGCAGCCCCGCGCCCCGCCGCCCGCCGCCCGCACCCCCAGCCGTCATCGCCCCGTATACGCCATCTTAGATACGGACTACCCCCTTTTTATACTACGCAACAACATTGTACAACTTTCTATCAATGACTGTACATACTAAAGTAAGATTAAATTAAACTACTGTAAAACACACGTTGTACGTGTCTTCTTAAATTTTATTATTATTTATAAAGTTTATAATGACAAAAATATACAAAATCCGTAAATTATTTTATAATAAATCGTTAAAATCTTTAGACGTGTCTCAATTGATTTAGAAAATCTCAATTGATATTGAGACGGGCTGATTAGGTATAGAGCTTTGGTTAAAGCCCAAATTTCTTCAAAGTCTAGGGAGCCATGCAAAATAGATAAATAAAGTATATTCTAGTTTTAGTTAAGCATCTGAAACTAAAATGACAAACCTATTATAAAGAGACAAGCTTTACCTACTGTTGTTGGCTGTGAATTAGCTTAATAGACTATTAAGTTGGCCTAATAGAATAATACCACATAAGGGAATAAGCTACTCGTAAGACCTTTGCTAATGATTGATACCAGACTAAATGAAGAATTTTCTAATGAATAAGTAAAAATTAACTGTAGATACTAATATAAGTACCAAATTACTCATTACAATTCATAACACACCTTCACCTAAAGCCTCGTTTTAGGCAAAATATAGACTTAGAGGATAGTCAAATGTACACGACACGATCAAAGAAGTGAATAAAGATAAAGATGATAGATTCGACATTAACAACAAAACACAACTACTGTACTGGTTTATTTAAGAACAGATAGCTTTACATTTTTACCTTAAAAACATTTTAAAAGCTAGATGAGACTCAGATTTTATCAATTATCAAATAATGGAAAATATACCTAATAATACCTATAGATACAATACAATACGATACGATAGCATATTGTAAATAGCCCTGCAGATCACGTAAGTAAGTATTCCCGACTAGCTAAAAGGTAAAAAATAGTAATATTGGTCAAGGGTTCTACTTAATTCATCGTAGACTTATACAATCATACCTATTACCTACCTGCTTAGACGAAACGAATACTAATTATCATACGACGATTTTCTTTAAATTGGCTTAAAATGCTTGACTAGTCGAACGAATTTTTAGGCTTGACCAATTTTATAATCTAAATCGTAGGTAATTTATAACGGGAGGAGGTATCCACAGGATATAATTTACGTAGATATACCGTTAATCAGAACTATACCACCGCACCGTTAACTTGTAAGTACATTATTTATTATTTATTTATTTATTACACAAAAAGAAATACAATAGACTTATAATTAAGACGTCTAAAACCAGGCAACATATGTTGATAATCCCAAAAGCTTATATTTGTCTACTACTACTAGAACCACCTAGTAAACTAACCGAATAACTTATTAATCGTTTCTAAAATATTCGACTACTATGCGAAAAGTGTATCTTACACTAAATTAATTTTGGAAATTAAATTGTAGATGCTATCTTTTTCAACTGAAAATAACCTGTCTGTTAAAATATTAGACACAGTCATAATAATTATGTTGGTTAAGTCGTCTTAGAAGTTTAATTTTTCATTCCTGAGGATTAGGGCCTTGAACACTTGGCAGACTGACGGCCGTATTCACAAACGTTACTATGCGCGCGCGGACGCATAGTGCCTAAAATCCTATAGGTTTTGGGATACCTGTGCGTACGCGCGACGCATAGTAATGTTTGTGAATACGGCCGTGATTCTACATGTTCAATCAGATTGAGCAACAATAAAATAAAATAAGTTTTCCGACTTCATTAAACGATGTACTTTTCTACTAAGTAGATTAGTATCTTGCAATTACTTGTATGGAATTAATAATTGTATGAAACTGGTGTCAACAAACCTATTTGGTAGGCTTATACCTATTTACTTTGCAATATTATCTACATAATAAAACAGCGTAGGTAATAAAATCGTATAATGGTATCATAATAAGTCGATACTAGTGTAGTTATCTGCAAAACATTGCAGAAACTTGACTGGTCAATGCCCGTTGAAAAACAGGGTCATCTAGGGGTGTCGTTTGCCAAATTCACCCTCGCGCTAGCCAAGAAAAATGGCGCGGAAACTGTTTTCCCGGCATCAATACAAGTGCTCGGCGCAGTTCGGCTACTCGATCGGGCCCGTTCGGCGATTGCAACGCGAGAAGCTGTGGGGAACTGTTGCCAGAGCACACTCTACTCCCTTGAAGTGGGGACTTTTTTTAGTGTTATTAAATCTTGTTATGAATATGAAAAGGCAGTTGTATGTTTATGGTTTACGATACACTAATATATGAGACTATATTTTATAGCTTCCTATTCAAGAAAAAAGAACTCAGTTATGGAATGTATGCTGGAATATGGTACTTAATACAGTTATGAGTAGAAAATATGACAATTATAAAAAGTATAGGTGGTGGAAATTTAATTGTAATTTCTTTACAAGTACATCTCCTCCTCCCTATGTTTCTGAAAACTAAGTATCTTATTCTTATACTACGTTAACTACGGCAACCGTAGTGTAGCACGCCCTCAAGTCAAATGGAGTGACGATTTACGCAAGATGGCTGGCATCCAGCCAGGATCCAGGGAAATGGCGAACAATAAAGAGGCTTATTCAGCTGTGGACTGCACTCTTGCTGATAATGATAATATGCTATATGTTCTCCAATTAATAACAGCAAGCGCGTCAACATTTTTTGTCCAAAATAGGGATTTTCCTACCTAATACTGGCAACACCGTTCGGCTCGAGTCCGTCCCCGCGAGTTTACCACGCCACAGTGTTATCTCGGCTCCGCGCGCGTAGCTCCGTGTCGTTCGCCGCGAGTGCTATCAGTGATAAGGTGCTGTGTTTGCCGGCGCCGGCCGACAACCTCATCAAGTACGAATCTACATAAGTATTATAGAGAACAATGCCCACCTTTAATTAAACCACCCTTTTGAAGACCACAAACAAAAAATCGAGAGTTATGCACGTATTTATTGCTATTGTTTCAATCTTGTATGATCTGAGGACAAATTACATTAATGTGAGAAGTATCTATCTACCTACATTCTCTTGCTCCTTCATCTATTCAGATTCGCGCTAAGTAATTACTGAACAAATAGTGACCATAAGTATTAGCAGGCTAGATGTGGTAATACTTACTCATACGTATGCCATAACATTCAAGTGAACTCTTCCATGACATCATTGGTTAATGTCTTTATCGTTAATTATATTCTTTAACATATTCAATGAAGGCTAAGTACCTACGTAGCCTAATCGTAACATATTTTATTGCAAATACGACTGTTAAGGCATGCAAGCAAATGCATTTTGTATTGTCTACATTGTGCTGCGTTCGTTTCTTTTGAACTTTCGATGTGAACATAATACACTGCAATTTTTGCTGTCGGAAGATGCATCACAGACGCTAAACAAAGTGTATAATGTTTGTCAACATCAATCATCAATAGTAGACCGTTTATAATACATTATGGCGATATGTATTAGCGCAACAACGACAATAAGTTAATGACATGTAGATAAAACTTTTTAAGCCGGCATTTTTGATTAGAACCATTGTAGTCGAAAGTAGGAAACCATAATTTAGGATAATTTATAGATACTAAGGATAGGCATCCTGCTCAATAGTTTGTTAACACGAAGTGTAGTCCTTAAAAATAACTGCAGCTGAAAATGGTTTGGCCTCGACCTGTGACAAGTTTATATTAATTAAGCTTTCAGGGTCATGTATTCATGAGTAAGATGCTTAAATTTACAAGCAAACTATTAAGAATCAGAATTGCATGACTTCACTGATGCAACGTCTGATCTGATAAAGGTATCAATTGTTAAGATTGTACAATCAATAGATATTAGGTATTTTGAAACCGTTTAGAATGGGACAGAAATTCATAATGAATCTGCCGAAACAAAATGTTTAATCTTCCTACCACTTCCTTCTTTTAATAGAAGTTAGGTAGTTAGTAGGTAAACTAACTATGGAGATTGACCAATTATTCTTATGGCAGTTATTTTTGACGGGATGAACTTATGAGGATATGGTAGTTGTCGACTTCGCAGATAATAGGATGTCCGCTACGTACCTACACGTAAAGGACTCGACTGGTTTGGGTTTGAGTTTTGACAATTTTCAAAGAATGATTTTTTAAATTTTGACTTCCGAGTACAAGAGACTTTGTTATGGGTTATGATATGAAGTAAAATTTTATTACACTTCATATACTACTTATAACACCAGTACAAGCATACAGAACAGAAAACACAAACTTACAGCTTAATGGCACCGGCTGCCATGGCATGGATGATATTTGTTGTAGGGACAAACCTCCGAATCAAATCCTCTCATTTGATTCGAATCCCATTCAGAACAAAACAATAATTGTGATTTTATTTATATTAGGTACAAGAGAGTAACTCATTCTCTACGAAACAAAGTTTGGGAGAGACAGCAAACCAATAAGTTTGCGATAGGGTAAAGGGAAAATGTAACCTTTGAGACACCTTAATTCAAATCGTATTAACCTGCATATTTCAGACCATAAGAATGCCTAAACAAAAATATGTTGAAAAAAAATTGTTCTTTTTACAAACTCGTACTAATTAATCTGTTCTTAATTTACAGCAGGATCTGTTTGTGTTGAAAAACTCCATAAAGAGGAGCAATGGCGGAGGTTAAAGAGGCTTCTGTAACTCCGAACAAGAACATGGATAAACATAACACAGGTCGGTAAATTTCAATTGTTTAATCTGTATACAGTTAGATAATTCGATATTACTCTACATCCAAAAGATGACCTAATTGGTGATCAGGCTAATTTAGAAAACTAACATTTGGAAACTAGTTCCGCCCAGGCCTGGGTGTGCTGAGAGCCATCCCATGTTACAGTGATTATCTGGCACCTACTTATAGGAAAGTAGAGATTTCTTAGTTTGAGATTAGTATCGCACCTATAGTATTCAAGCATTGTCGGGAGCATTTTCTTATTTACACTAGCGCATCCAACATCCATTTTATTGTCCATTACCAGATTAAATAAATAATTATCTTTATTACTTTGAAATGTAAACGCTACAGGAATCACATCAGTCATTAAAGATAATCATACCCATGAATTCCTTATTCATGCTGTCATAAACGGGAATAGAACTTTCTCTTTTACGTTTTCTGGCACATAAATGGTCGAATAAATTATTAAAGAAGGCCATTCTTTGAAAAATACTTAAATTGATCACTAGTGGTTGAAAGGTAATCGAAACCGTATTTCATGCGAATGAAACCGCGTACAAACTAGGCGAAGAATCCAATTTAATCTAATTTCGCTAGAGATCACGACAGACAGATAGAGACTCCAATCAACCAGCCCTTGTTTGTTTCGGGAATTAATAAGGTCATTGATATAACGAACAACCTTATCGGGCTGAAACTATTACACACATCGGGTTAGGACTTTGTAACGCTCTTATATCGTACAGGTTAAGGTTTCTTATTTACACTTGTAAATACATAGTATGGTTTGGCGCTTACTGTATCTATCCTTTATGCGTGACTTAGAAGGACTAACTTATATTACTCATAGTTTGGAGTTCTTAGCGAATTAAATAGTAGGTATTAGTAGCAAGTAGGTAGGTGTATCGTGTAAAAATAAGAAAACTTACTGAGACACAATCATATTCGTATTTTTTAAATGCTTACTGTTACGAAATGTCCGCATAGCGTCCTACCAACGAAGCTCCTTACTCTCTTTTTTATTTTTAAATATACTCGTATTTAGGCTTGCCAACTTTTTTTACAAGACATAAAGTATATTGAGGCCTAAGAAAACAAATTAAACAGTATTTTAGAAAAATGAACAGTATTTTATTTATTTAATAATATTAATTTTATTTACGGGGCATGTAAGGGACCGACCTATCAACTATTCGCTCCAAGCCAACCTCACCTGCCCGTGGTGCGTCCTGCCGAATAGCGAACGAGGCGACCGAAGGCGGTATAACCACCACAATTGAAGGCGTATTTTAATGTAACATCTTTGATGCTGAAAACAGTATATTTTATACTTTTTTTTTGTTCAACAGTAAAAAGTATTTTGTAGTGAAAAACAGTATAATACTGTTTTTAACAGTATAGTTGGCAACCCTACTCGTATTCCTCCTGCTTCTTTTGTCTTGTAAAAATCTCTGTCCCAGACAAAAAATTTATAGATAGGCTATCTATGCTTTTTTGTCTGTTTATTCCGTTCTAATTTTTATAATTATATGTAATAATATTTTTGCTTACCTACCTTGAGAGAAGATCTTTTAACTCGTTTTTATTTCTTTATCATTTTGGTGCCTTCCTTACCTGTTCTTAACGCATACGTTTAACCACTCAGCAGTCATTGAGACCATGTCTACCCAGCACGCGTAAAAATTGTAAGTGCAGGTAGCCAACTCAACCTAACCAAAGAAGAAATTTACGGATAAAGAGTGAGGTAACGCAATACTGGTCCATTTAATTCTTTTGTTTCATACTCGTTATGTAAATGTTAGCCGCAGTTCAGCAAACGAAGTGATAATGTTTCACTCTTTTGCGGTTTAAGAACGAAGTGTTCATTTATTGTTCTCATAACTCACAGCGAAAGCAAATGTGATAGGTACATACATACATAATTTCATAAGAATATAATCTATCCATTCATTACCAAAATTTAAGTAATATACTCGGGCATAAAAATGCTGGCTTTAAAATTATCGTTTAATCTTGAATAATG
This sequence comes from Conogethes punctiferalis, assembly GCA_031163375.1. Classification (NCBI taxonomy): domain Eukaryota; kingdom Metazoa; phylum Arthropoda; class Insecta; order Lepidoptera; family Crambidae; genus Conogethes; species Conogethes punctiferalis. Next base: position 11,521,937 of record CM062082.1, on the reverse strand, counting down.
TAACAAAATATAATTTATAGCGCCATAGATAGGTACGTAACATTAAGTGTAGACAATATAAAAATTTGTTTATCCAAAGAGAATACAATAGGCAAAGTACAGGTGATTAAAAGCGTTTTCTTGTGTACGACTTTCCAAAGATTAAAAATAGGATTAGAATGAATGCCAGATGTCACACGTGTCTTCCTACAAATAATTGAAGGTACTATCACTGACCGACTGTCCCTAATGAAGTTAAGCAAATCATTAGTAAACAATGTGTACGTACGTTTACAACTTATAAATGTAAATGGCCTCGGGAACGGGAGTGAACGCACAATGTTGCCGGTGTTCCCATGCATTGGCGGATGTATTGAGACGTAAAAACTACATTCTCAGCCTACTGCGCTGTCTAACGTGGTACGTACACGTTTGTACGTAAATGCGTGTAATTTAAAATGAGGCTTGTAGCAAAAATAGGAGAAAAACAGTAACATCAATATTTTTGCATCAATAAATAACCAACCCGCCTGCCCAGCAGCGTGGCGATTATGGATAGGTATAACCACCAAGTGTTTGCCCAAAATGCCGAACAACTGGTTCTCCAATTGTTCGCCAGTTGTAGGTCTCTGCCTATATCCAGCAGTGGACTACGATAGGCTGATGATGATAATGATGAAATAACTGCACCAAATCTTGCTAAGATTTATTAATGTCATGTTAATGCCAAGTGAAATCTTAACGTAAAATCAAGATTTCGTATTACTTACTCATACTTATACTAGTTAAATTAATTTAGTAGATTTCTTGAAGGCTAAAATATGCTATCAAATACCGACTTGTTACGAAAAAAGTCTCATTATACAATAATCACTAGCAACTACTTGCGAGCTAATATATTTTGTTTGTATCAATAATTTTGCCATCATTATCATATTTTCAGTCACTAATCTTTCCGCCTTTAATGACGGCATCCTCCACAGTTCTCCACAATTCCCCGCCACTCGCTTTTTTTTATAAGAAGAGCTTTCAGGATTACCTCTCTCCACCTGATGGTAAGCGGTCGTGAGGTCCAAAAGTTAGGTCGACAGGGACAATAGAACAAACCCATTGCGCCTGTCGCCGTCACCCTGAAGGCCCACTGAGATGCCGTTTCACGCCCCGCCTAAAGAACCCAGGATTGTAAGAGGAAGGAAACACATGAGCTGGAAGGGCATTCCATGACTTAATAGCACGGGGCAAGAACGATGAACTAAACCTCTTGGTGCGCGCCACCATCGTCTGGATGGTGTGCGGATGACAACGCTGTCCAGCACGTGTTGTTCGGGAGTGGAAAGGAGAGGATTTTTCCGTCGAGTTTGGACTGACGCATCTTTGAACAAGATGCGATCGAGGAAGAAGTAGCCCACCAAGGTGGTAGTCGCCCACCACTCATCGACACTCCCCATAGTCCCCATCCCACGACATAGGGTAACTATTTATTAATCTGTGACATAGGTGGGATGGGGCGAGTGGTTTTACCCTGGATCTTTCTAACGCTCTTTTGTTCCATCGTATCCGTACGCGCTACAAGCCTATCTTCACTATAGAAGTGGTTAGAAAGCATCCACAACTTCGTTCTTCTGCCTGATCAACTAAGTAAAACATTATGCTTTCGGTTTAAAAGCGTTAAGCCGAGCATCGCTCTCTCCATTGCTCTATGTATTACACCTAGGGTTTTGGTAAACTTTTCAGTGGGGGTAATCCATTTGCCATTACATTATTACTAGAACCATCTTTTGTTATAAAGTTCGGGGAGGATACTTTGTTGTGGTATGTTTGTAGAGAACAATATTTGTTTATTAGCCCCGAAGGTAGAATGTGGTAGGTAACGTATAGTCGCGTACAACGTAAGTGAAACAAACCTTCGTGTTTTTATAACTTTAATAACCTTGGCAATAAAACTGTAATGTTTAAATTATAATTAAACTCTATTGTTTTCTGCCACACTACTGTAAACGACGTTTATTGTTCAAGTAATAATAACAATATAATTTTTTATCATATTTAATTTTATCAAATGGCACTTGTATATTTCAACTCAGTATCGCAACTCCCGTATGGTCTAGTGGCTAGGATACCTGGCTTTCACCCAGGAGGCTCGGGTTCGATTCCCGGTACGGGAAACATACTTTTTATATTTTATTAAATGAATCACTTTACAACAGTCTTTAGAAAGGTTATAAGAATTTTTTTTGCGGTTGCATTTTAAATTTAGGAAGTTATAATCTGTAAATTAGAGTTTCGTCCGTTCATAAATGTTTGTGTAGGCGAATTCTTAAACAGTCGACATCAATTCATCCAGTCATACCGTCTCTGTTGATCCACTGAGTGCACTGAGTGAATTATACTAGTTGACAAACAGTATGATTTATGTTTTGTCATAGCATGCCCTAAGATTCACTTCATTCAGCATTAATTGATACACCCTTGTGCACCGTTTATAAAATTAATATTATTGCATCATAGGCCATGACAATGTTCATATGACAGAAATGTTCCTAAGGATAGAACGGCCTTGTATGCGCTAAATACATGGTTTCATTATGCACTAACTTGTAGTAAGTACTCGTACAATACTATAAAATATCACTTCAGCGCGTGTTCCTAATGTAGCACTCATTTCAAAGAGAACGCGCAATCTAATTGATCAATAAGTTGCCGTCGTTCTTTTGAACCATTCGTCAGGGGTGAGAGCCTTCCGTTCCCCCAACAGTCCGGTGATGATGACAAGGCCGCCTTGGCTACCATCGTAATCATTTAGAAAAAAAAGTAGCATTCGATCGCCTATAGAAGTTACTCGCTGTGATTCTTTGGTGATAAGACATCGTTTATCATCATCAACATTAGCCCGTAGACTTCCACTGCTGGACATAGGCCTCCCCCAATGACCTCCAATTGGACCGGGCCTGAGCGGTCTGGGTCCAAAGGATCCCTGCTATATCTACCAGGTCGTCAGTCCATCTCGTAGGGGGCCGTCCCCTGCTGCGTCTTCCTTTTCGCGGTAGCCACTCGAACACCTTTCGTACCCATCTATCGTCGTTCTGCGTCGTTATTTTAAGTAGATACAAATCGATCTTAATTATAATTGTATCTGAACAAGTCTTTTGTTGTTTAGGAGTATAGATATTCATTGCTTATCGTTATTATCAGAGATAGTGTAACCTAAATTAGACCAAGCACTTGCATTAAAATTTTACTTAGGATGTGTATTAAATAGGTAATTTGTAATTTATAAATGAAGTAAAATTAATGTTACTTTTGAGTAAGTAAATAGTAAGTGTCATTTATAAAATGATGTATCATTCCATCAAATAACAAGAATCAACGGCATTTTTAGCAATAAAAAACCGACTTCATTATGGTGATAATGGGACCAACTCAGAAGTACACCCTTCCGACCAAAAAAAAAAATCATTTTCAAATCGATTCATAATTTATTGGAGGTAACATTCATACAACAAAAAAAAATAAGTCGACTTGAGAAACTCCTCCTTTTTTCGAAGTTGGTTAGTAGTGGTAGTTTCTATTAATACGATAGAAATACGTATTCTACATGACACAAATTATTTACAAGAGTAATTCATGTCATCGGGTGAGTGCTTAAGCTCGTAAAGTTAGTTTTTTTTTCCTAAATGCCTACGATGATAGCCAAGGCTGTCTAGTGGTTTTCACCGGACCGCGGGTTATCTGAACACATTCAAAAGTTACAAACATTTATATTGTAATTCTTAATTGAAATAAATGGTTTTATGACTCAGCTCAATATTGACATACCGATATTTCACACTACCTAGTAGTTAGCAAATAAATCGGAGTGTTGACCGCTCGCCAAGGAGAGAGCACAAAATAGAACATTTGTAGGTGGTGCTTCTGAGAATATTGCGATAAATTGACCAGGTCAATAGACTAGTCATGGTGTTTTGGACTTATTGTTGGTGTCATAAACATTGGAAAGTATTTGTATTGACGAGTTCCCAAATAAAATGTGATCGATGGTAACATGCGTATAGGTGATTATCAATTATTAAACTATGTCGATAACTATTGTTGGCTTTTAGGCATGTAGGTAGATAGAAAAGTATATGTAGTTGTCAGGCGCTTAGGGAGCGTTTCCACCGAAGCTAGGCTGCTTGAAGCTGACAAACTAATGATATTGACCTACTGAAGTGGGGAGGACATGACATGTGTCATTTGAGCAATATCATTGCTTAATTGCTCAATCGTTGTTAGCCTCAGCTTAGCTTAGCGCAGCCCTGCTGGTGTCGAAATGAATCCTAACAAAAATGATTATGATCTATAGAGGGATGTGCCACCATCATGGCGCCGTCATTTCTTTAATTTGCAATAGTAATAACATTAGCTACCTATATGAGCACAAACTTCATTGTATACCTTGGTTTCAATAAAGTTGCGGGAATGTCTGACCACCTGCTCGTTTCTTTCCATCAATAAGCTATTCATATTCATACCCTGTAAGTTGTTAGGCTAGTTAATTGGTAACTGGGAAACAACACGGTAGCACGGAGGGGAGACGACACTTCTCAGAAGACCACTCGTACCTGACACAACCCCGAACCTAGGTCTGAGTTCCGACAAACCGGGCAATTACCGGCGGCAATTAGTAGTTTTGCCGTCGTGATTTTTGCATCAAATGCCAGAAAGCGTTCATTTTAAAGTTGGAAAGAATTTGCTTTGTGCTCGGTTTAGGGTCTTATAGTCATTTTATTTAAGGAATTAAGTAAAACTTTTGATTACGAGAAGGCACATTTTAAATTTATTTATGCTTTAATAATATTATGTAATAGATAGCATAGTTAAAACTTAGTAGGTACTTAGTAGTATTTATAAGTAGGTTTCCTTAATCATTTACTGTTGAATACAGAAATGAAAGTAATGTGAATAGGATTTTTAAATAAAAAATCTTTAATCGTAAAATTTTTGTCTCAAGAATTGACAAACATGGATTTACACGAATTACCTACTAACAGATTATGTCTTTGAACCATGTTAGTCTATCATCATTGTTAATGCTCTTAACAATGAGTAAGTATTTACTTGGTTACTTTCTATCTAAGTGAACCACATGTTCGAACATAAACAAGCTTTCAAACAAAAAGGTTTACAAGTTCATTTCGTCGAGCTATAAAATGCTCTAACAGACATGTTCTTTCCCATTAGTGATAAACAAAGAATATAATTAAACTCTATTAAATAACTGCTAATTCCCACTGATGCTTGGTATGAATTGGAGCCGGTTACAAAAACATTAATGAGGGCAATTTTATGCTACATATCGTGCATAACGTAAGCAGTTTTTGTGATTGTAATCGTTGGACATGATGTGAGTTAGTACTTCTCTATAATGGAAAGTGTTTACCACTTTCCATACTAATTAGTAACCAATCTAAGTAATTTGCAAGTTGATGGAAACTGATAATTGTTGTAATAAAATTTATTTGGGTGGTGGTGATTGGTTGAACTCATCACGACACTGAATCACAGATAAATCTAAACGCATCTGATTAAATGCAAACTACTTACGTGCTTTTTTTTGGAATAGGTACATACTTACTACTTAATGTTATAAATGCGAAAGTTACTTTAAATAATATACGAGTAACGGTCTTACACTTTAAATTAATATTATACATAAATAGCTAGCATACATCAGATAGGCAATAATTTCCAAGGATATTATCATCTCATATAATATTACAAATATTCACGCGGTAATTTCAGTTAGCTACTGCAGTATTTCATAACACCATACACTTCTAAACGCAATGCAAATAACACATGACTTTCGGTCTCTTCAAAGCGTCATCACCAAAATTTAATTTCCGTAATGGATCTTAGGGCGAGTGCAGACAATGAAGCAAGAGAGACGAGCGACATCTATTGTGTTATGTAAATGCCATAAATACAATTAAAGTCACTTGGTCTCGTTAGCGCGATAATGCGGAGTCTTTGCCCTCGGGCCGGCAAGCTCGACCATTGTCTTGCATGAGTGCTGAGCTTGCAACCATTGTATGGACCACTCTATAGATATAATGTGTTGCGTAAAAATAATTTATTTTATGATTTACCTACTACAATCACCAGACGATATCAAACACGAATAACGGTTCGCATTTCGAGTTAGGGATTTATAGGTTCTGCATGCGTATTGTGTAACGCCAAAAAGGGTGGGTAGTCATAATTGAAGTTAATCTAATCAGCAAGATGTCATAAAACTTGTCAATCCCCTATTTTATCTATATGACTGTAAAACTATTTAAAGAAAGATAATTATAATATGACAGTCAGGCAAATCTACACTAATATTATAAAGAGGAAGGATTTGTACCTGTTTTTGTATGTTTGTAATGAATAGGCTCAAAAGTACTGGGCCGATTTAAACAATTCTTTCACCATCGAAAATATTTTCCTTGAATACTGCAGCAACATAACACTTGGGCCAGTGTAGCTCTAGATACACTGTCATTATATATAAGGTGATTTTCGATATCTACTACTGTGCCTACTACGAAGATCCTGAATACCGTCAATTTGGTAGTAGGGGCCCAAATTTAGGTGAACGGAAGGCCATAATATGATGACGACTTTAGTTGCGCCGTAAAATTTTCTGTATTATCTCTGGTCTGGGTGTTCTGTGGAGAAGGCTTCAGTGTCCACAATTCTCATAGTTCATGCGAAAACCTTTGTAGACCAGTCATCATCATCATTCCAGCCTCTACAGCTGTTTGCCACTTAGGGCAAATATCTGAAGGATACCCATAATCGCCACGCTAGGCAGGCGGGTTGGCGATGGCAGGGCGTAGCTTCTCGCTGGGTTGACGCGCTGTGGTATTTAACTACGCTTTCAATTATGATGGTTATACCGCCACCAGCCGGTAGCCAGCGCCTCGTTTGTTATCCGGCAGGATGCACCAAGCAGGTGGGCTTGGAGCGAAATGATGATAGGCCGCTCCCTTACATCCCAAAAGTATATAATAAGACCAGTGGCTGGTGTGAATTGCCTGGCGCAATGTAGAGCAATGATAAATGAAATGGAATGTGTATTATATCATTATTTCATAAGCAGCTCGTTGATTAGCTACAGAATCGGCGTTTAGATCAGGCATCGGCCTACTTATTAAGGATCGTTAGGACTATGAAGCGTTATTAGACATTAGTTAAGTCACATTTGATGCCAATGACTGGTTAAGTCTTCGGATGGGTTAGTTGTCGTTATTCGACAGATCTTTGATCGTCAAAATTCATTGCATACTCCGAATCCGGAACATCCGCACGGGAGCTCATTTCAAAGGACGTGTTGTCTGGGATAGGAAATTAAGATAATATATGATCGCTGACGTTTATTGGATACTGTTTTTAATTTGTCCATTTGTAAATTAGTAGTGAAACAGACATGTATCTACATAGTACCTATTTTTCATCTACAACTGTTAAGATCATGACTGATATATTGATCATGGCTGGTATTTTAGCATACTAAGCTTCCTAAAATGTTATTTGCAAACAAATAAATTTAAAAAAAAACTTTTCTGCGACGCAATGAGTGATGATGAAATATATTATATTAACATTTATCCTTTTTAACAATATCAGTGCAAAATGGTTCATTAATATTTTTAATGAGCTCAAGGCGGGGTCTGATCCCGCGGGTGCGCCGCTGATCCCGAGCTTACAATGCCGGTGATTAATGAACTGTGAATCGAACAATGCTGTCCTCGAAGATATTTTACAGCAAATGGCTGCCGACATAAAAACTTGCGCAGGACTTTGTTGTGCTTTTTATTGTGGCTAGTTTTTTCTATGCGCCATTTATAATGTGGTGTTTTCAAGAAAGTTCCGATAGTACAGAATATTTCTTTTTTAGCAAGTTGGTCTTTATAAAACTGATTTAATAAAAGTGTTATCGTTATTTTAATTATAGCGTGATCATTAGTATTAATATTATCAATTTGTTGATATAACAGTCGTGCCATAATTAACCGTAGAGTTGTACCTATTAGGCCTAAAAATTATTTGACTGTAGGTCTCGTATGGGAGAAATAGATATTAATATTAGCTTTGTACAAACGATTGATGTATAATAAAATTCCGTTGTTGCCAAACCATATATTGTACAGATCACCTCAATATGGCACACCTTTGAAATATATTAGCAAGTTAATTTTTCTGTAGCACAATAAATAATGAATAGATGAGGAATTTAAACAACTGCTCTAACAATTGACTTAGATACATTTTTAACGACCATGCCGGGTTACACTTAAGTGGAGTGACGCTATCATCAAAAGCGTAGGCCCCAAGCACTACAAGGAATTTCTAGGAATTAAGATTACTTCATCAACAGTTCATCTTCATTTGAGCCGGCAACATGTTAACGACCATGCCAGGTTACACTTAAGTGGAGTGACGCTATCATTAAAAGCGTAGGCCCCAAGCACTACAAGGAATTTCTAGGAATTAAGATTACTTCATCAACAGTTCATCTTCATCTGAGCCGGCAACAAGTTAACGACCATGCCGGGTAACACTTAAGTGGAATGACGCTATCATTAAAAGCGTAGGCCCTAAGCACTATAAGGAATTTC